>JAYGGG010000342.1:0-100000 GCA_036346245.1 Bonia amplexicaulis | reverse complement strand
GACTTCGGTAGAGGCGCCGCTGCGACTGAGGCGCTAGTCGGGACAATCACGAGGAGGGGACGGTTGGACGGAGGACATTCGACTCCTACCACAACACTGATGCGCTCTTCGTTAAATCGGCTGCTTCAACCATACTTCCGCTGCACTATGCGTCTAGTGGTAACGATTTATGATCTCTTACTCACATGGCTTCCTGATTTACGTGGTATAAAAGTTTTAATCTGCGCTAGTGTAGTCTACCCGTATCCTAACAACGGTGTGCATTGGCATGTGGCGAGGGCTGGTGTCAACGGTAAGCTGCAGCACAGTCAGCGAGCATGTCAAAAGTGGCATATCTGGGGGCAAAATAGCATATATTTAAATAACCCTGAAATATGTCCCACGGCACTAAGCAGAAGGAAGAACAGATCAGGTATTCATATTTGAATTACTACTATGACCTAAACTGGGGAACCCGTTGTCCTTCAAAGTTTGGTACTTCGGCGCATCAGAATCTCCCTTACAACACCAAATTCCATTTGATTGGTTTTGCTGGTGTTGACCTCTATGCCTCTAGGGAGTATGGGGAGGATTCAGGAATAAAATTTGAATTTTAACCATTGGCAAGCGCACAAACTATTACTCCCTCCATTCTTGATGTTTGTTATTTTCACGAACTCTAATATACAACTTTGACAATTATTTTTATAATTTTACATTAAAATGTACTAATAAAATTATAATATTATAAAAGTATTTTTCACGATATATCTAATGATATAATTTTCATATATCTAATCTAAATAGTTTTAAACCAATTGGAGGGTAAATTTTTTATGGCACCGACTATAGTACGTCAAATTAAAATGAACGGATATAGTAGAATAGCTAGGCCGTCCTCTTACTGAAGCAGTGAGCTAGGACGTCCTCTTACTGAAGCAGTGAAGCTCCGCTATTGCAGCATGAGGGGGGTACTCGGACACGTACTGAAACAAGGCACGGAGCTGATTCATCAAAGAGTACGGCGCTAGCTGAAGTTCAAGCGCCAGCGCTGCTTGTGCTAAAACTTTTCCTGCTAGACGAGGCTGTTAGGAATTGGTTTATATGAGCAAAGTTTATTTTTCTAATTTTAAAGTATGCATAATTTAATATTATATTACTAATGTAAGATAGATGAGACTAATTTATAAGGTGGAGCCTTTGTCACGTACGCGCATGCTCATATTCGCGCATTTTCGTATAAAAATCGCGTGACTTGTGACTCGCTATTTAATAGCGCAGTTATCATTGAATAATTCTGTTTAAATACTGCAGTTACCACTGAATAACTGCAGCGCCCTTAAAAAGGTCTGGAGACGTCCAGGAAAGAACATATACTTTTTTCACCTCCATTCTTCCTCTACTTTCTACTCTGCGAGATTGTGCTGTGACGTCTGAACCTCGCCGACCTTTCTTCTCGGCATGCACCTGGAAGGAGGAAGAGCGGCTATCTCCGAACTGTTGTCGCAGAGAGTACCTACACGCGGCGGTAATAAGGTTTCTGGGCAGCGCACATCTGCGCGACCGCTCACTTCACTGTGTCATCTACGTTCTGCACTGCATCATGCCTACGCTGCTTCCTGTCCTTCAACAAACCCAATTGTAAGTCGTTCGCGCATTCGTCCGACTTTGTTAATATAATTTATTTGTGTATTTTTTAAGTATGATGAGTAACTCTTTATTAATTACGAGTTTTACACCACTAGTTTGTTATTATTGTCTCATAGAAAAATTTGGAATTAAAACATTGTCTAAATTTACAACAACTAAGGCCTTAGTTTTCTGCTGAATACTCCGTGCAGCCCATACACTAGTTCCCATGCTTCTGAGGTGGTGTTCAGTTCGGCTTATTTTTGGTGGCTTATGGCTGAAAACACTGTAACTGGCTGAAAAAAACACTGTACCTGACAGAGGCTTATTTAACATAATTAAATTTAAAAAAATTGAAAAATATAAAAAATTTGTTAGCCCATCACAGACAACATAACGAATACGGAAAAAACCGCAAAAAGCTCAAAAAAAAGCCAAAAATTCAGAAAAAGACGAAATTATGAATAGTGCAAAAATAAGTCAGAAGCCAGAAGTTCAAGGCATATTGAGCGGTGCCTGAAAGTATTGGAGTAATTTCTGTGTGCTTTCGCACGTCACCGTCGGTCTGCAATCGGTGCCTGGGTTGGCACGGGTGGCATGCATCTGGACTCGTGGATCTTTGTCCCGCTAGCATGTTTGATCAGCTTGCAAGTACAAATCGGAGTATCGGATCCCTTTTTTCCTTTCAGACACCAAGACGGACCCAAGTGATCGTATCTACTCAAATACTGCAAGATATGCAAGATATAGCGCGCACCAGGATTAACGTATGTTTCCGTGCAGGATTCGAACAGAGCAACCACATAATATTAAGCGTATACAGAGGACAGGTCCGCTTCTCCCTTAAAAAGGGTAACCAATGGACGACATAGAGAACGGCAACAACGCCGCGGCCGCGCGGCCCGACCCTGCGGACAGGCAGACCCAGGAGCCGGCGCCGTTCTCCTGGCTTGAGGCGGCCCCGTGCATCGTGGTCGTCCTCGCCGGCGTCGCCATGATAGTCGTCGGCATAAAGCTGGGCATGTCTGTGGATGTAGGGGATGAGGGCACGCCCAGGGGCCGCGCCGCGACTGCTCTTTCTACGGTTGGGAGTCTAGTTACGTTTGGTGGTTTCTTAGTGGGAGCCTGCATCATGGACTCGAGACGCTGCGACTTGCCGCGGTTTGGACCTGATTAACCCGCATTCTGTATGTGCGATTGCGCACACGCGCATGTCGCATCGCATGCTGTGCTGTGCGTGCCGGATTGAGTGATTGGTCGCGACGGATATGTAAATATACGTTGGACATGTAACTCTTCTCTAATTGAGTGATTTCATGAGCAGCTAGCTAGATACACTCTCCATTGTCTCTTGACTCTTTTCTCTAATTATTATTTTGGATATCGTCAGATTCTCCAATACACACACCTTGCCGGTTACTCTCTCTCTCTCTCTCTCTCTAGAAACAAAACCAGTAGAAGAACTGCCAATCATATTAGTAAGGAGACGTCATATATTATACGGAGGGACAAAGAGAACTAACCCTGACAAGAATAGGACACGATACTAAACGCGAGGCTGAAGGATGCTTGTTGGGGGCTTTGCTCCTGCCAGTGACCGGCACCAGCCTCCCGTTTCATCCTAGCCGCTAGTGTTGTAGGCGTGTGGACGAGACTGGTCGGAAGGCAAATGCATTTCGTTCTTTTCCATACCTCTAATGTTACAAGCATACAAGGATGACAACCGTGGAAATCGCCTTCCGTTTTGTTCTATAAGAGGATGACAACTGTTGTTCTAGGACGACGGGAGGAGAGATGCACTTTTCAAATCATATGCTAGCAACAAAATTTTGAAAATATAACAATATATGTTGTATATTTAGGATCGCATTGCCATCAACCAAGCACTCAACTCACAATAATATAAAAGGTGTGTATAGGATCACCTAGATGTTTTTAGTGTTGAAAACATCCAAATTTTCAACCGTCTAATCTAATCAATAACCGTTGGATCTCCCCCACTCCCATTTCTCTCTCTCAACTTCATCCTGACCCCACCACCTCCTACCCCGACCCTGCCGCCTCCTTGTCGCTCTTCACTCCATCCCATCCTCATCGCCCTCCCCTCCTCGTTACCCTCCGCATTGCCTCCTCCTTTCTTGCCGGAGCAGCTCCGTGCGCCTCCCCTACCCCCTCCACCACCACCCACAGCCGGCGATGCTCCCGTCGCCTCGCCTCGCCGTCCCACCCCTACCCTGCCCTGTTGTGCCGTCCTCACCCAACCTAATAATTAGTACCTTCTGTCGCCGCCGCCCTCACCCAACCTAATAATTAGTACCTTCCGCCTCCCGACACCATCCACCACCCTCCTACCCCACCCTCGCCCCACCGCCACCCACCACTGTGCCACGCCTCGGCCTCCCTCTATGCTCAGGGGGAACGGTGAACCCTAGGTGCGGATGGCAGGATTCTCCTCTCGGGCTCGCCGGCGAGGAGGAAGAACCCCGACAAATCTCGTCAGAGAAGACGTCGCCCGAGCCCTAACCTCCCTGGAGAAGATGAACTCACTGGAGAGGACACCGAAGCCTAAGCCAGAGTATGAATCATGAGGCGAATCAAAATGTCAGAAATTTGGATGATTTTTAGGTTGATTCTATCCGGGTGATGATTATCCTAACCCTAATATAAAAGTAGGACAAGAAATACAAAATGTTACTCCTGAGCTTTTCCTCCCAACTTTTCTATATCTATATCTATTCTAATATAAAAGGCGCGAGTTTAAAAAGTCCATGTTCACACTTATTCACACCTAAAGCTAACACATTTCATCTCAGCCATTCGTTTGTTTGATCACATGGTCCTCTTTAGCTTTTCAATGCTGATTTTACTCCAGCCCTCAATTGCCTTAATTATGTCAATAATGATAATGTACTAACATAAAAAAAGCAACAGTTTAAAATTCTGCAATTGAAAGCCTAGCCGATCCAAATCGTCTTGACCATCCATCCAGACAGATCCAATGGCTATACTTCAAAGTTGTTCCCCACCCTAAAACATGCCATCCAATTAAACATGTAATTAAACTCGGACATGATTCAGTAGTTATTCCTCCCCGCATTGTGCTCCTCACCATCTCGCAGCATACACCACCTCCCCGCCGTCTGATCTCTTGCCGCGTCTGAGCTTTTGCCGATCGCCAGACAGCCCTGTAGCCATCGCCGTCTCGTATTCACGCCGCCGCACTAACTCCACAAACCCTGTCCACCCACGCATCAGAGCGGTTGGCAGGTGCAGCGGTGGCTGAGTTGAAGGTGGCATTGTACGGGACAGAGCGTGACATGCTTTCAAAATTTGGGCACCAGTTTGAAAATTTTATATTACATATTATTTATATTTATTACATATACCCAGCTATTACTACCGGGGGGATTGCTCATGGCGCGATACGCGCTCGCAGCGTGTCCCCCGCTGGCGCGTGTCACCCCAAAAACTGTACGGTCGGCTGAGGTATTCTCCTGAGTTTTTTTGAAATTGTGTACAGGTCCTTGGTTCTCGCGAAAAGGTCCCTGGAAATTTTGTTTTGCCCTCCGTTTTGCAGGATGGCCCCCCGCGTTTTTTGAAATCGCGCACGGGTCCAGTTTTTTTTGTCTAGGTCCTTTTTTATTTATGTACAAGTCCTTCCGGTCCCTTTTTTTTGCGAAAAAACCGTTCGGTTCCTCCGAAATTACGTATCCGTCCTCGATTTTTTGAAAAAACTCCGGCTCACGAATTTTTATCTCTTTTATTTCGGTCCACACGGTGGCTAGCGTGGTGTGACACCGTGCTTATGTGGCTAGTTATATAGATAAAAGCACCAGTTTGAATTTTGAGCTATATATGGAAGGAAAGTTCCTAACCGATCCAGAGCATCCTGGTAATCCATCTTACGAATCGAAGGGCGGATATTTGAAGTTGGACCAACACCTGCGTGAGCACCAGCTTCGTGCAAAGCTAGTTCCCGCTGCTCACGCTCCCCACACTACTACGAAAATATTATTATAAACGGTTCAAAATATCACCACGACGCTTTGTGAACCGTCTAAGTTTATAGGTCAGTAATGATATAGGATCATCACTGACGGTTTTCGAACCGTCTGTGATACTTACTATTACAGACAATTATTAACTCTTAACCGTCAATGATAGTTGATTATCATAAATGATTTGTAGTAAAAATCGTCTGTAATATGTAGGCCATCATAGACGGTTTGGATTAAAAACCATTTATGATGATTATTGACCTTTCCATTTTTCTCATATTTTTCTCTACTCCACAGAATGCCTTCAATAGATCATCACATTTGTGCCCTTGCTCCGCGAACCGAAACTTCACCGCAACCGATCGACCATGGTAGATCGACCACGATAGAACGACCAAGGAAGAACGACCATGGCAGAATGATCATCGCAGAACGACCACGGCGTAACGATTACTGCAAAACGACCACAGCAGAATGATCACTGTAGAATGACCACCGCAAATCAACCACGACAGAACGACCACCGAAGATCCAGCATGGCAAAATAACCATCGCAGATCGACCACGGTAGAAACATCGTGAACCGGAACTTCATGTACTCGTCGAGGCTGCAGGGACTGTGTAGCAGAGGGCCATAAAAAGTGTGGAGCACGCCGCCTCCCTTAGTCACGGACCTGAATAGAATCGAGTAACGCATGCGTTTGCTCGGCGTCCTGACACGGTGCATGCAGGATGGCACCCTCCCGTTCGTCACGGCCTGCAATCACATTCACATGCTATAGTCATCGCCTCATCTTCTTGATAACCTTCAGAGGGAAGGTAAGAAATGATGGATGGGGCTTGTACGTACTGTAAGTAGATTGCCGGTCTTGATGATGAGGACGTTCGATTCGGGGCACGGCGGCCAGCCTCGTCGTTGGCCTATATCTCAAGGCCCTCGACGTCGTGTGAGTTGGGAAAAGATGAAGAGGAGAATGGCCAGGCCTGCATCTCAAGGTATTAATAAGGTGCGAGAGATGAAAAAAACTGGTGCATGCTATTTGATGCGGAGAGAATAGATAGATGAGATCGGGATCCTGGGGGAGATGCTGCGGATCGGTGACGTGGTGGGGCGAGACTAAAATTTCATACACAATTATCACAGACAGTTCTTGTTAAGAACCGTCTGTGATTATAATGCTAAATTAAGTGCTCGTACAGCTGTAGGGATAGGACACTTGAACCGCCACTACAAATCATGCTTACATGAAGATGGCGGCAGGCCGAGGGGAGGAGGAGTACAAACACGCTAAACTTGAGGCCAATGGCTCGTAAGTATTTGGGTATACAACCCGCTTAATGCCCGTGAAGAAATTGCTAGATATATTGTTTCGAAGATCACCGATTAGGATGGGTGAAAGTCACGCGTTCGAAAGAATGATCCAACGCGGCTTTTGCCTACAGTACCAACATGTTAGTAGGAGAACTACTACATCCGATATTTTACGAATGTATCAAAATGAACTGGTAGAGTTAAAAGAATTATTCCAACAAGTTCAGTATTCTTTTGCCATAACATCAGATATTTGGACATCATCCCACCAAAGAAGTACATACCTTAGTGTTGTAGCCCATTATTTAGATGATAATTATAAACTAAACAAGAGAGTCATAGGATTTAAAGTAATAAATGAATCGCATACGGGAGAGACCATTGCCGAGCGTATACTACATGTACTTGATGATTTTAAGATAGATAATAAAATTACTTCTATAACTCTTGATGACGCATCGGCAAACACAACCGCTATGAACATCCTCACCCTAAAATTACAAACATATATTAGTGGTTATGTCCTCCACCAGTGTAACATCCCGAAATTTGGTTATTTCAAAAATATGGAATTTTAAAATCATTTCCTGCATTTTGTTGGCATTTGAATTTCTTTCGAATATTTATTTAAAATCTTTTTGAGAATTGTGGCATGTAAATTAATAATCAAAGAGTAGTCCCAAATGCATATAATAGAAAACTAAAATTTTAAATACGAATCTGAAAAGATGATCCAGTATAAGGAGAGACGAACCTGATTTAAAATATAGAATCTCATTATGGGAATAATGACATAAATGGCAATAAAAGTGGATGGCTAAAATACAAACACCTATACATAGATATATACAAATTGTGCAAGGAAAAGGTTAGTAGTAGAAGAAATAAAATATATGTATATATATGCAAAATTAAGTCTTGACAAAATAACAGTATGTGAAATTATATATATATATATATATATATATATATATATATATATATATATATATATATATATATATATATATATATATACACACACACACACATATAACCTAAATAATAGTAATAATAGAAACTTATTTAATAGCTGAAAATTTAAAGCTTAAATTCTAAATGTCATGCAAAGATCGTTGATCATAAATATGAAGCAAAACTTTAAATTAGAAATCTGAAATTTCAAAGCCAAGCTCAAACATTCTCTTCTTTTCCACTCTACCATTTCTTTCTCTCTTACGAAAATATCATATCCGTTTTGTCAATGTCAACTCTCAAAATAATGAATTGGTAGTTACTAATTCGATTAGCGGGCGCTAGTCGTTTTCGAGAGTTTTAAAACCCTTTATAAAGCAACAAAGGTTTTATCGGTATTTATTATCCGACCTCTTGCTTAGTTATAGAGTTTATTTGGTTAATTGCAGATAGAATTGCTAAATCTAGGGACGATGCTCTTTTAGCCCATGCTGTCGTAGCAATGGAAGAAAATTTTCTTAAATATTTTGGTTCCCTTTCACACTTATATTGCTTTGCTATTATTTTTGATGCTACAAAAAAGTTGGTAGGTTTACAGATAGGTATGGAGGGGATAGGTGAATGTCTTGGTCTAGATTATTCAGAAGCTTTTGCACATGTGAAAGAGGAGCTTTTTCATGTTTTTCATTTGTATCATGATAAGTTTGACAATGGAAGATCGGAGGCCTCACAGTAGACACAACATGGAAAGACAAGCATGGCATCACACTTGTGGAAGAAGCTAAAGGGCAAGTCTACTTCTTCGTCCTCAGTCTCAGGCGGCCTCCTAGTGGAATTCTGTCTCGGAGTTGAACCACTATTTGGAGCATGATTTTGCAAATATTGATCCTGATCTTACTGATGGAGGCAAGATAGACTTGCTCGAGTGGTGGAAGAACAACAAGCGGATTTTTCCTATCTTGTCACATTTCGCACGGATGTTCTCTTGGTGCCGTGTTCACCGTCTCTTGAGCGACATTCAGTACAGTATGGAGAATAATAGAAGAGAGAAGATCATCACTTACGCCCAGGATGGTGGAGGCAATCACACGTGCCAAAGAATGAGAATTAGCCAAAGAGCGGGAACAACATCAACTGGAGGATCCCGAAATCGTACAGGCGTATGTTGACCTAGACATTGCCGAGTAAATATTATCTACGCATGTTGTAATAGTTAGTATATACATATGTTGTTACTGCACTCTTTTCCTTACTCGGGAAACCCCACTGGGCGAAAGTTTTTAACGAGGTAGTAACATTGTATTTCTAAAATATCAAAGAAATTTCACTTTTCTCGAAATATTTATGTCATTGCGTGCCCATGTTTTTATGCAATTAATTCAATTTCAACTAGTTTTAAACGAGGCGGGTACGAGAGAAAGGAAGATGACGACCGTCGTCACCGCCTTTGCGTATAGTAATTTCAGGCTAGGCTTGGGCTGGCACGGCACGAACGCTGGTACGGTGGGCTTTGGACCGTGCTTGGGCCTGTTCAGAGATGACGTGGGCTGGCACGGCACGATGAGATGATTGGACCGAGCCGGCACGGCACAAAGCAGCACGAAGCACGATGGACCTAGGACGTGCCGGCACGGCACGGCCCAAGTCCCAGCTCTAGACACGTATGCCGGAACCCGATTTCCAAATCCGCCCTCGTGTATTACAAAGACTAGTCCCGGATCAAAGCTAGTGCACACGCTTAAACGATGATGATTACATTGCCAAAGACGAATATTACAATAATAGAGTATGCACCAAAAGACCTCTTTATTACAACTGAGATTTCAAGACCTCGCAAACTCACAAAAGATAAAGCACAGCGGAAGCAAAAGATAAATCCAGCGGAAGACCCATCAATATGCCACAGGCGATTGACTGGGGAAGCGCAACCTAGTACTCCAGAAAGCCTTCGTCCGAATCCACACGCAAGTAGTTGTAATCTCTTTCTTGAGCTTCATAATCCTCTGAGATTTTGTTTTAAGTGTAGCATGTGAGTACATAAAGTACTCCGTAAGTCTTGGGAAAATGCAATAGATGCAAGTCTTAACAAAGGAAGGTTTTATGGTTCTTTTGCACAAAGCAATATTTTATTTCAAATACCATTAAATATTTTCGAAAGCATCAGTTTAATAAAGTAATTGCTTTAACAGAAACTATTGAAAACTTTATAGTGAAGGTTTCAACCACCAACACTAATCAACTGGCTAACCGCCAAAGTTCGAAACCACGGGTTAAACCACCCACACTAGACAACTGGCTAACCGCCAAAGTTCAAAACCACGGGTTAAACCACCCACACTGCTACATCCGCCAGACAACAACTCAGAGTTTCAACCACTCTCGGTTCCCAAAACTTTTATTTTAAAAACCAAAACCAAAGATCTACCATGTGAAAGCATTCCTTGCTCGCCCTTGACCGTGGGCACGGCTATTCGAATAGTTTTACACTCTACAGAGGTTGTACACTTTACCCACAAGAGACGAGTTATCCTAATAGTCACCACGCTTCCTTAGGCATGAGACCCAGATAATTCATCACAAAGCCTTTACCTTACTCTAGTCTAGCTAGACACCACCACGAGGTTTCACCGGAGGGTTAAATCCACCAGCACGAAGCCCCTCTTGCGCCGTATGAGTATAGTAACCTCGTCCCTCACCGTGAATAACCAGTAACCCTGGTATCCACTTTCCACTGGTGGTACCTAAACTAGTCTATTATAAGTTAATCAGCTAGGTCGTACCCATATAGACATGTGGTTGTACGGTAGTGCTCAGACTGGGCAAACACAAGCGTCGGTCCTTAATTGACAAGGGCGGAACATACACTTTTCAAGATCTCAAGCTAACCACACCAATCCAAACCAACCATCCGCCCTGGTCTAAAACAATTTTGCACAATTTATTTTATTTCACAAGAACAGTGGCAACACCATTTGCCACTAAATTCTGAATAACCAGATTAAACAATGAAACATGGTTTTCCCATTCCAAGGTCACCATAGGTTATACAGCATGTCTAAGCATTCTACTACCGCTACAACAATTACCAAAGTTTTATAATAATCTCGTTATTGAGACAAAGGTGATCCTAGGGTTACAAGGGTACATGGTATTCAAAGTTCAATCGAGGGCATAGCAATAGTTGGGATAACTAATACCTTAAGACAGAAATTAACATTTTATGTAACATAGCAAATGCAATAAATTTAAAATATTCAAAAACATTTCACAATCATAGGTTCAAGATGTTCAAAGGAGACTTGCCTTTGTGTGCAGTGTCTTGACTTTCTTGCTGTGGGTCGACAAATTCTTCGGTGACGTCGGATTCTACGCGCGAAACGACGAATACAAAAGAATAAATAAATACAAATAAAATCACAAAAATATAAAATATATACTGGAGGAAAGTTTAAGATTTTAGATGAATTTAGGAGAAAGAATCAACGGATTCGGAGTTCGAATGAGGGAGAACGAATAATTGAAAGTTTTAGATATCACATGAAATGATAACAAAATCCGAGAATTCGTTTTTGAACAGTACGGTGTCGATTGGTTGCGAGGTGGTGGTGAACGGACAAAATGGAACCTCGGCGACAAGGCGAATGTGGTGACGTGGGTATGGAGGTGAGGAACAGCGACGATTACTGGCGGTGAGGGAAAAACGACAGCGACAACGAGATTGCGACAACGGCAGGTTGGAGAGATAGTACCGGGTATGGAATGTGCAGATGTAGAGTGAGCATAGGGTAGAACATGACATGGTGAGACTAAGAAAATTATTGGCTAGGCTGAAACTTCATCGGAGACAATACAATCGACGCTTGAACGACGACGGTGAGAAAAGGAAAAGCTTGATATCTTAGTGCTCGGTGAAGCGAATCCAAAACCATTTGAAAGGTAGCTACCTGGGATGGTTTAGCACGATATGACGCGAACGGATTTGGGAAAACACTACCGGATAGATGGGGACACGAGATGCCATTGGCGGCCATGGCGAGGTGTCGGGGGCAAAAATTTGTGGAGGTTTTTTGGGGAAACGGAAGGAAGCACGCGAGAACGCGGTGAGGCAAGTCTAAGAAAAATTACGGCACAAAGCTAAAGCTCAACAGAGGCACGAATCGACGCGTCGGAGTCAAAACGCCATTTTCGTGGAAAATTCAATTTCTGCAATTGGCTCCACGAAAAATTAATTAAAATGATAGATAAATTGCTTGGAGGTTAGGACACGATATGACTCGAACAAAAATCAAAGCGCTTACCAAAAAGTGGTGTACGCGCGAAGGTACATTTTCAGCGTCTGGCTCGACCAGGTCGACAGGGACTCGAGGATGGAAGCATGGCGTAGAACGCGTCGAGGCGAACTCAACGGTACAGACGGCTCGGCCAACGGGCCTCGGATGGTGGCAAAACACGGCGGAGAAGACATTTGGTGTCCGACGGGTTGGCATCGGCATTCCGGGCAAACGGAGAGGAGTTAGAGGGTGAGGTTTGCGGTAAACGAAGAGGAGAACGTCGGGAACACAATGCTCACCTCGATTTTGACGGAACACGCACGGTCGGCCAGCAATGAGGAGAGAAACGACGGCGCAGCTTTGGCCACGGTGGTCCGGCGATGCTCGTGATGCTCCGGTGAAGGCGAGGAAGCACCGTAGAACGCGAGAAGGCAAAGCTAACGGTGTGGTCAAAAATGACCGGACTCCACTGTAGGCGTCGCAAAAGGCCGACGAACACCTTGCGGTTCACAAAAGTAAAATGGAGATTGTGGAGAGAAGAAAGGGAGTGGATGAGGATTAGAAGGGGCACACGGTGCTCCCTTTCATAGGGGCGGAGGTGGACCGGAGAGGGAGATCAACGAACGAATGTCTTTCGGTGGCGGTTCGTTTTCTCATGAAAATGCACATAAAGGAGTGGGGAAACGATTAGGAATGGAATGCTCTTGATGAAAGGAAGTTAACGCACTTGATTTCGCGAAAAACGGTTAAGAAAATCAATAGGAATCAAAATTTGAAGTGAAACGGCCATGGCTGCCCGCGGCGCTCGGACATGGAAACCGACGAGAAGATGAACAGTGCCGCGCGGCACTGTTCATTCTCTCTCCTCTTTTTTTTTGGAATTTTGAAATTGAGCTCAAATAAATCCGAAACAAAATCTAAGAAAATTTTAGAAAATTCCTTGAGACTCAAGGAACTCAAATAAAATATTTTTAGCAAATATTAGTATTTAATTTAATGTTTTCAAATAAAAATTCTAATTAAGCTTTAGTTTAAACCAAATAAATTCTAAAATTCTAAAAATTTGAAAATAGGAAAGAAATGGATAGATTAGAATTTTATATGAAATTACAAATTTGAATGGGCTCAATCGGAGTTAAAACGGAAAAGAACGGGCTCGCGGAAGTTTGAAAGGAAAGAAAATAGAATAAACTGATTTTCTAGAAATTATTTTTGAGCTGAAAAATCAAATTATGACGTCATCAAGGGAAATGATTTTCAAATGAATTATTTTTCTAAGGAAAAGGAATTTATGACGCCAGCAAGGATTTTAATTTCCTGACCAAATTATTTTTGTAAAGAAAAAATGATTTTATTCACTGACCGGTTTTATCAGCGAGAGAGAAAAGAGAGAGAGGAAAGAGCGGACGGTCGGATGAGCGATGCGACACAAGGAAGAAATCAGGACCGTCGGGTGGAGAGCAAAGGAGTTAGGTGAAGATGGACGCACGAGATTAGATCGGGCCGCAGAGAATTAAATTTGATTTAGATTTTCAGAAAACACCGAAAAATTCAATAAAGCTCGGAAAATATAAAATTAATTCCAAAAGTTCCGAAAAATTCAAAGAACTTCCGGAGACATTTTGGACTTAATAAAATATTTCAACTACTGTTGGTATTTTAATTTTCATACTTAAAATACTTTTACTTTAAAAATAGATTTTAAAACTCTAGAAAAACTCGAACACCAAATAAAGGACAACTAAATCCAAATAATTAATTTGAATTAGGATTTTATAGAAAATCAAGATATCATTTTATTTAATAATATTTTTAAGTTTTTTAACCTACTTTTCAAATCTAGCTTTCTTATCGTGGCAAAACAAAATTCAAATTTTACACAAACAAAACTCTTATTTTTATTTTAAACCAAATTAATTTAATTTTAATATTTTAAATTTTTTTTATCGAAAATTTTGAAATAAACAGCTGGGTTGTTACAACAGACCATCTACCGGCAATTCATGTTGTGACAAACTATTTGTCGATAATTCTTCTAGGATAGGCTATCGTTCGGCAAAGAGATATACATGGACAAGCTGTCTATCCCAGGAGTGAAAAATTTAGTGCATAGCGCAAGTCCAAAATTTACACAATGAAGCAAGTAGTACTCAAAACCTTATCCTCCATATCTTTATCCTCTCCACCCACCACAAACCACACACTTGACTACTCCCTTGACGCCTGCTCTCCTCGCACTCCAGCGTCCACCGGCCAGTGGCATCTCTCCCACCTCCTCTGGGCACGCACCTCCTCTCCCAGCTGCCCCAAGCTCATGTCGTCGACTCCCCCACCACCCTAGTTCTCGCTGCCGCCGCGTCACTCTCACTTGAGGATCACCGCCGCGCTTGTGTGATGCCGCTAGCGGATTCCTCCGCCACTCTCTCTAGGGAATCATGCCTATGGCAAGGTTTCATCCTGAAAGAGAGGAGGGGGCCAGGGATGGCACAAATTGGGGGTGTGGGGGGGTAGAGGAGAGTACTGGCCACTGGGCCATTGGAGGAGGCATTGATCTGGAGAGGAGAGCTTGTAGGTCGGTCCATTGTTGCCTTGCATGCTGAGCTACCGGGAGTAGGGGTGCAAATAGAGTGGATAATTTTCGTCCAACTGTCCGACCGAAGGCTTGTGAAGCAAATACAAAATGGGTAAATGGGTATCTGGTACTATTCATATCCGACCCCGACTCTGAGAAAAATATGGAGTAGGATACATGATGAGTGATATCCGTCCGTATATATCTATATGTCAAGTGATATGAGCAAGTTTGTTATGACTTCACTTAGGAACAAATAACATACAGACGAATTGCCACATCTAAATATGCAAGAATATTGAGTGCTCTTCCTTTGACATCTCAGTGATTAGTCTCTCTATGTTTACTTTATTGCATCCTACTGTCCATTATCCTGTATAGAGATGCAAAAGAAGCGGATAATTTCCGTCCAACCATCTGAAGACTTATGGAACGAATACGGAATGGAGAAATAGATATCCGGTATTATTCATGTCTGACTTCGAAAAAAAATACGGAATATAATATAAGATAAGCGATATCCGTTCGTATCCCTTTCAATTGCACCACTAGTTGGAGTATGTTGAGTTATTGACATTGGACCGCTTGACCTATTCACACGGATGGAGCTGGGCCTAGGGCAACTAGCGCCGTGACCCAAGGCGTGGGCCTACTAGTAGTGGATACTCTTATATATATGAATAGAAAATTTTAACTATTTAGTTATATATTTGGTGTTAGTTATAGCCGCTGAGCTTTCAGTCCGAGGCTTAGTATAATCCTGGCTCGACCACTATCTATTTGTCTCAGTGCCCTCAGCCACAGTGCCAGATGAAGGCAAGAACCATTCATGTTTGATTTATGTCGTGTTTTATTACTTACCTTTTGTAGATGTTATTCCGTACCTATGGTACATACTTGTTTATGCAATTCCGTACTTATGTATTGCATTCGTACTTGTTGCATCTCATTGGACACTTGCACTATGTAATTTTCTGGTAATGATATGTTATGTTATTTCGTGGCAACGGCCACCACTACGGTAAAATGTCTCTCGACCATGTTGTACTAATTGCGTTGCTACTAGCATTAGGCTCTACTCCAATCGACTTTGGTTTTTTCTTTTTGGTTTTTAGAAGTCAAAAACTATTTAGGACACGTCAATTTTTTAATTTTAGTTATTTTGATTTTTTAGTTTTCTAGCTTTTTATTTTTGTTTTTTTCCTTTTATTATTTTGTATTGTTTGTGAAGATATAACGATGCTTTTTATTTTCTTATTTTTAAATCTTTTATTTGAATGACTCAAAAAAAGTTAACAGGCGCTACAGTAAAATTTCAGCCATGGAGCGAATACGGAAGGGGTAAATAGGTATTTGGCACTATCTGTTTTCAACTCCGACTCCGAAGAAAAAATACGGAATATAGTATGGGATAAGTGATATCTGTCCGTTTATATCTATATGTCAAGTGATATAAGTAAGTCTGTTGTGAGTGCACTTAGAAATAAGATAATAGATAGACGAATTGCCGCGTCTAAATAGGCAGAGAATATTGAGTGCCCTTCATTCGATATCTCAGTGATTAGTCTCTTCATGTTCGTTCTAATTACACCCCTACTATTCAATATCATGTGTAGGGCGCAAAAGAAGTGGGTAATTTTCGTCCGACCAATCGTTCGAAGGCTTGTGGAACGAATACTGAATAAAGAAATGGGTATCTGGCATTATTTTGGCTTCTCCGTTGGACTTTTGGCATCTGGTTTCTTAATTTCATTTTTTTCTGGTTTTTTACTTTTTTGAGCTTTTTTGTCTTTTCTTTTTTCCCGTATTCCTTTGCATTGTCTGTGATGTGCTAACCTGCTTTTTTATTTTTAAATTTTTTAAATTTAACTAGTACTGTGTCCATACGTTGCAACGGAATCTAAAAATGGTGATACATAAATATAAGAAATCCCAAACCGTACAATAAATATCAATTTTCTGTCATGAAATATAATTTGTTTAACAAATGATAATAGATTTTTCAAATTTTCCGTACACCTACTTTTGTTGATTGTTGTTTCCAATCATTTTTTGTCATAATCTGATGCATGGAAACAAAGAGCAGTTTTGATCACCTCAAAATTTGCACTATATGCGCACAATAGGAGGTAGCTGAGACTTTGGCCACGCCCGCTCCAAACAGCACATCTTCTAATTTCAGTTATTTGGCTTTTTTAGCCTTTTTGCCTTTTCTTTTTCTCTTTATTTTTTTGCATTGTGTGTGATGATATAAAGGTTTTTTTTTCAATTTTTTCTTATTTGTTTCAATTTTTTACTTATTTTTTCTCGGAAAAACTAACTGTCGTTACAGTATAATTTCAATCAAAAACTACAGCCACAAGCTTAAACCAAAAGCTAGATAATTGAAGCACCACTTCATCTTGAATATAAGTCCCCGAAATACTGTTCAAAATTGTTTATCAAACTGCACCTACTGGTAACATAACTAATGTTGAAAACAATCATATAGAGCACCTCTATCCTCAAAATTTGTCCAAGTTCTCCCCTTGTCGAGAGTTTTCCAATTGTGACGAATTTCCAACGCCAGTCACCTTCCCTGGAACGAAAGTCTACCTGTATAATGATATTGTTTCTGCCCAAAGTTTATACAAATAAAGTACGGCACAACTATCCATGATAATGATAGAGAAGACGGTACCACCTTGACATGTATACAGGTACCCCACCAAAGTAAACACAAGATGACAGAAATGACAAATTGGACCATTCACAATTCCATACAGTTTTCTCCGGAGAATGAAATGGGGAGTACTCTAGAGTGAAAAACTTTCGATTTTATTTTGAAATGCCTTGTGTCTTGAGAATCCAACAACTAATGCTCTGAAATGCCACACTTTATTTTACAAGAGCATACATGAAGATGGTTTGGCAATATTACTTGATCGCATTACATGACTACATGTTTCAAAAATAACTAAAACTGGTCATGTGAATACCTCAGGCACCCTGCTCTTTGTCCATAAAGCCCCATGTTCTTTGTGTATGACTGAGCAAATCCAATTTGATGCCCATCCTCAAGGAAGATCTCTCTCTGAATCATCGTTGGCAAATCTTTGGTATGCCATGTCAAAGAATGGGAAATGGTTCTTCACCTATAGAAACACAAGAGTGAAATATGGTAGCTGTGGCTGGCAGGAACCCATTACAGGAAATACCATTGTCAGTTATTGTCACTTCCCCTACCTTGAACTGATAGGATATCTCTCTCCATTGTTCCTCTGTAGGATCTACTCCAGTAGGATTATGAGCACATGCGTGAAGCAAAAAAAACGAACCGTTTGGAGCATTCTGCAGATGGCAGAGAAAAACATAAATTAAAAGTAGCTACAGACAAACTGTCAACAGATCAGAAGCACCTAAAAGAAAATAGTGAGTTCCGGGTTCCAAAATCCAATTGATTAGGTATTATGCCAGGAAAACTAAACTAAATGTACCTAGTCTCAATGAGAAACCCAAGTCTATAGCTACATGATTTAGAAAACAAAATCCATGAAATAAGACATAAAAAAACCTTGATACAGATAGTAGCAACAATGCAAGAAACTCAAGAAGAGCAACACATCTTTGTAATGGTACTCAAGAAATAAATCACCTCAATATCATCCATCAATCCTGCAAAATCAAGCCCTCTCAACTCTGGATGATAATATGTGAATGTCCTTTGTGGCACTTGAGCGTCCCTCCAAATATTGTGATGACTGGACAAGTTTCTCACATTAAGGTTAGCAACTGAGGGTGTAAATAATACTGAAGAATGAAGACATCTGCTGGTTAGCATAAAAGCTAGAAATAAGGTAAGACAAACTATTTCTGGAACAAATTGCACTGGAATCTACTCAATCTCCTTTTCTCTTCCGCTTTCTTTTCTTATACAACATTTTGAGAAGTAAACCGTAAACAAAAGAACAATTGGTATCAAAGCAGGATATGAACTCAATTGGACCATGTTGGTGTAGGAATGTAGATCTGTGAATCCGGCAACAAGCGCTTCTGGAAATCAGCAAAGAGCCGGCATGCGCCAGTGCCTGAAAGCACCTGCACCGCTGCAATCCTCTTATCTTTGATGAACTCAGAATCCTCCCCATACGCCAGCTTTAGTGACTCTTCAATCATCCTAATACTTCCTCTCATTGGAAGGTACTCCCGGTTTTCCAAATTTAACAAAAAATAATGATCAGAACTCATGGAACCCTTCCATTGTTTAACACTGAAATGATACAGTATCAACCACAAGATAACATGTCTCGGATGAACAAATCATTTTCATAAAAGAACAGCCAAAAAGTTTCCATTTTCTTTGCTCAAGACCCAATCTTCTTAAAGCACATGTCCTGTAGTAAATCGACATCATTAGTCCTTTTCCTCAATATATTCGTGTAAACGTACAATCAAATATCTAACTTTCACTTATCGGCACCTCGTACCTAGGAATTGCAAAGCAAAAAATAAAAAAGGTAGAGAATGTTAATTTTAATTAACGGAAAAGTGTCCCATGTAATTTATTAGCTTAATTCTAATTATAAAAGATCTAGTATGATGGTTGGTAGATTTAAAGTATTAGAATTGTTGGGTTTTAAATCCCTCTTGTCTCCCTTTACTAAATTAATTATATGTGTGTATTCAAAGATTAATGAATGGCACGTATGAAATGCTCATTGCGGTACATTTGCATGGCCAGCATTAAATGCATTGCATGGCCAATGCATAGCAGTTGATAGCAGGCTGTTTTTTTTTTTTGCTTAATGAGAGGTCAAACTGCATGCATGAACGGCTGTTGCATGCGGTTTTCTTTGCATGTGCGCGGCTGTTACAGGCGGATGCATGCGGCTGTAGACATACGACGTGGCTGTACGAAAAAGAAACACGGCTGGCTGAAGCGTCCATTCAACAGCTATAAAAGAGGTATTCCATCATTTGCAGTGGACAGTGCATGAATCAGAACAAGCAAATGATAGAGCATATACACACATACACTTGAGTGCTAGTTCTTTGATCATTAAAAGAACGTTGTAAAGAAAAGACAGAGACGAGAAAAGATTTACTACAAGGAAGAAAAGTTTGCTGCAATATGGATCAAGGTATGTTCATGCATGATTGAGGTTAAACAAAATAGTGTTGTAAATTAAAGTTTCCGCTTACAGAGAACACCCCGAAAAACAAAAGCATCAACTGTCGCAAGACATTTCATTCTTGTAAGAGTAAAGTGCAACTTATCAAGAAAGGTTCCTTTAAAAATTGAAAATTAAAACTTATCATTGAATCAGTGAAAATTGAACCAAGAAAGGCTCAATATCTGACGTCGATGCCAAAATAAACCTTTATAATTATCTCCTTATAAGCCCATCATTCATTCAACAAGTACCCTAGACTCAATATAAGCACAAAGTCAATCAATCAAACACCCTCTAAACTCATGCTTTAGAATAAACTAATCATGGTCACAATGACTGAGAAAATCAAACAATTATACCTCATCGAACATATAGGAATCTGCATAGATCAACTATTTACTGTAAATATGAAGCACACTGATGCTGATTTTCATTTTCCTCATTAAAGAAAACAGTTGTCTACAACAAAGCACTTAATAGTTCCATTAGGCCACAATTTTCTTCAGAAACTAAACACTTGTTGTAAAGCAAAAGAATTCAAATCACTTGTAAACATTACAAAGCTTCGGACTACATGTTTTATCCACAAACAAGGATAAACATAGAAGGAATTTTCTGTAAAACTCAATGAAACAAGACAAGATAGCCAAGCGAACTAACCATACTTACAAGATTAACCACACCATATAGAACAAAAACAATTCTTGAACTAATTCTTCATAACATGTTAAAAGCAGAGTAAACAATGAAGAATGCAATATACACAAGTTGCCAAGTTCAAACTCTAAATGGCAAGACAAGAGAGAATACTCATCTTAACTGGTACCAGTAAAGGACAAAATGACAGGGTGGAGTGGTTTATGAAGCAGGGAAGGTATCTGCACCTTAAAAAGCATTGCATCCTTCTCCATTATCCCGTTGTTATCTATCTCTACAACAAACCAACACAAAGGAGAACCAATGAGGGAGGGTCTACATCATCCTAATCATTGATTATTCCCCGTTTGAGTGGTTTGAACTAATTACAAACATACTATGCAACAGATGGCAGAAGAGACTAAAATAGGGGATAATTTTGACTTTAGTATACGTTGCAATAGATGACAGCAAGGGTTTTACTTCCTTCTGAACAATAAGGAATCTTTAATTGGTTGTATCCATAGCCCAAACATGTTGTAACACCCCAGCCAAAATATAGCCTAGAATGCTACTAAACTAATAACCTAACAAAGCTAAACTTTTTGCATTTTACAAAATTTCGGCAGAGTCTCCTTTGTTTATTGTCTGAAACTGAGTTCTCACAAATATAATCAAAAGATATAATTAACCGTACTCAATGTAATCAATACTAATCAAACAGTTTTAAAACATAATTAAAGCGCGGAAGCAATATAGGAAGTTTCTAATCCATTATTACATTGTAAAGCTGATAGGCATAATCAAATAACACATAAGCTAACCAACAAATCATTAACATAATCATGAGCACACATTTCCATCATTTTGTAGCAATCATCAACAAGCATCAATCATAAACAATCCACACTATAGTTTTAAAACCACAAATATACTTGCCTTAACCACGAGAAAACGGGGGACGAGCAGAAGGTGCGGCCCCTAGGATCCATCCTCCCCCTGAACAATAATTATAATAATTGCTAAGACAACAGTAGCGGGTCTTTAGATGAAATAACAACACCCCCAAACTAAACCAACACGTTTATCTAGACTTAATCCCCAATTTCTTTCGGCCAACCTGTCCTCGTCTACGGACAGTCAACTTCAAAAATTCATAACTTTTGATACAGAGGTCCAATGGGGCGTTCTCAGATTCTCTGGAAAGATAATTAAATTATCTAACTAAACCTATTTGGTGAGCCTCCCAGATTCGGCCATCTTCTACCCGCACCAACCCATTTTCTAAAGCATCATCAATCACGACTGCCTCTCTGGACAGCGCACTAAAATGGCCATAACTTTCGTCCCGAAAGTCGGAATCAGGACTTCTTGATTTTTCTAGAAATCTAAGAAAATTATCTACAACTTTCCTAATATGAAGATCTTCTGATTCGCCTGTTTTCTAATTAATAAAATCCATCTACCGAAACCCGTCAGGAAATCCTCTGAGAAACAGAACAGTCATATTAGAAAAATCATAACTATTGCTACGCAAGTTTGAATGACGCGTTCTAGTACTTCATGGAAATATAATTACGTCCTCTACAATTCTCTAGGAGAGGTCCAGACCTGATTCCCCACGGATCTATCCTAAAACAGCCGTCTATCATGATCTGTCCTAGCAGTCCAGATTTACGATATTGCTACCATGATCAAAAATGTTATTCTAAATGGGGAAACAAGGATTACCCTTGTCGAATTGATGAAGAACACGATGAACTCCCCACGAATTCCTCCTCTTCTCTTTCTCCTCCTTCCTCTTGATCTTCCCTTCCTCCGCTTGACTTCTTTGCCAACAATGGAGGGGAGTGGAGGGAAGGGGGTGCTGCTAGGAGGTGCGCAAGGGAGGAGATGGGGCGGCACACAGGGGAGGAGATGGGGAGTGGGGGCGCAATGGGGAATGGGGAGTGGGGTGGCGGTCGCTAGGGGAGGCAAGGCGATTAGGGTTAGGCGCCTCCCCTGGCCGATTCCCTACAGGCCAAGGCCCAGCCAGTTTTTCGAAAGATCGAAAACCCCTCAAAACTGGTTATTTTTAATCTTTCCTTTAAGGTCCTCATCTCCAATGAATTGTTTAACTAATAAATCTCTCCCGGGATATTACACATGCATACTCTGACATACACATGTCTCATATATCATTAAATTTTGTATCCACAGCCCAAACATTAAACATTGGCTGTATCCATAGCCTAAACATGCATACTCTTACATATATTGATGAAAACAAGGGTGATATATTTCGCTTTTAGATGAGAAAAATTAGATGAGGTGTGGTCTCAACATGCATACTCTTACTCAAACAAATCAGTGTGGGGTAAACCATATAAAGGTTTACCATCATTTCCATCTTGGAAAGGTACCGTCTAATTAAGAGAAACCGATGAACTTAGGTCCATACATGAAGAGGGGGAATTTCCCCCAAATCAAGACATATACACGGCAAAGGGAGCAAAAGACAAGAATTTACCCACAATTAATGATCAATACTAACTAACTAAAGATTAAGTTCCAGATGCATAGACCAAGGAATACCTACTCAAACAGACCCAACCCAACAACATAACAATATCGATCAGTACACCACCCAAGAAAGAGGGAATAACAAAAAAGAGAAATCTCACCTCTTGGGCTTGTAGTTGATGATGACTTGCGGGGAGAAGCTGAAGGACCAGGCGAAGAAGGTGATCCACCCAAGGACCTGGTACAGCACCTCCAGCCCCACCGAGTTCCACAACGATGACATCACCGGTGCCCAACTCAGGCATGTTCTTTTTGCATGCGCTTATGGCTTTTAATGAAATTTTGAATTTTGGTCATTTACTGACAGATTAAAGAAAAAGATACATGTTTGCAATTTTGGCGACAGATGTTAAGCTTTTAACGTGTACTACATTTAACTTGTAGACCCCGTTACACTCCTTCCCCTCTTCTTCGCTTCTTTCACCTTCTGGCTGCAATTTCCAATTTTTCTACCACCTCCAATTAAACCAACTCCAATTATATGAGAATCACCTATTCATTGTATATTTTTCTTCTAAATTTGTTTGCATATAAGAGCATGGTATAAACAATTTCATCTATTTTGTAAGCTTTTAGTTACATAAATAACTCTGGAGGTTACCCAAAACTAAGCAATCAGTTTGTGAAGTTTGGAATGAAAACGAGATGAATTTGCCAAAAATTTATGCAAGACATGAACCCCCACAAAAGCACTTCCCAGTGGATGTAAACCAAAACGCAGTTACCACATCCAGATGCATCATTGAACAAAATAATTCTTCAAATGCCATAATTTGAAAACATCTTAAACATTCTACAATTTCAGTTTCAGTTTGATCTAAACTGCATAAATATATTTCCACAACTGCATTCAGGAATATCATTAAATATCAATGCTCACACAAGTACAACACCATCTCCTAAATATCGGTTTCCAACCAATTCGCCAATCTAACAAACATGGGGAAAATTTTAACCTGAAAGCTACTTCAAAAGTGAAAACGATGATCAAAACAACTCATAAACAGAAAACCATGAAACAAGCTAGCTATCTATAAATCAATATATAGCTTGCATATGTTGTCAAGCAAAGAAAAGCAAAGAACAAGAAGAAAACAATTAATTGGTCTATACGACATATTAACACAATAAAGTAGATGAGTCATTCAACAAGAGTGGTTTGCATGGTCAATTGCTCACAGGTGGAACTTCATGAAAAAAGCATTTTTTTTATCCCCAACATTAGGAAGGAAGGCAACAAAATAATTTTCCTGTACAGTCTACAGACACATGAGTTATCATAGAGGTGATAACCAATGAGGTTCAAGATTAATAGCCATAATTGTCTGCATTTCAAATATGACATTCTAATGGCACAAAATAACTTCAATTTAACCAGATCAATAAAGATGCATACTGATATATTTTCTTCTTTGATGGAATATCACTCGAATGTCTCCAGAGCACCTTGCAGTAGCAAGTTTGTCACTATCTCATTGAACTGTGCCACCACCTAGAGGTTTATAAGGTACCGCAAAGTCAATCAATTAAAAGGTAAATGGTGTTGAGTAACAGGAAAGCAACGGCTTTCCAGTAAAACAACATCTCATTTAGCAATTAGCATTACCACAAGAAAGCACTAGCTTTTGGTTAGTAAAATCTCATCAATGCTCCATTGATTCTAGGTCACCACTAACCACTATTTCTTGATTAAGCACAATCGCACACAAACCAAGAAGAGGTGACAAAAGGAACACTCACTCAATACACTCTTTGCTATTGAACTGCTGCTGCCGTCAAGAACCGAATAATGATTAAACTAAGTTAACATTCTAACAAAATAAACAAAGAGCTCTAAAAAATAGAATAACCAACCATGTTAAAACTCCGCGACCAAATGGGAAGGTTCGCAATACCCATTCCCAATCCACCAACACAACCGCTAGTAAGGTAGATTCTACAACCCCCTATCTCTACTACTTAAAAATTGGAGTTGGTGGCAGTCCGTCCGTCCTCCCGAATCTCCATAGCCGTCCATTTAGTTTCGACAATCTACAGCCATTCGATCTCAATGATTCTCCACACGCACAATTTCCCCAACTACTCCCCACGAAGCAACTTCCCCAACTGCTCCCCATTCCACCCCTCCCCCACTCTCTCCCCACATCATTTCTTCCGCTCCTCCGGTCCTCCCACAAAATTCGCGAGCTCCCTTGCCTCCCCACTCGCCGGCGCCTCCTCCTTGCCTCCCCACGCGCCGGCGCCTCTTCCGCCCCCACGCGCCGGCGCCTCCTCCTTCCTCCTTTTCCTTCCCTCCCCACCCACCGCCGCCGCCTCCTTCCTCCCCACCCGCATCGCCTTCTCCCCATCCCGCACCGCCTCCTCTTCCGCACCCCACGCGCCGGCGCCTCCTCCTTCCTCCTTCTCCTTCCCTCCCACCCACCGCCGCCGCCTCCTTCCCTCCCCACCCCGCATCGCCTTCTCCCCATCCCGCACCGCCTCCTCTTCCGCCCCCATGCACCGGCGCCTCCTCCTCCTTCCTCCCCACGCGCCGCCTCCTTCTCCTTCCCTCCCACCCCGCATCGCCTCCTCCTCACCTGCCCTGCCCGCGGTGGTGTCCGCCGCCGAGGACACGCTCGCGGCCGCCGAATCCGTTGGGGACCACCTCGCCGAGCTGCTCGCGGCGGCGGCCGAGACCCGACGCCGTCGCAGAGCTCCCGCCTCTGCTCCGCGCGCGCGCCTTCCTCGCCGTGGCGCAGGCGTCCACCTCCTCTTCGCAGGCAGGGCTCGCTTCTCCCCGTTTCGCTAGGTAACCTGCATGGCATCTGCCTTTCTTCTGATTAATGTCTTTCTTTGGGGTTCTTGCAGTGCGGCTGAGGTGTTCGGGATTGATCCGGACGAGCACCCTATCAGGAAGGAGTTCGTAAGCTCTCTTATATCCGAGAACCACATCTCGTTGTTTACTTTTTTTGTGCCCTTGGAGTAGAAGTTAGATTGTAGAGGTGCTAATTCGAACATAGATAGGATGTTTCCCACTAATGTTGTGTAGTTCATGCGCAAAAATATCCAACCGGGCTTGCTGATTATGCACATGGTTTTAGTATAGATTTTGGGGATCTGAACAGAACTTGTAGGTCTGTAATTTCACCTTTGACATGGTTTGTAGGTCTGTAATTTCACCTTTGACATGGTTTAGTGTTTAGTTGGGTGTTCGTATAACTTAAGTAGCAGAGAGTTGCTGTTTGGCAGAAAGATTTGGACAGGAGAAAGTTTCGATACTTGTGATTCT
The DNA here is from genome assembly GCA_036346245.1 of Bonia amplexicaulis. Lineage (NCBI taxonomy): Eukaryota > Viridiplantae > Streptophyta > Magnoliopsida > Poales > Poaceae > Bonia > Bonia amplexicaulis. Next base: position 73,666 of record JAYGGG010000342.1, on the reverse strand, counting down.
TGGGTGAAGAATTCTATGTGGGCTTATCTTGGATGGAAAATTCGATTATTATTACTATTATTTTGTCAATTTTTGTGCTACTTAAGTTGAAAGTTTCACTTATAGGTTCTGCCGCTTTTCTTTGCAGGAGAGGTTAAGCCTGTGGCAGGAGAAGTTAAATCGATTTGAGGACTGGGACAAGGGTACTTGACTGCTTGTTCACTCTTGTTGCGTGCCTAACCTATGCATAGATATGTAATAACTACATGAATTCTGAATTGCAGCACCACTGCGCCTACCACTACTGTGAATACACAAGCAGCAGCAAGGTTCATTGGTCATTCATTGTCCCATTTGACAGCTGGTACATAATTGCCTGTTGAATTTGTATGTGCTTGGGTTTTTAATTTTTGTGGTATTGAGTTGAGGTTTCATTCTTGTTATTTCAGATCAGAAGAAGAGCATGCAGGCAATCAGTAGAGGAGAAGGAGGTGGCTGGTCTGGGAAGAAGAGAAAGCCACAGCCACTGCCAGATAGGAAGTCTGTTCGTGCTGCTGCAGAGGAGTTCCTTGCAAAAGCTGCCCAGGAGCTTAGTGGGTATAACGACAGCAGGGTGAAGGGCCCTATTAGACTTATTCCTGGTGAAGATGAGGACTAGATTAATATATTGGTTTTATGCAGCTCTCAGGTATTTACTGCTGCTGCTGTGCATTCATAATCTCAATGGTCAGGGTAACAAACAAGAATCACAGATTAATTGATTGTGTTTGTGATAATTATTCAATAACTGACACATCATGGTCCCTGCTTGTGGTTAGTCCTTTTTTATATGTCTTTGGTATTGCCATATTGTGCTACAGCTGACAAACACTTCCATGCAGGTGAAACTTACTTCGCAATATTACTTTTACGTGGAAACACAAACAGCTCTAGCCATACATGATGAGGATAACTGTATGGTGGTGTATAGCTCAAGCCAATGATCTGAGATAGCACAAAAGTCATTGCAAAATGCCTCGGTTTACCTTGTCACATTGTTTGTGTCATTACTTTGTGAGAATTAATGGTGATGGGAGGACTCAATTTAGTGATGCATTCCATATTGCGGCGAAGCAGAGCCATCTGGGTTAGTTTCTTTCGTTCATCATGAATGATAATTTATTAGTGAATTTGATCCCAATGAGTTCTGTTTGCCAAGTCGATTTAATATGTGGAATTGAGTTGAACCATTCATTTTGGTTTGCTTGTACTCATAGTTGTCTATGTTTATAAAGAACGACTTGTATCTGATTGACTTCTGCAAAACCCTATTATTACGAAAGAATGCTTTCTCCTCAATTTATTTCCTGAAGAACATGCATTAGTAAAGAATTTACACACTAGCTGTCTACAATAAATTGATGATGGAATTACTTGGATGATTTGGTCTGGTTCCAAATTGCCTTGTTTATCTTTCTTGGCTTGACAGAAAAATTGAGTATGGATTAACAGTTTATACGAAGAGTATGGATTAACATTTTTGATGTACGATGTGTTGATTTATTCTAGGCTTTTTCTTAAAGAATTGATGTGTAACAAAGCAACGGCGATCCTTTTGGGCATAAGATATAGTTTATCTGACCACAGATTTAGTGATGAGATAACAAAATATTTATCGTACAGGTTAAAGCACTTTCTTAGAAAAAGGCTTTTAAAGTCCTTGGTGAGCTCATTTGGTACAATACTTTCCAAGGAAAAACTTTCTGAATATATTTTGTCTATATCAATTGCACAATCATGATTTTCATTTGTTAGAACTTGAGCAATCTTTGGCAGGCTTTGGGAAGGCGATTAAGTGTTAAGGTGCTTGCAAATGGGATTCCATGGAAAAAGTGTTTTTTGAAATTGGTTCAAAGGAAGGAGATGTTGTCTGTAAAGCTTCAAAGAGTGATAATCAATAAAATCTTGAAATAACTCTACTTGGTATTAATTAATTACCATATAACCATCCCTTTCAGGGTTTCTGCAACCTAATAATGTTAACATTCTGTTCTTATAGGCAGAGAACTTTCTCTTTAAATTCATAGAAACTTTGAATGATTATATGTGTGTTGTGTAGTCAATAAAAGTATATATTTCCCTCACCATGTATTAGCTGTAAATATAAAATTGCTTATAATGTTGAAGAAATCTCGATAAAATTGAGGTAATGACTTACCTTCTCATGTTCATGACAGGCAACTATGGTGGATCGAGCCAATGCTTTCAGGCAGCACTTTGATTTCAACCAGGAGATGAAGTATAAAGAGCTTAACCTGTATGTTTTGCATATCGTATTTACCAATTTTGTGCTTAGTGACAAATGATCTTAATTAACGAAGAAAATTTTCCTAATCATGTGTCTTCAGGGCCTGTTTGGGCTTTTAATTAACCTGTATGTTTTCTTGTACAGGAAACTGTTGTGTTCTCTGCAGAGGTTCTCATTCTAAAGGAAACTGCAACCATGAAAGAACTTAGTGACGAAGATTCTGAAATATGCGGTTCAGGTTCTGGATGTCAGATTGATACTTCACCAAAACGTCCATCATTCACGTGGAAGGTGGAAGATTTCTTCTCCTTTAAGGAGATTATGGAGACAAGAAAAATCTTTAGTAAATATTTTCAGGCTGGTGGTTGTGAGCTGTGGATAGGTAAAGGGAGTTTGTTTACTTTTCATGCCTTGTACCATATATTTTCTTTTGTTTTTCGGTATTTTGTGCTTACTTTACGACAACATGCAGGTGTATACGAGTCATTTGATATGATTTGCATATACCTGGAGAGTGATCAGTCATTTGGGATTGATCCTGATAAGAACTTTTGGGTACATTATAAGATGGCTATAATTAACCAGAAGAATTCTGCAAAAACTGTTTGCAAGGAATCTTCAATCTGCACAAAAACATGGAACAATTCAGTTCTCCAATTTATGAAGGTTTCAGACATTATGGATACTGACTCTGGTTTTCTTGTCCGGGACACCGTTGTTTTCGTTTGTGAAATCATAGACTGATGTCCATGGTTTGACTTCTCTGATCTTGAGGGTGCGGTTAGGCGTACTGTTGTTTTCATGTGGCTTGTCTATCTGTGCTTGCTGTGTAGGGATGGAGGGCATTTTGATAGTACTGTTTGTAAGGCTCATAGCCATTTCAAATCCATCCAAACTGCCTTCATGTGGCATGACATGCAAACTCTTCACAAACTGCCTTCATGTGGCATGACATGGTTTGTAATAGTGCGGGATTGAGTTTTGGTGCAGAATGGGGCGGGAGGGCTGGAGGACTTCTACTCAATCACCATCGACAAGAGCGGAGCTCAACGAGGACATCTTGCAATAGTGCCTGCAGATCATCGTGCGGCGACGGGAGGAGCCGCAGCAGTCGAGATCAAGTTGCTGCGCAGCTTGTGCACTCGTAGATCATTGAGGTGAAGCGCACTTTGAGGCGGTTGCTAAGGATAATGTAGCAACCGTGCCAAAGCTTAAGGTCGTATGTCTTGCTTTTGTTTTCGTGTGCTTGGTGTTGCCCTACTCACTAGGTGGAAGAATGTGCATGAAACTTATTGATTGTAGATGATGTGGTCTGTATTGGTTAGTGGTTGCTTGGAAAGTACTACATATTATCTGAATATTTTTTTTACATATAGCTTTGTTTTTCGTTGCAACGCACGGGCACTGGACTAGTAATTTGCAACAAGAAAGAGCAGAGGCAATGGAGACAGATATACGGTGGATATGAGCAACCAAATACCCAAAATTGCCCGTGTTCGGGAGGCTAGGGATGAGACTCACACGATGGGGAGGAGGCGAGATGGCGGTCAGTTGTAGTTGAGCAGGTCCGCTTGACCGGCTTCCTTGCAAGAGGATGGTGATTAGTTAACAAAGAGAGCGAAGGGTTTAAGAGAGCTACAAGAAGCGAAGTGAGAGGAAGGGAGCGGAGACCGGAAGGGCCGACATGCTTCCGGGTCACTTCTCCCATGCCCGAGCGCCCACGCCCACTCTGCAGCCCATGGGATGATGGGGTGGGCTCTAGGAGGAGCCGCCGAGGAGCGGGAGCGGAGAGGTGGAGGCGCGCGACGGCTACTGGAGGAGGACGGACTCGGGGCAACACTAGGTGGAGGGCACCACCATGTTGGCACCATCGTGGTCGGCCGATAGAGGCCGTGGGGTGCTTGTAGACAAAACAATCGTCGCAGCGATCTCCTACTTGCCGCCGCGCCAACAAATGTCTCATTATCGACCGGGCGATCGCGTGAGGAGGGATGCCCATCTCGCAAGGGAGCCAACAAGAGAGACGAGGTGCCGCTGCTACGGGCGGCGTCCACCACTCCAAGGGCGGTCGTGTGAGGAGGGTGCCTGCCTCTGCAAAGCCAGCAGGAGAGAGAGGAGATGCAAGAAGGAGAGAGGAATGCGAGAGAAAATGCTGGGGCAGCTTTGGTCAGGCCACTGTTGGCGCACTGTGGCTGTGAGGAGGGAAGGAGGAGTGGAAGAATTAACGACGTACTATCAACTCGGTTTTTAAGTAGTAGATAGAGATTACGCAAAAAAATCACCAGCGATTACAAAGACAAAATAAGGCGCTACAATGTCAAACAGTGGAAGGAAGAAGACTCGGACAGGGGCAAGACCTTGATCTGTATGAGGAACATAATACTGTCGCGGAAGGATTAATTTAAGAGCTCCTTTAAGGGACTGCCCACAGAACTGTGAGCCTTTGCCAAAACATCAGCACACGGAGATGAGGCATTGGTCCATGTTTACAAGGATTAGATGAACCGAGAACGCTGACTCCTCCGCTAGGCAAGTTCATCGTCTAGTTCATCAACTTTCTTTCGTGCAATGATATTACTATAAATGTACATTTCACGGCCAATCCAATCCATCATCTGCCATTTTATGCAATCCAGAAAGCAGGGTGGCAAAAAAAGCTCGTTAGTGAGACTCATTGGTTCTGCTTTAAAATTGCTTCAATTATACTCGTTAATTGGTTAAATATTGAAATGAGCTGATTTTAAATGAATTTGAATTTTTCTCTAGCTCGACTCGGCTTAGCTCGTTAGCTCATTTCTAAAAATACTTCTAAACTATACGTAAAACAATATCAAATTAAACTGTAACATCCCATTTTCAAAACCTGATGTTAATGTAAAATTCAAGCTTATGTTCAAAGATTTAAAAGACTTTATTCTCAGCTTGGTTATCCTTTTGCCTCTCAAAAAGAGAATTTAAAAGGTGCAAAATTGTTTTAAAATAAAAACTTTGCTTTATCCCTAAAAGAGAACTCAAAGTCCCCTTTCAAAATCTAGGATTTAAAGTTATCTTTCAAAATCAGGAAAATCTCAAAAAAGAGAGTTTTGCTTTTATCTTTTAAAGAGGGAAGAAAAAAATAATAAAAGAAATAAAATAAAAACCCCCACCCAATCCTCGCCGCCCATCTCTTTCCCCACTCCACCCCAAAGTCCATCTCCTGCTTCTTCCTCCTTCCTCCTCTCCCAGTTCTTCTTTCTATCTCCGCCGCCGCCGCCGCCTTCCTCTCAACCACCGCCATCGGTGAGTTATTGCGACGCCGACACCGCCGCCGCCGCCCGCCTTCAATGCCCGGCCGTGGCAGCCTGCACGCCCGCCCGCCCTCGCCGCCGCCATCGTGGTCCGACCTCTCGCACGCCTCACTGCCTTTCGCCGGCCGAGGAGTAGCACCGCCACGACGCCGCCCCGGCCACCTCCCGCCGGCCCGCGCCGCTGACCCCGCCCGCCTGCGCGCGCCGCTGTCAGTATCCCCACTCGCCGCGCCGCCAGTGGTGCTTCCCGGGTCACGCCAGTCCCGTCGGCGTCGCTTAGCCCTGCACTCTGCGCTACGCACCTTTGCGACCACCGGACCGAGTGCCACATCGCCAGCATTTATTCGCGCCGTGACAAGCCCCGGTTGCCGTGCCCGAACTGTGGCCGCACGGCGCTGACGCCACCCGCACACCGAGGCCATGCCGCTCTGCTCCCCGGCGTCTTCTCCCTTTTCCCCGGCTTCTATAAAAGGGTGTTGTTATCTCACCGCATCACCCCACCGCCACTCAACCAAAAATTCCCCTTTCACCGCCTCCTCTGCAGTGAGTGCTACAATGGTACTCACTAAATGGGAATTTTAAATGTTAAATTTGCGAAAGGTAGCAAATTTAAATATGGTCGCAATTCATATTGTAAATAAATTGCAATAAAATAATAATCCTACATATGTAAAATTATATAAATGTGGTTGCACATTTATTTAAATATTTACATAATTTTCGACATCAGGGATCAAATGATAATTTATAACAGTACAAAATTACGGGTACAATTATAAACAAGCATAAGAACTATACTGCAAATAACACATTAGAAATTTATTTAAAAGAAAATTTCTGCATTTTCCATGAAGTATAGGGGGAAATGCAAAATTTTCGTAAACCTGGGCTGAAGCCCATTTGGCCTTTTGGCCCATGTGGGGAGGTGGGGGATATTGGGCCAAAAGCCCATTTTGGGAGAGGCTTATATAAAGCAAAAGGTGGTTAGGAAACCCTAACCACCAAGCCTCCCGCCGCGGCCAAGACAGAGCCCGCCCTGCCCACGCAGGGCGCCGGCCGGCCGGCCGAAGGCCGCCGCTGCATGCACCGCTGAAGCGATGCGCCGTCACCAGACTTTCCGCGGCCGAGCCGGTTAAGGCTCCAGCATGTGCCGCCAGGTCTCGCGTCTCAAAGCCGCAGGCTGCGCCAGTCACCACGTCACCGCGTGTCCTCGCCAGGTCGCGGTCGCGCGGCCGCTGCCGCTTAGTCGCGTCGGGCCGCGCGGCTCTCTGGCCGAGCCACCGCCAGGCATGCGTGCTGCGCGCCATTTGGCGTCGTCCGCCGGGTGACGTTGCACTCCTCCCTCCTTCGCTCTTTGAGTCAAGTAGATGAGAAAGCGTCCTCTGCGGAGGAGGCCGGAGGAGCGCGAGTCGAGGTCGGACGGCGGTTAGCCGCCACTTGAGGCGTCGCGCCGATCGTTTAAGGTCCATAGCGTGGAACCCGCTATGGAGAAGACGTCGTGCGCCTCCCATGGACGACGACGAACTGGCCTAGAGCCATGGCTGGTGGCGATGGCGGTGGTGGTCGCGGGCGTGGTGGTAGATGTTGCGCATAGAGAGGGCAAGAAGTATGTGCAACGTTTCGTGCAGGGAATCAACTAAAACGAGAATTTCCAGAAACGTCTTTTTATGATTCTCACAAAGTGTCATTACCTTTGTGTTGTCTTCTCTTTTTTCACTTATGTGAAAAAGATGTGCTGATAACGTATTGCAAAAGCGATTGAGACAAGTGTTGAGAGAATACTGATTTCATTCATTCAATTCACAATGAATATGTACATCAATATATAGGATATGAAGAGATGGCAATAAAGTAAAAGGTGTCAATTATATTATGCAGTTAAGCAGTTTTAGAAACGGATTTGTACTCTCAACTGTTTCCTCCACCACCACCTCCTCCAAATCCACCATTTCGCCAGTCCCAGACAACCCCTTCCAGCCGGACCCCACCAGGCGCCACGTCAGCCACCCCGCGCACGGGCCCCGAGGCGACATTCCTCCGGGCGGAGATTCCTGCAGGAAGCAAATTACCAGCACAGCAGTAGCGCGCACGCACGTACACAGCGCCTTTCCAGTCTCCCCCCTCACGCCCTCCCCTCCCCTCCCAAAACCACAGCACAGCGCCTCGCCTCTCCGCGGCGCGCCGCGCCGTTGCCATGGCCGCCGCCGGGGGGGACCCGCCGGCGCCATCCTCCGGTGAGCGCCTCCTCTACCGGCTTCCTCCTCCCCACTCGCTCTGATCGCGTGGTGGCTCCGTCCTTGCGACGATTGGCTCCGGCATGGGCTTTGGCTTTGTGCGTGGTTGAAATGTGGGATCTTTGGGGGGGCTAGGTCTGATGCTGCATTTGCGTGGTTGGGCAAGGGCTTGGATTGGGATTCATGGGGGTTTGGGATTTAGGGTTTTGTTGGGGTTCGATTGGGGGTGAAATTCCTTTCCATTCTCGTGGGATTGTGTGTGCACATGAGGCCTCTTACCCTATCGCCTATCAGCCATTGGAAAATGCTCTCTCTCTCTTTTTTTTTTTTTTGCTGCTCCCTAGTCGTCTCCTAGTCTCCAGGTGTTTGGGGATTTGTCTCGGTGATAGCTGGGATGATTTTGTCGGCCGGCCTCCTCTTGCTGAGGCGCAGTGTTTTCTTGGGGATCACGGGGCCAAGGCTTGCCTCCGATGATTGAAATCTCCTGCGCAAGTTTTATGTGGCACCTGGGTATGGATATCTGGATTCAGTTGGTCAAGTTTTATATTTGTTGATCAAACATAGGTGCAAATGCTGAAGTTTAGAAATGGTGGGAAGAGAGTGACTTACTAGGGCCATGCTCCTGGAGAAAAGAAAAGATTTATGAAATTGAGGACATGCCCAATGAGGAAGGACAACTGTTTGTCCTACCCCATTTTGTTTGGAGTGAGCTAGGTTCCAGGTTGCTGTTTTTTCGGTTTGCTTTGGAAGAATACCTCTATAATGTCTGCTAAAACAAAACTCTAGGAAGTGTAAGGATGAAGTGATGAACATCTACTTGATGTGAAACAGGTGAAGCAGAGATAACGCCTGTTGTGATTTAAGCTTCCGTGGTGGTCTGCGCAGTTGTTGTTACCTGTAGGTGGCATTGATCTTACGACATGCACTCTATTTGATGTTGGTTTGTTATGCCAAACGATAGATAAGGAAATATGGGCATGTACTTTATGTGGAGTACTGAAATAAAGTTAGCAGACGTGTAAGCAGTAATGTGACCATTATACATATCGCTTACCCAGATGGCCTGCTTGTTTGTTTGTGGTATGCTATGTGTGATGTTCGGCTCCTATTTTCACCATTTGGTAGTCAGTTTGACTCATAGCTGTATCATGAAAAATATTGCTTAGGCATGTTGCAGGGGCTGAAATTGGAACCATTTTCAATATTTAGTAACCTTAGTGGGCCTTTCTGCAAGTATGCATTTAAGCCTCTTCCCCCAACCCATGCCTGCTGTTCTTGGACTTGTTTTGTTTCGCTTGAGTGTTGAGAGCAAGGTTGAGGGGATTATAGGGGAGAGGTTGAGTGCCACCAAATTCATCCATTTGAGAGTGAAATTTGGGGAATTTGGAGCCTCACCTTGCTTGTTGGCTCCTACCTCTTGTAACTAGTCATCTTTGTAGTGAATTGCTCGTCTCGCTGCTGCTTGTTGTTTCCCTGTTTCCACGTCATGTCGATGTTTATGGTTGGTGTTACATATAATATAGCACACATGTTGTTCTTTGGTATGTTGTATGTGGTCATGGAGTGTTGATTGTTGTGGTGAGCTACTTGCAGTTATATTGTCGTTTGGAAGCTTGGATAGTTGATGTGTGAAGGTGTTCAAACAAGTTTGCTCTTTTGTGCATGCACACAAGTTGTTTGGTGAAATGCTAATGTGTTTCTGCTGCCTGTTGCACTCTATTTTTTTCTACTTTTTTTCCTTTTATGTTACCTTTTTATGGGTAGTCTGTGCATGATTGGAAGGCTAGAACAATATTTGGGTTTGACCTAAGATATTATTTTAGGTTATACTAACTTTGTACGAAACAAGCTTCATTGTTTAGTATTGGATTTGGATTGTACCGAGTGAAATGCAGAGTTCGCCAAAAATAAGGAAGTAAAAAAAGAGTTAACCTACAAGTGATGAATAATATTGCTTGTTTGTTCATTGATTGCACTGCTTGTTAAATAAGTAGTGGGTTGGCTTACTGCTTGTTGTTCACTGATTTTAGGATCTATTATAGTTCTCCACATGGAACTGCTTGTGCTTCTACTTATAATTGTCTTGTACATTTCCTAACACTTTTCTTGTTCACCTTCACAGTGAAGTCTGCATTATGTTAACAACTGGAAACATTGATTTTGCGTAGAAATAAAAAAATTTGAAAAGGAATAATGCATTGTATATGGGGCTCATTTAACACTTGTATTTTTTATGGAAATATAGAATATCAGCAGAATTGCTGCTTCCATTGTTGAATGTTGATGCAGATTTACTTGGTCTCTCTCTCCTGTGATGTGTAATCAATCTTAGTCTCTGCAGGCATGTATTACCACAGGCAAAAGAAGGTTTCTGAGCCCAACAGCAATCTATTTGCACCTGGAGTTGCAACTTGTTCCAGTGGTCTTTCACTTCCTGCTGCAAATAGGAGTCATAGTTGGGGATGTGGCAGTGTTAGCAAGGATTGGGAAAGTATCTATACCCGCAAGGTCCAATTGTTCAACTTCCTTTCTACTCTGCATCACCCAACTGGGAGTTCTGTGATAAGTGGTACAATTCCAGATGCTAACATGACCAATCATTCTATGGAGCAAACAGAACAAAAAGAGAGCACACCAGTAATAGTTCTTGATTCAGATGATGAGGATGCAGGAACTGCAGGATACGAACATCTGGCACCTGATAAAATCGAACAACTGACAACATCTGGATTGTCTGGTACTTTCACGACAAGGGTGGCATCCAAGGAAAGACCAAGTAAATAAAACCTCGCATGTTGAAGGAGACCAAAACAATCAAATTGTTCCATATGGTCACAATGCAGCTTTAATGAATCAGTTTCCTTTGCAAACCAGATGGCAACCATCTGTTCAATTCGAGAGAGTTATATTGCAGAAAAGGCCTGAGGAGGCGCGTATTCAAGATCTGGCGGTACGTGACTTTCATTTGCAGTTCTTCGCTGAATATTCACTTTTACATATTGGTACTCTTTTTGCTTGTTCTACACTGAATATTCACTTTTACATATTGTTTACTCTTTTTGCTTGTTCTACATGCCTGTACTGAAAAATCAGTATATTGCAGCAAATCTTGTGATTGTACTTTGGTCTCTCTGAAGAGCATTGCGATCTTTTTTTTCGGTGTCATTTATTGTTTTTATGTTCATCCATCGAGATGTTCAATACAGCTTGGTTGCATGAAATAGTCCTCTCTTGTAGGGAATGCTGGAATGCAAATGTTTAATGTTTGTTGAATCTATTCCAGTTCCAAGCTGAAAGTTTTCATATTTCAACTGTAACTCTTGTTGCTCACTGTAGGCTGCTAGCCATGCTGAGAAGATAGCAGAAACACAAGTTTTCCCTGCTCTTCCAAAGGAGAGAAAACGAAGGAAATCGGACCCCAGCTCCCAGGTAAATGGAGATGCTGCAACTGCCCCAAGAAAAAGAAAAGGAAAAAACGAGCCAAATCCAGCAGCTGTTGATTTACCCTCAGAAGCCTACATGCCTATGGAGGAAGAGGAAAAACCAGAAAAGGAAACTGATGATCTTGAGGATCTTTGGAAAGACTTCTCGCTAGCTGTGGAAAGCACAAAGGTGCAATTTTTAATCACATAATTTTGACTTTTATTGAGCATTCCAGAATTGGTTCTTTGCCAGTTGACTGCTAGTTGTGCTTGTAAATGCATGCTATGTTTGTTATTTTTTTTAAGATTGAACACTGCTTTGCACAAAACAATTTTCGGCTAGTGTATTTTCTACTAAGCTAGAATGTTAAAAGGGCATTCATTTGCCATTTTAAAGTTTCATATCTGTCATGAAAATTTTGCTTACTTGCTTCTCAGTTCAACTGTTGTTATCCAATTTGTTTTGTTTGCCATTAATGATTTAGTTATATTTATTGGCCAGCTTGACACACTTGAAGAGGTAGCCAATGAGAAAGAAGTGGATGAAAAAGAGGTGGACAATGACTGCAATCATGACATTCGGGTTCACGAAGATCTGGGCCATGTATGTCGTGTCTGTGGTATGATTGTGAGAAGGGCTGACACAATAATTGATTATCAGTGGAAAAAGGTCCGTAATTTGTTTAAGATATGTAATGCTTTTGTAACTCCAGGTTCATTTAGCAACAAAATGAGATCTGTATATGCATGTAGTTTTAATTCAGGGAAATTATGTAGTAGTAGTCCTCTTAAGCAGTGATATGGCTTTGTTGCGAAGCTGATTCATGAGTTTAAGTTGGGGCACACTGTGCAAGACATCAGTTTAGTAACAGATACGGAACATTCGCATGAACCATTTTCAATGTTTTACATGGTAATCATGAAATACAAATGTGTAACAATTTCGTAGAAGAATAGGAAAATTTTAAGTGACCTTATTGTTTACTTCATATCAGGCTTCAAGGACGAGATCGAATTTCTGTGAATCACGTTCGAGGGATGCTGATGAGATCGACATTGGTGCTATTACAGTCTCCGAAGATTTCATTGTTTCAGATATCGCCATCCATCCAAGACATGCGAAGCAAATGAGGCCGCATCAGTTGGAAGGATTCAACTTCCTGGTTAAGAATTTAGTCAGTGACAAACCTGGAGGTTGCATTCTAGCTCATGCCCCTGGTTCAGGGAAAACATTTGTGCTCATAAGTTTCGTTCAGAGCTTCCTGGCAAGGTATCCCTCTGCAAGGCCCCTTGTTGTGCTTCCTAAAGGGATATTAAGTACATGGAAGAGGGAATTTCAACGGTGGCAAGTGGAGGACATCCCACTGTATGATTTCTATTCTGTTAAGGCTGACAAAAGAGTAGACCAATTGGAAGTCCTCAAGTCTTGGCAAGCCAAGATGAGTATACTATTTCTTGGATACAAGCAGTTCTCCCGGATCATTTGCTGTGATGGAGGTGGCAATGTTGCATCTGCATGCCGGGACATGCTGCTTATGGTCCCCAACCTACTGATACTGGACGAGGGTCATACACCTAGAAATCGGGAGACTGATGTACTAGAATCACTGAGCAGAGTGAAAACACCACGCAAAGTGGTCCTGTCAGGTACACTTTTCCAGAATCATGTCGAGGAAGTGTTTAACATCTTGAATCTTGTACGCCCAAAGTTTCTCAGGATGGAGTCATCCCGTCCTATTGTTAGACGTATATTGAGTCAGGCAGCAATATCAGGTCGCTGGAGTTCAAAGGGGGTTGGTGACAGTGTATTCACTGAGTCAGTAGAAGATACACTGCTGCATGATGCTAACTTCACAAGAAAAGCTCATGTAATCAGAAGTCTTAGAGAACTAACAAAAGATGTGCTTCACTACTATAAGGGTGATATCTTAGATGAACTACCTGGCCTAGTAGACTTCAGTGTGTTCTTGAAACTCACTCCGAAGCAGAAAGACATGCTTCACAAGATTGAAGCCTATGATAAGTTCAAAAGAAGTGCAGTAGGGACTGCACTGTACATTCATCCTTGTCTGTCAGAACTTTCAGAAGGCAATGCTGTGGATAGGGCTAACAACTTGACGAATGCCACGGTTGATAGTTGGATCAGGTCTATCAAGGTGGGAGATGGGGTGAAGGCCAGGTTTTTCCTCAATATTCTGTCCCTTGCTAATTCTGCAGGAGAGAAAGTACTAGCTTTTAGTCAATATATACTTCCCATGAAATTTTTGGAAAGGCTGCTGGCTAAGATGAGGGGCTGGCATATAGGAAAGGAGATCTTTGTGATATCTGGTGATACTAGCACAGAAGACAGAGAATTGGCGATGGATCGGTTTAATAGCTCTGCTGATGCAAAAGTTCTGTTTGGTTCCATCAAGGCATGTGGGGAGGGCATCTCCCTTGTGGGCGCATCGAGAGTTGTCATTCTAGATGTTCACCTGAACCCATCTGTTACTCGTCAGGCAATTGGGCGTGCATTCAGGCCCGGACAGAAGAAGAAAGTTTTTGTGTACAGACTTGTCGCTGCTGATTCTCCAGAGGAGGAGTTCCATGAAACCGCATTCAAGAAAGAAGTCATACCAAAGCTATGGTTTGAATGGAGTGAGCACTGCACTACTGAAGACTTCAAATTGAATCAAGTTGATATTGATGACTCTGGAGACGAACTATTGGAGAGTAATGCAATGCGCCAGGATATCAAGGCTTTGTTTAGAAGGTAGCTCTCTCTCTCTCTCTCTCTCTCTCTCTCTCTCTTTGTGTGTGTGTGTGTGTGAGTGAGCGAGCGAGCGGTCTCCTCCAGAATTTCTTTGTAGGTAATAAGCTGGCTGGCTGCTGTACACCATGTACATATTGCAATGCTGATCTTCTAAGATGATCATTTCTCTGAAGTAAGGGGATTTCTTCTAGAATTATTCTATACATCACGATACCTATGCTCCTTGTTCTATTTGATTTTATGACCTTCGTCATTTCTTTAACTGATGCATGCTCTTCATCAGGGTGTTACAGTGATTCCATTGTGGTGGCAGGCCTGAAGCTGCAAGCTAGGATTTTCCCTTATTCATGTCATTTTCCAACCTATGTTTATCGAATGACCTCCGTTGTAATATATGCCGACATGCGACAGCTATTAGAGAGCTGATCCTCTTGTCTCATTCCAGGATTAACAACTATGGTTTTTCCCCTTTGTGTGAAACAAAAAGAACTAAATAGTATTGCTGCTTTCTGACTTGTCTTGCGTCCACATTTGATTTACGCGTGAACTTTGGAGGTTACCCTTTGCCACGCTTTGTAGTAGGGTATAAAGTGTTATCTGCACAAAACAGAATGCAGGTACTGTCGACTTGTTTGGGTGCATGACGTCCCCAATAGCGAAGAACTCAGAAAAAAAACACAGGTTTGTACTTGACAAATTTGTTTGTATTTTAGTTACTACTGGGTTTGTATTAACATGCAATTTGTGGCTCCCAAGATGTGAGTTTTAAGCCGCAATAGTGAAACAATATTGGACGGAATGCTCACTCGTTTAGATGGAGATGCATCTGCAGGTTCGGCACCTGTTAGATGCTGAATTGCTGATCGATTACATGTGAATTTTTGTAACTAAATTGCATCATGATCACTAGACTTGTGTGCCTGGTCCATTTAGGTCACTTTAATTTGCACGCCTACGTCACTAATCATAAGTGCGTCATTAACGCTATCGCTGATGCTAACAGGTAACTCTTTGTGACGTGGACCACCGACCTGCGCCAGCGTGGCCTCACGTGCCTGCGAGTTGGAATGGAATTTCGGCCGAGCCCCCAGGTTCATCTCTGTTCCCATTCCCATCTCCTCCATCCCTGGAAAGGCGGCCTTCAATCTGTTCGTCCGCGTCTCTCGCGCTCGACTGTACCTGCACGATCTCTTGCTCTGCTCCTCCGCATCCTTCACGATCCCTTCTCAGGAACCGGCGACGTGCAGCTGGGGGCGGGGGCTTGAGCCTGCAATTTTCTTGGCCCGCAATTTCTTGTCAGAAAGCTTTGTTTTGCCTTGTCGTTGCTGAAGCTTTTCCGCATGAACGTGCCGGAACCTGCCTCTACTTTCTAGTGTATTTGACTGGAAAAGATGTATACTGCAAACTATTCAGAAGCTGATCATCACAAGCACACAGAAATAGCCGAACAAGTGAAAAGTGAATGGAATCGCTGAGGTTTATTCTAACATGGCGTGTTTATACATGTAGTGTACAACTGTTTCGAAGAACTACAACCTTAGTATGGACAATGTTTGAAGGGAAAATGTTGGAACTATACACTCATGTGACACCTAGCTATGGCGTTTCGCGCAAAAGAAAAACACAGCTAACTATGGCGTAGAACGAGTAATTGCCTTCCGAAGCAACAAAATTTACTGGCATCCACTTAGCAATATCTCTACAAATATAAAAGAAGAGTTTGTTCGTTCACCACCCCTTCCCTCCTCGTCCACTCCTCTGTGAAAAACGAGTGCAGACATGCAGGCCCGATCATCAAATTCCCTCCTTCATCGCTCCCTGTTACACAAGCTACTCGATCCCCATGTCTCCCATCTTCTCGCTTTTACGCTGCATCAAACGAATCCAAACTGAGAAACACTCCCCTCCCCTCCGCTCCCATCTGGGATATCCCAAACGTTCTCCTTCTACTGAACAATGTTGGCAGTAGGTTCTTGCTCAACCCCGATCCGGCTGCCCTCCCACCCAATCCTCTCCCTTCCCCTGACAATCCGCATCATCCCGACTCTAAGGGAAGTTGCCACCAGCGACGGTAGCCATAGAGACCGAGGGGAGAAGATGAAGAACCAAAAGGAGAAGATCGAATAGCATGTGCATATCTCTCCCTATGCACGATCGTCTCAAAATTGAGGGCTTCACATGACACACATAGGGTAATCCTAATCCTAGCCATCTAGGCCCCGTATCCCTTCCTAAAAGTCTCTTGCATATCCTCCATTTTCTTCTCTATTTCAGCACAGAATAAGTAGATTGTGGCTTCTCTAGTAGGTACTTAGTTAGCTTCACACATTTTTCATCCAAAATAATAAATTTGTATTTTAATTTTTCATAATTATTGCGTGGTAAGCTAACAAGTGCCTTAGAAGTATATTGAGTCATTTTCTTATTATGATCACACATATCCCGAAATTACTTAGATATGGATTCAAGTTCAGCAGTTAATTTAGGACAGTAGACATAGGAAGCAACAGGTTCAATCAAAGCAGTATATATTTCAACAATTTTATGATCTACATTCTTTAAATTATTCTTCAGGTTGACACAACTATCACAAGTTTCAGACAGACCAAGGAACAAAGTATATAGATCTATAAAAGTATTGTCCTTATCCTTACATGAAGTGCAAACTGTAATCTCAGTAGAATCAGACTGACAAGGAGTAAATCTAGCTATCTCTAATTCAACTAACAGAGTAACATTCTCTTCCTTAAACAAACAAAGCTCAAAAATCACAATATCATGCGAGGTCCTTAGTTTCTCCATATCTCCAACAAGAAGGAACAAACATCACAATCGTCACGTGAGAAAATAGATCTAAGTGAAGCAATCGCTTGTGATAAACTCTCTACCTCCTTCTATAACTCACCACACCTAGCCATAGACCTAGCATAGAATTTTCCTAGCTTCAAAAAAACATCATTGAGCTGGTCATAGGAGGGGCCTACCTCATCGGAGTCGCTGTAGAGATCGTCATCGTTGATGCCATTCTCGTCAACTATGAAGCACATCCCGATAAAAGTCATCGTCGTCCTTAGTGTTCTTCTGTGGATCACCCTCACCGTCGTCGTCGCACTAGCCCTCCATATCGCCGAAGTCAAAGTTGTCGAAGGCTGTGAGGATGTGGTAAAAGAGCTTCTTTGTCTTGTCGAAGTTGTGATACTTCTTCTCCTTATCTTGATCATGAGCTGGTGGCTTCTTGTTACAATTCTTATTAGTGTAGTCATTCTTGCTTGCACCGCTATAGTCGATCTTACCATTCTTCAGTTTGGGGCAGTTTGCAAGAATGTGGTTAGGGCCACCACACTCGAAGCAGATCATCGGACCTCCTCTCTTACTTTCTCTAACCCTCTTGTATGCGTGTGAGAACTTTTTAGCTAAGTGGGCTAAGTCACTATCTGAAAATTGCTCAAACTGGTCACCACTCATCTCGCGTAAAGTAGCTAGAGAGAACCCAGAGACACCATCAGAAAATAGTCTAGAAGCAGATGTGGGATCAGTGACCAAGGTCATCGACTACGACTTCGTCTTGCGAGAGACAACGTCGATCTCATGAGTCTTCAGATGAGAGTACAACGCGTCAAAACTTAAGGTCGATAGATCAGTCGTGTCCTTGATGGTGATCACTTTCATCTCCCAAACTCTGAGGTCTAGGGCAGAAAGCATCTGATGAGCGTTATCCGAGTCTAGATATGTGAGACAAATAGCTCGGAGCTTGCTCAGTATCTTGTAAAATCTGCCAAAGCACTCATCCAAAGACTTATCAGCAAGCATCTCAAATTTGTTGTATTCCCTCTTGTACTGGTCCTACTGGACAGTCTTGATCTAGGTAGTGCCCTCATGGTATACAACGAGGGTCACCCAGATATCGTATGTTGACGTGAAATGAGAGATGCGATCAAACTCACTTCGGCTAAGACCCTAAATGATGATGTCCATTGCCTTAGTATTTACCTCAACATCTAGCGTATTCATAACCGTGATGTTATCATTGCAGGAACAACAAACCGAGTCTTAACCTTCTTTCAAATTGCATAGCCTTGATCCTGAATGTAAGACTCTATCATACTCTTCCAAAAGGGATAGTCGACCCCATCGAAAATAGAGGACTTGGCGGAATACTTGTCTGCTGCTATGACTCTTAAGACAGGTTAAGATTTATGAGAAGAGCTAACCGAGATCTGATACCACTTGTAGGACCACACAAGCAACTGACAAGGGTGAATGGTGCCGATTAAAATTTCCCCCCAAGTATTCTGGATTCTATTCTCAAATAACTACAGAGTTACTGAGAATTAAATCCACTGCCAAAAATCCAAAGCTAATCACTCAAAAACACAAAATCTCATAGAACTTAGCTCCGAGGGGTCTGACCGTCACTAGGGGCGGTCTGACCTCTATACGGATGGTCTAACCGCTATGAACAATGTTTTTAGGCTTATAAACAGTAAAATCAGCACATGTGTGAAATTTCAATCCACGTAACTTTTGATTGGATGATCTAAAAGTCGTGAAACTTTGTACACACCTTGATTAAGGTCTCAAGAACCTATTCCATCTTTGGATCGCAAAAACATATGTCAAAGTATAGATCTTTTTGAGTTTTAAGCAAGGCTGCACTCAAACCGAACAAAAATCAAAATCGATAATCAAGACTTGCTCATAGGCAGATGATAGTCAAGATGACTTTAGATATATTCCTACAAGTCACAGCAAGCAAGAACACTGAAGAAATCACTCCAAAAACCCTAATATCAAGAAACTACTTGGAAGGTCAAAAACATGCAAAAAAAATTGAGTTTCTTGATGAACTTGCTACCAGCGTGCATAGATGGGTGGAGGGTGATTCCCAGAGGTTCTCTCCATCTATTAAACGTCCTTAACACAACAATATCAAAAAGGGAAGGAGGAGAGGAAAAACCAACAAATCAAGAGTAAATCAATCGAGAAAAGAGATATACTTGAGTATAATAAAAAAATTGAATCTATTATTGCTTGAGACGGAAAGTTTTACAACCACTCTACTTGGAGGATAGAGAGCATACCATGTACTCAAAACCCTAACCCTAGAACAGCAAAGCACAAGAGAAGTGGGTTCGATGGTTAACCACATGTCTCGCCAGCCACATCCACGCCCTTAGTGGATACTATCCACTTAGCACAATGGACCCGTTAACCTGATACACAAGAATTTTACTCACGCGTGTTCACTTATGCATACTTTTCAAAGCACACAAGCTTGAATCCATTAAATCCTTAACCTTTATCCATCTTGATCAAACCAGCTCCACCTTGACCAAAACCGCTCTCCCAAGCACCACACATGCGCCACGATTTTGATCCAAGATACTTTTCGGTATTTTGGTCAAACTGTCAAAATACTATTCATTTCCATTTCAAGCAATCGCTATTCTTGCCACGTGTAAATGCACCACCAGCTTGCCACGCGTCGCCAAGTCTCTCTCATTCTGGCTCCACGAAACCACGACTCACTTGACCCGCCCAAGCCGCGTGTTGCAATCCCTCCATTCGAAGTCACCTTCCATATTTCTCACCTTCCTCGTGCCATGCTTGAGCTCACCGTCCACCTAGCATCCTCAATCGTTTTGGGCCTCAGCTCCTCCAAGAGCCTAGCCCCGATCCTCGTCGTTGACCACGGTTGACTTCAAGTGACCCTACACATCCAAAGACAACGAAATTATTTTTGGGAGCAGGTTCTTCACAACTTGACCCACGTTAGCTGTAACATAGCTCATGCAACATAAAACCACTGACCATACTCATCAAAACCCATTCCTCAACTCAAAATCCACAAATATGAATTCCAGCCGAAAGTCTCCATCTGGACATTCCTTAGCCGGTCAGACCGCCAACCCTCGAACTGTCGACCGCTGACAACAACCGGTCAGACTAATCCACCCAAGCGGTCTGACCACTGACGCCAACCGATCAGACCGGTAGCACAATGCCGGTCTAATTGGCCTTCCTCTGATCGACCAATAACACTGCCAACCAAAATTTTAAATCTTGTAAATTGCAATGGCTCAACACATCATAAATTAAGACATTCGCACATGATGCTTTTAAGAAAACACGAATCGCAGGCTGCACAACTGTTTCAAGGAGGCAAATTAAGGTGCCGCTCGGTTGGGCTGAAATAAGCTAGGCTTATGCCTGAAATTGTATTGTAGTTGGCTAAACTTACACTGTAACTGATGGTGTCTTATTTGGTGTAACTAAATTTAAAATTTTAAAAATAAAAAATATATTAGTTCATCACGGATAATGTAAATGAATATAAAAAAAGAACCGACAAAAAACTAAAAGATCAGAAAAAATAAGATTTAGAAATAGTAAAAAATAAATCAAAATTAGAACCTTAAACCGAAATAAATGAGACATGAAACGGAAACTCCAGCAATATGCCCGGATGTCATTGCGCAAGGGATCAAACACCAAGATTGGCACAGAATTTCAGCTACTAGCGTCAAACAAATTGGAGATGCCTAGTCTTTATGTTTAATGAATACCCGTACTTCCCGACTTGCAGACGAGCGGCTCTAGCCTGTTCCACAGATGTGAACTATCATGGAATCTGAGCTAATATTTGGTACGGGGGTAGCACAATTTGTAAACCACTGCTACTGCAACTTGGACACGCGGCAGCAACACCAATTCAAACAACACATCACGTCGTCACCAAGACACCACCTGGACAGGCCGGTCCGAATGGGCTTACGCTTTTGGTTTTTATTTTGACTATAATAACTTATTTTAAATAATATTTTTTAAAAAATAAGATCTATAAATTAATTATAGTAGATAATATATCAACTTCAACTATACTAAAATAGCTTGTGACTATCTTTTTTCATATTCTCTCGTACAAAAATTAAAAACCATAAGTCATGACCTAAAAAAAGCCAATAAAAGCTTTAAATGATGCTCAGTTTGACAATAGCTTATGATTTTTTTACTGTAACTGACTTATTTTTACTTTAACTGGTAATAACTTATTTGACGTAATTAAATTTTAAATTTTAAAAATAAGAAAAACATGTTATTCTATTATGGATAATACAAAGTAATACGAAAAAAAGGTAAAAACCAAAATAATTTAGAAGATGAAATAAAGGAAGTGCTTTAACTAGCGGGTCTATCACAACATAGCAGACAACACGACCAGTACCTTGCTCTGCTGATGTCTCTCTAGCTGAAGAGTTCCGCACATGTAATCACCACTGCATCTAACATGCACCAAAACCGAATTAAAAAGCAAACAACGCCATTAATTCTGGAACAATGAAAAGTGAAATTCACAAGGCATCTATTGTTCCTGCACAGCATCAATTCCATTACACTCCTTGTAAATCCATATATAGAACAGAAGCGGCAGCTGAGCAAGAGAGCCAGTAAAAACCAGCAGTACTGACATAAAAACAAATGCAAAAACTAATGTATCTATTATTGTTCCTGCACCGCATCAGTTCCGCATGAAGATAAATAGATGCCTTGTACCATCTAAAGAACAGGGACAGAAGCAGAGAGGGCATTGAACCAGCCAGTAGCACCACTAATACGCGGCACACCAGCGCAGTGCAAACGAACAAAGCTGACTAAATTAACCTGACAAATTCAATTATACCTCCTAAGCCCTCTCTATCTCACCTAATAATCCAGAATGGCTTCTCTCCTTATCAGCCCTTCTACTGGCTTACCCTTTATGTACACAGTTGGGATTACATTCCTATGAGCACGAATTTGTTAGCAAAATTCTCGCCTTGAACAAGAGATGTCCCCATCAGTCTTCCCACGAAATGTTTAGATCTTCGTTGAGGTCAAACAACAACATCCCGTTCTCGTCACGGTATGGAGATGACCTGCTCTGAATCTTTGGCTCCTGCGCAACATCAAGCAAAATGATTTTCTGTTAGAACCACGGAACATAAGAATTGCAAAACTACAGACAACTCGAATGATCTGAAATGCAACGGGAAATAAAGAACGATACTTATTTGGGCTAGGAATTTATGCATTGTTTAAGAAAATGCATGAACAGAAGTACACGAATCCAGCACAAGTATTTTATGCCACAACAATCTGAAAGGGAAGTAGACAAATCCAATTCAGGAACTTCGCTAGTGATTACGACACGACTGTACTGTATAAAAAGAAGCAAGAATGGTTTGGGCTCAGAGCTGCACGGGACCAAACGGGGGTCATTTGCCGCAACAAGAATAGATCGAGGGGAACAAACGGTGATGCTGTTGCGAACTTAGTTCTATAGCAAGCTAAGGACCTCTCACTAGCACCACATTGTTTCTGCTTTGCGCTGCTATGTCCATCCTTAGCAAGCCAGCACCAGCAGTTTGTTCAGCGAACAGGTGAACAGATGATGCAGCATGTGTCAACTGAACTGTGAGATGTGAGTGGACCTCACTACTTGCCCCAGAGAAGGCTAGCAACAGAATCACGATGACTAGGACAGCACGTGACCCCATCACACTGTGAGAACTGAAAAGAAAACTTAGGAATAAAACAGCTTTCTTTCACAGCAGAATAAGAATAGCTAATGCGATCAGACAACACCCATGCCATGCCAACAACAAGGATGAAAACATTTTCTCCAAGGAATCGAGCGAGCGGGCTTCTGCTGACAAATAATTTAGCGAACATATTTCTCCAGAATTCCTTAGTTAACGAAAATGTCGAAAACAAAGTGATTGGGAAAAGATCTCGCAGGCTCGCAGCTATGCGCCCATGCACGTGGTTGCATACTTGCATGCTGCCTGCCACCAGTCACGAGCCCGCAGACCTGGCCTGGTCACCCAATCGAGGCGTGCCACGTAGCCCGACCACTGGGCCGGATTCTGTACGCGTCCAGTTCGGTCTAAAGCTGGGCCCATGGCCCATGGCCAAGAACCCTAAACTAACCCATAAAAGCCGAGTCCACTTCGGCCATGCTCTAAACGGCATAAAAGCCGAGTCCACTTTGGACATGCTCTAAACAGCTTCGGCAAGTTATTTAGAATCCA
The DNA here is from genome assembly GCA_036346245.1 of Bonia amplexicaulis. Classification (NCBI taxonomy): domain Eukaryota; kingdom Viridiplantae; phylum Streptophyta; class Magnoliopsida; order Poales; family Poaceae; genus Bonia; species Bonia amplexicaulis. The sequence goes on along the minus strand of JAYGGG010000342.1, from coordinate 50,634 downwards.
TCCACTTCTCATGTTTAGCTTTTTCTTGTTTTCTTTTTTCCTCCTTGTTTTTTTACTGTCCTAAAAGAAATAGCAATATTTTTCATTTCTCTTTATTATTATTTTTCTCATTTTTTACTAAAAAAAGAGAACAGCTATTACAGTACAGTTACAAATTACAGTTAAAAACCATGCCTTTAAGCCATTTAGAGCACACAACCTTTACAGCAACCACTGCACAAACCGGGACAAAGAAAAAAGACTTCTTTTCCAAAGAAAGAATTAAATGTTTTAGTCTTAAACATGGACGTATGCATTTATGAATGGATTTCCGTTGGTTTTCAAATCTTTTATACCCAAACTATTCCAAAGAATTTATGGAAACCCTAGAGTGAGGTCAATGTCACGCGGACCCGAGCGTGCTGACTGTGGAACCCTCTGGACCCAGTCCACTGCGGACCGGCCGGCAGCTTAGGGCCCACGCGCACCGCCCGGGAAACAGCATCGAATCTCGAAGAAGGGGGACAGCCAGACTATTCTTGCAAAGCAAGTCAGAACGCGCAAGAGGAGGAAACGAAATACTCCTAGTCACCACACAGCGCAAGTAAAAACTGGAAAACCCACAGATTACCCCCGAGAAGAAATCAAATCAATCTCGAGTAAAAGAGTAGGGGAAAAGGTGGAAAGGTAAGGGAAACACGTGGCGGCGAGCTGACACCCGGGCCCCACGCGCAAGAAAGCAACAAGCGCACAGCATCCCTCCAGATCCATATAATATATACTAATCAGCAAGGTAACACAAGATTATTTTCCTTTTTAGTAATACACTCAATGAGCAAAAAATTTCTTCTTTTTCCAGTTTCCTGAATTATAGTTAAAAAATGCATCAATCGCAGAGTTTTCCTTTTTTTTTTTTGGTGGTGGGCAAACTATTGGTATTAGCTGGATGGAGTCATGGTGTAGGAGCAACCGAAAATGGGGGAGCCAAAAGTTTCTGGCTGTGACAGCCATTTCGATTTTAACTGAAATTATTCTATAGGTGGTTAGCTTTTAAAAATATAAGAAAATACTGAGAAAAAAATTTAAAAGACTGTCGTATCGGAAAGTACAAAGAAAAAATTTAGAAAAAATTAAAAAAAATCAAAATTAAAAACGATACGACTTTTGAGTTAAATAAACCAAATAACGAGCTAAGCCATACAAGAACTTTTTCTTTTAGCGAGCTAGACTGATCCTAGATGAGTAAAAACACGCAAAAACTGGACTGCGGACATGCAGATCCATCTGAATCCTAACGAAATGCCCCAAAAGAAACTTAGGAACAGAATTTACAAAAGCAGAAAGGATTAAAAAGGTACTGTAGAAGTAGAATGCCAAAGAAATTATCAGAACTGGTAGAGTTGGAAAAAAATACCGAAAGATTTAAGCAACAAAATACAGCATCACACGTGTAAACACATCAACGAGATGTGACAAACAACAAAATGTACAGTTAAATAAAAGAATTATTTTTGACAGATTCAACACTAAGGGTCTGCTTGATTCAAAGGAATTTCAAAGGAAAAATGGAGGAATTCAATCTAAATGAAAAAAAATTCATATAAGAGAAGTTCGATTCGTAGATTGGTTCAACGGAATTTCATAGGATAGAAAAAAATCCTAAAAATTTTAGTGCAATTCTAAAGTAAGGTATTACCGATTTCATTGAGAGTTCAAATACACGTTCCTCTTCCTCTGTTCTCTCTAATCAATTAACATTTAATCTTAAAATTCTTGTATTTTTTTCTTTGATGTAATTAAACACGCTGTGTAATCCTATAGAATTTAACTCAATGACATTGTAATCCTAAATTTTTCCAATTCCTATGTTTTTAAAATTCTACGAATCAAATAGGAGCTAATACGGCAGGAGTCTCAGAACCCATGAGTGGAAAAGGAATTTCTTTGTGCGCAGCATCGCACAAAAACACACGTCAAGAAGATTGCCACACAAGAAAGGCCTCGGAGTCCAAAGCGAGACGATCGCGCACTCAACCCATAACGAAACAAAAGCTAAAGGCCGAAACAAATGGGAAAAAGAAAAGAAAGGGAAAACTCACCTCGACTTTAACCGCAGCCGCCGTCTCTTTAACCGCCGCCGCCGTGGCCTGGCCCCCGCCGTCAACGGCGGCAGCGTACGCCCGTGCGCGCTTCGCCGGCGAGATGCACCTCTCGTCGCCGCTCGACGCACCTCCAGATCCGCCCGCCCCAGGCGCCTTCCGCTTCGCTGGCGACCGCGCCGCGTCCTCCCCGCTCGAGGACGCGCCGGATCCGGTGGCGGTGGCGTAGTCCAGGGGGGTCTCGGGGCTCGGCGCCACCATGGCCTCCTTACGAGATGCCGCCTGCGCCTTCTCGCTCGCACAAGGCCGCGGCTGCGACCGTGCCCGGTGGACGCCGCTCGTCGAAGGGCCGGATCCGGCCGCCGCGTCGTAGTAAAGCGGCGTCTCTGGCCTCCGCGCCGCCAGCAACTCGGCCTTCACCTTCAGCTTCTCCGTCGCGCGCGGCGGCAACCGCGCCCCGTCCTCCCCGCTGGAAGACGCGCCGGATCCTACGCCGGGGCCGTACTCCATCGGTGCCGCCAGGTTCTGCGCCGCCAGCGTCCATGCGGTCGCCGCCTTCGATTTCTCCTTCGCCAGCGCGTGCGGCGGCGACCGCCGCCGCTTCGGCCATACCTCTAGTGGCATCAGGGCCACCGCCTCCGCCGACACGGTGGCGGGCTCCTCCGACGCCCGCGGGGCCCACTCCGGCGACCGCCACAGCCTCCTGTTCCGGAGGCTGAGCAAAATATTGGCGGCCGCGACCGTCAAGCCTTCCTCGTCGTACGCCCCCATGGGAAACCCCCAAAGACAAGAACACGCGCACGCCGCCGCCTCAGAGCTCTGGATATGGAGGTGCGTCTCTGCAGGAGAGAGAGACGGCGAGGCGTTGTTTCTTGCAGAGAAAGGGGAAAGAGGGAGGCGAGGAGAGGAGAGGTTGCTTTTATAGACGGAGGTGGGGAGGCGAAGGCGAAATGGGTGAGGCGGAGGAGACGGACTGCAGAGGCCGCCGTCTAGACCCGGTGTTGGTGGGCTTATCTAACTGGCTGTGGGGCCCGTCGCTTTCGGTCCCGGTGGGTTAGATCGAGGCCGGACGTGTCGGTGAACCGCATGCACCCGGTGTTCGTAGATTCATCTCCCTGCCAGTTGAGCCATAGTCACGGTCTTGGTGGCACGGGTCTAGGTAGGGTGCGGTTCGGTGGCCGCGTGGGGCCCGTGGGTTCTTGCCTCGGGGGATTTGGGGAAGGAGGAAGCGGAATGCCTACTTTGGTTTGTACTGTACGTAATTATTGAATGGCATGTGGGCTCCGTGCCCGTGCGCGTGATTAGACGGCGCCGCCGGGAACTGGACTTTTGTGTTGCGGTGGAGCTATTTTTCCGATCAGAAATTAGTTTCTTAATCAAGTGTGTACGAAAAAAATATAAAGGGCGATCGAGTCGAATTGGGATGGCCGGATCCGGATGGGAGTGTGTTTTCCTTTTATGCCTGCTTATTGAGTAAATTTTTCGTTTCTAACTTTTTTGAGTTTTTAATTCTGTTTTTTCTGGCTTTTAATTTTTTTGAGTTTTTTATATTTTCTTCTTTTCCATATTCGTTTGTATTATCCGTAATGAAAGAATTTTTTCTATTTTAAAATTTTTTAAATTAAATTACGACAAAAATTTATAGCAGGTATAGTGAAAAAACCTTAAATAGTATCAAACAGTGAAAAAAAACCTAAAAGTGTTCTTTTTGGTTGCGGCTTATGGCTTTTGGTTGAAATTTTGAATTTTGACTGCTTATTTGATGACACATGAGAGACCGATACTCACTTATGATTTTGGTGGCATGTATGTTAGGCTTTTAACGTACTACATTTAACCCGAGATCCAGCCTTGAGAAAATACTCCGCTTGAAAGTTAGATATCAGAATAAAGTCAAAAGTCGCCTTGGCTTGTGTCCAGCCGAACAGGCCCATAAGCTTAAGCGCAAATGAGCACTACCGACCCTTCTTGTTCTTGTAGCAGTAAACTTTTGTAATTTGTGAACAAAAAAACTCTTGGGAAATTTCTTTGGTGTGGCAGCCGAGCGGCAAATGTTTGTGCATTTTCGCCCTGCTTCAACTTGTTTCAGCTTCTAACCGATTTAGCGCTATTGCAATCGGTAATTACAGAAGTAGCACCCGCCGTGAAGAATTTGTAGCTTTGGCATCAAATCAGACAACACCGCGGAGATGCCTTCCGACCGACACGCACCCCCTCATCGATGGCCGTCGTGCGGTGGAGCCAAAATCGCATGGTCACCATGCGTTGCTGCCCACTCCCGCACGACCACCATGCGGTGGCCACTATTCATCACCATTGGTGTTAATTAATTCGTAATTAGTAAATTCATTTAGGTGTACTGCTTATAAGAATTTTTAAATATACTAACCAATTCAAAAACTAATAAATTTTTTTGTGGAACCTCCCGACATAATGTACTTGATTGTGTAAGTTTTCTATAATTAATAATCTATGAAAATCACAAACCGACATTGTCTGTCCTTTTATTTGAAAAAATAACGACCTACATACATGATTTGCTAAATGTATTAGCTACAAAATTCTCCATTTACTCCCCCATAATTATTTCTACCGGCTTAATAAAATAAAACTGTTATTATTTTAAATCAGCCAACCGTTGAGCGACTAAACACTAGTCGCTCCACGGTTGGGCGACGTTGGCTAGTCGCCCAACTGTTCGCGACTTGGCCACATGTCGCACAACGGTTGGGCAACAAGCCCATGTCACCAACCATGAATCGACATATGGTTATTACTATAAAATAAAAAAACAGATATATTATTGTATTTCAGAATAAAAATAGATTATTTAAAATTTCTCTTTAAATTTAATTTTGATTGTTAATGTTATTGTAACATGGAGTATGTTTGAGCATGATAAAAATTATAATAATGTAAAAGTGTTTTTCGTGGCAAACTCTGTAATGATACTCCCTCCAATTACAAATATGCTACGTCGATTTGGAATGCATTCTGCCAAACTTTGATTATTGATATTTTTTAAAAATATGTAGATTAGACACATAAAATCACATATATAGATTTGTCTCTAAAAATAATTTTATAATATTTTAATTTATATTGGGTTATATATTATGATATAACTTAGTAATTAAAATTATATTTTTAGAACCATGTCGATGTCTAAAACGCATGTATGTACTATTTTTATACGGTTACTTAAATATTCACACAACTGTTGTTAATCAAAGTATTGGAGTTTACAGTCTATAAACTCAGTGAGCTGTTTTCTTTGCCAAGCCAAACATATACTTAAGGTGCTGCTCAGTTGGGCTGAAATAAGCTGGTTTATAACTAAAATTGCACTGTAGCTGGCTAAAATTACATTGTAGTTGATGGTGGTTTATTTGATGTAACTAAATTTTAAAAAAATAAAAATAGAAAAGCAGATTGACCCATCACGGATAATGCAAACGAATACGAAAAAAAAGAACAGGCAAAAAAAGCAAAAAAAAACAAAAAACAGAAAAAGACAAAATTTATTAATAGTAAAAAAATAAGTCAGAAACTAGAAGCACAAGCCAAAATATTCAGACAAAGACTAGGTGACCAGATTGAGTGAAGTGGATAAATTAAAGCGAATTTGCCGTCAACTATCATCCCGGGAAGTGTGCAGTTCAACTGTTAAAACATTTGACCAACAATACGACGGCCCCGCTTTGGTTAATGAAAAGTCATGCTTATGGTGAAATTGCATCAGAGCGATTGAAACTTCACTGTAGCTGAAGATGACTTATTTGGCATAATTAAATTTAAAATTTTAAAAATAGAAAAAATATGCTAGCTCTTCACCGACAACGCAAACGAATACGAGAAAAAAAGAACCGGCAAAAAATCTCAAAAAAAAACTAAAAGTTCAGAAAAAGACGAAATTTATGAATAGTGAAAAATAAGCCGTGTCAAGTCAAACGAAGCGGGACCGACACATCTGCTATACTTTCATGCGGTTAACCTAATGTTTAGACCAGGTATCCATATGATAATTTTTTCAAAATCCCAAGTCTTATACTTATTTACTATTTTAGTAAGTAGATCGACGTTCGTTGACATGGTATCTAATCTGCGTACTTGGCTTTTACTATTTATGGCAATATGTTAATAAAAATTACATAATGCGTAATAATGTGAACTTTCCCTGCTCATCCGGGCTTTTTTTTTGCTTATGAATTATTTTTCACTGTTTGGCACTGTAGCTAACTTATTTTGCACTCTAACTACTGGTGATTTTTTAGTATAATTAAATTTAAAAATTTTAAAATAGGAAAAACAAGTTAGCCTATCACGTACAATGCAAACGAATACAAGAAAAAAGAAAAGACAGAAAAGCCCGAAAAGACAGAAAAAGACGAAAATAAGGCACTAGAAGTCAGAACCCAAAAATTGAAACCCAAACGAGCGGGGCCATGCATGTTTGATGACACATTTGCTATACTTTCATGTGGTTAACCTAATTATTTATCTTATTGCTCTCGGTACGAATCCGAATAGTAAATTTAGAAGTACCCATGATCGGATACGGAGACCGCTGAGGATGCAAAGGGACTCAAGGAAAAGCACTCAACCACCAAGTTTATTCAATTTGACAGTCTAGGGCTACAAAATAACCTCCCTTCCTATCACAAGGGATCCTATTTATAGGGGGAGAGAGGCGGTATGTGAAGTTACAAGTTCGCCCACAAGGTCTAGCTTATTCCTAAGGGTATCTACGTTATTTGCCCCGTGTGCACTCTGCCACGTTCGAGACTTCGGATCGATCCAGGGTCGGCCCGGATCTCACACGGGGTTGACTCCAAACCCTTTCGGGGTTGACCTCACGTACCTCGCTTAGGGCTGGCCTCAGAACCATTCAAAGTTGACCTCACATACCTCACCCAGGGTTGGCCTTATGTACCTCACCCGAGGTTGGCCTTGGACCCTTCTGGGGTTGACCTTGAGTACCTCGCCCAAGGCTGACCCCAGACCCTTCCGAGGTCGGCCTTACGTACCTCGCCCGGGGTTAGCCTCGAGCCCCTTCGGTGTCGGCCTTACACACCTCGCCCGATGTTGACTTAGGGACTTAGCTTGGGGTAGATTCTCCAACAGGTGCTATCTCTCCCACGTGGTCACGGGCCCGAGGTAGCGCGATGACCCTCTCCCAATAGTAGCCCATCGCCGATCCGGGTGGTCGCTAATCGCCCGCTCGGGCTAGCGCACCGACTTGCAAAAGGGGTTGGCGCGTCACTAAGAGATCAAGCTCCATTTAAGTTGGTTTTGGTCATAATAAAAAATACTATTATAAGATTTTGGTAATAATGATAAATACATTTGTGAGACCAACCTTGTTTATTGATTATAATATTACTTAATTTCACATGGATGAAAATATGAAATCATTGAGGTATGCATTCGATATCTTTCTTATAATCTTATTGAATTCCTCACATCCAAATAGATGACTAAATGACAACTAACATGCTTGTTTGAGTATATTATTGCTTAGCCTCATTTGGATGAAAAGGTGAAAACCATAAGTGGTATGCATTCAAAATCACATTATCATATATTAGTGCATTCCTTAGATCCAAAATATAGATTGAACTCCATAAATAACCCGAAATGAATATGTGCATATGTCTTCATTATACAAACTTGTATGCACACATTTAGTGAGAGTTCATTCTATGTTTGGAGGTTTCATAAGTATTGATCTATGTTTCCTTTAATATGCATATTTAGGATCTTTACTTTGAAATACATCCTTTGAGTATATATAGCTTATGTAGTTTATATATACTCATTTGCAATCGGGTTGTCATATAACTTCTCCATTATATGTTAATGGTTAGATGATTAATGACAATCAGATAAATAAGCTTTGTTTAAAAAGCATATCTTAGAGTATACATGTTGTGTACATGTTGTATACTCGCAAATACAATCTTTATCTCATATTTTGTTGAGATTGTCATGAATTACCAAAAAGAGAAAATTGTTGAATCTAATTCCTCCATTACAAGTTAATGGTGAAGTTTGGTAATTGATGACAATTATTTTGTGGACTAACATTTTTCATGAGTTAGATGAATAGGTTAGGTTCCACAAATGAGGATGACTTGGCATGACTTCATGTGTTGAAGATTATCAAATCAATATGTGAAAAGAAGATGGCTTCATGAGTTGAAGGACATCGAGAAAAAGATGCATCATGAGTGATGCATGTCCAAGATGAGATGATCAGCGTTGATCATCAAGTCAAGTGAAGACCATCATATGTTGATGGAGTTGAAGAAAATGATGCATCATGAGTTGATGTATATCAAGACGATGACCTAAGATAAAGGTATGATTAGCTAGGGCTAAGGATGTGTTCCCAGTGTTTTACTGGTTTTGGTGTTTGGTTAGAAGATCGGATTGCTAATATATGTTGTCGTACTATTAAGAAGGGTCATGTCTAATAGTTTGGGTCTCATCATGTGTTGGTATCTCAACCTCACCTCTTATAGCTCATCTTGGCATGATGCTTGTATTTGCGAATATATTTTGCAAATAGTTAAAACCCATGTGTTGAATCCTTGTGACATGGGACTATGCATTGCAAATGTGTTTTGCAAATGCTTAAAGTTCAAGTTTCTATTCTTTGTGATATGATGATTATATTTGCAAATATGTTTTGCAAATGATTGAAGCTCATATTTAATTCTTGTGTCATGATTTTAAAAATGTGCAAATATGTTTTGCAATTTATTGGGAATCATGTTTGGTACTTGCCTCCTCTTTCTCGGGTTTCAATTACCCCGAAGGAGAGTTAAAGGCCAAGAGAGAAGCAATGGAAGGGAAGACCCAAAAGTTGTACCCCAAGAAGGGGCAACGGGTTGCTGCTGCCCCTTACCGGTTTTCCAACTACATTCAACAATGTTGAAGAGTTACTTACCAACCATCCAACATAATTAGATTTATTGCTTCCAAGTTGACAACGGCTTACAATGATCACTTTTAGTTCAAATTTCAAATGTCTTAACAATTCCAAACCTGGAGGAACAAATGGATAGGTAATAAAAGCTTTTCACAATTTAAGTTGCTCAAATTTAAACTCCAAACTCCATCAAGACTAAATGCTCCAGCCTAAAACAATCCTACATATGAGTCAGAAGTTACTCCAATTAAGGCAAATCCGAATTGATCCTAGCAAATTCTTAAGAAGGCTAAGCCATGCACAACAATAATCGACCCTCTAGCATATCCCCTTTAAATAGCCGCGGTGAACTGTAGAAGACATTTTAGACCACCTATTCACCCCTCTAGTCGGCCTCCTCGATCTTCTGACTACATTGGGTCGATGATCCTCTTGGTAGCCTACAATGTATTCGACAACATGTTAAAACACCTTAGGCCTCATGAAACCTCAAATGATAGGTCATATATGCCTCCGAGTTATGTTCCCACGGTGTTCGCTAAAGGGTCGTTGTTCGCTCAAGCGATTTTGGGTCATATTAAGGAGTTCACCGTTGCATAGAAGGACGTGATGTCATGAATAGTTAGGGAGTCAAGCGCCGACCGCCTGGATGTTGAAGTTACGTGGAGGCATGGGATTAGGACTTAGTCCAAAGAAGTGCCATGTGAAGTCAGTTCTCGACCCATGGCTTTTGAGAGGCAAAGGAATGCTTATTTGCCAAGCTCGACTTGCTTAGTGATGGCCACCAAAGGATGACAGAACATGCTAGAATCGAGTGCCTAACTCGCTGGTTCAAGATGCGTGGAGTCCTTAGGTAATCAAATTGTTTCGTGAACTCGTTAGGATGGGCGTGAATACACCGCTAGCTTCGAGAAAAGATAGAGCTTCAAAGCGCATGAAGCCGGGCGTGATGCATCCCTATGCACAAGCTTGATTGGAAATATCGAGTTGGATGATATCTCGAGACATGATCGATTGATGTGTGCCAACACGCCGAGATGCTCAAGGTCGGTAAGCATACCTGAGACTGGTGAGGGAGAAGAATTAGCTCGACCCCAAAGGGGAAGAAGTAAGCTTGACCCCCACTCCTAGAGGGGGGTGTAAGCTCGACCACCGTGGAAGTGAGAACATTAGTCTCTCATTGGGAATATTAGTCTCATATGGTCAATTAGAGAAGTGGGAACATCAGAGTCTCCCTATTTGAAAGAAAGAGTTAGCGCTTGTTGGAGACCTAATCCTAGAGGGTGTGTGTAAGATGGTGAAGACTTGACCCCAGAGAAGGAGGTGTCGTCAACTCGACCCAGAAGGGAGATATCATCAACTCGACCCAGAAGGGAGATAGCATCAACTCGACCCTGGAGAGAGGGATACCACCAACTCGACCCTAAGGGGGATAGCACCAACTCGACCCCAGAGAGGGGGATACTGCCAACTTGACCCCAGAGAGGGGTATACCACCAACTCGACCACCGAGAGGGGACATCGCTTGTCGACCATGTTGATGTTCAGCCATCGAGGCGTGTTGGAGATCGTTGAGGTGAATCCTTTGAGCTAGGGCGCCTCAGTCACGAAGATACTATCGAGGTTGGGCAAAGCTTGGCTGAGGCAAAGTCACCAAGGCCGTGTGGAACCACGCCGAGACCAAGCCATCGAGGCATGTTGGGGGTCGCCGAGGTGAATCCATCGAGCTAGGGGGAGCCCCTAGTCATGGAGACGCCATCGAGGCAAAGCGAAGCTCGGCTGAGTTGAACCACATCGAGGTCAAGCCATTGAGGCATGTTGGAGCGTATCGAGGTGAGTCCGTCGAACTAGGGGAGCAAAGCGAAATTTGGCCAAGGCAAAGCCGTCAAGACCAAGTTGATTCATGTCAAGGCTAGGTCATCGAGGCATGTTGGAGATCGTCAAGGTGAATCCTTCGAGTTAGAGGAGCCCCTAGTCATGGAGACGTAATCGAGGCCTAGTCAAACCATGCTAAGGCCAAGCCATTGAGGCATGTTGGGGGTCACTGAGGTGAATTCGTCGAGCTAGGGAGAGCCCCTAGTCACGGAGATACTGTCGAGGCAAAATGAAACTCAACCAAGTTGAACAACGCTGAGGCCAAACCATCGAGGCATGTTGGAGCTTGTTAAGGTGAGTCTGTCGAACTAGAGAGAGCCCCTAGTCGAGGAGACGCCATCGAGGCGAAGCGAAGCTCGACCGAGGCAAAGCCATCGAGGTCGAGTTAAACCACGTTGAGGCTAGGCCGTTGGGACATGTTGGAGATTGTCGAGGTGAATCCATTGATCTAAGAAGAGCTCATAGTCGATGAGATACCATCGAGGCGAAGCAAAGTTTGACCGAGGCAAAAGCCATCGAGGCCAAAGCAAACCATGCCAAGCCTAGGCAGTCGAGGGCATGTTGGAGCTCACCAAGGTGAGTCTCACAAACTAGGGAGCCTATAGTTGAAGAGACGCCAAAAGGCGAAGCGAAGTTCAGCTGAGGCAAAAGCCATCGAGGCCAAAGTAAACCACACCGAGCCCAGGCTGTCAAGGCATGTTGGAGCTTGCTGAGATGAGTCTATTGAACTAGGAGGAGCCCCTAGTCAAGGAGACGCCATCGAGGCAAAGTGAAGTTCAACCGAGACAAAAGTCATCGAGGCCGAAGTGAACCACGCCGAGGCCAGCCGTCGAGGCATGTTAGAGCCCGCAGAGGTGAGTCAGGTCGAACTAGGGGAGCCCTTAGTTGAGGAGACGTCGTTGAGGCGAAGCGAAGTTCGGCCGAGGCAATAGCCGTTGAGGCCGAAGTGAACCACGCTAAGGCCAGGCCATCGAGGCATGTTGGAGGTCGCCGAGGTGAATCCATTGATCTCGGGGAGCCCCTAGTCAAGGAGATGCTGTCGAGGCGAAGCAAAGCCCGATCGAGGCAAAAGCCATCGATGCCGAAGTGTACCACGCCGAGGCCAAGCCACCCCATGGGAATCGAGGCCAAGCGCAGGCCTCATAAGCCTCGGGTAAACCGCATCGCTCTGTGGGTGAATAGCGTCGAGGTCAAGTCTTCACGTGAGGCCAAGGTCGGGACTCCCGACCTCGGGTGAACAGTGTCCGCCCCCCTAGGTGAACAGTGCCACCCTAGGATGAATAGTGTCACCTCGGGTGAACACTGCCCTCGACTGAACAACGCGCCCCTGGAAGAACAGTGCACCTCCTGGTGAATAGTGTCACCCCCGAGTGAACAGTGCCACCTCTCGAGGTGAACAGTTTGCCCCTGGGTGAATAGTGCCACCCCTAGTGAACAGTGCCCCCCTCGGGTGAACAGTGCCACCTCCCCCGGGGTGAACAGTGTCACCTGCCGAGGTGAACAGTGCCACCTCCCTTGTGACAGTGCGCCCCCCTAAATGAACAGTGTGCCCCTATGAACTTGTTTGATGCTGATCTAGATGAACAACACCTTCACGCTTATGCCCTCCAGTTGGCAGGTTGACCAAGGCCAGGCAATCCCTGCGATGCGGTGGATGTACCGAAGCATGTACAAGTATCTAACGTGGAACACACACTCATCATCGCCATCACTAGAGTGGAACAACTCAAAGGAGTTGTCCTAGCGGAGCACTTACAATTGCACGAGGTGCGGCAGGCGATGAGCCTGGTAGTTAGGGCGCTGGTAGCACGGCCAGGGACATGGCACAGATGCAACCAATGGTGCATGTTGGCAGAGATCAGGTATTCCCACACCATATCCTTATCCCATATAGATGTTCTTTGGGGACGACATACACAACAACCGGCATGAGATCTGCCTATTCTTTCATTTAGATATTGAGGCATTAACCATATATAGGATGTCCATGACTTTTAGGATGTATGATTAGTTAACATATGCATGTTTGTAGTTGTGCAGCCATGAAAGTTATAATTTGATCTCATCGCTGTAATGCATAGATGCATGCAATTGTGCAACAATGCCAACTTCGCAAATCTCGTCGTCCCAAGCTTTTGGCCGGCTAAAAAAATTCAGGAGCCACCAATAGATCGAGAAATTTATCTCTGATCTATCATATGCTTTTTAATGTATTCAATATATATTGGACAATAAAAAAATTATACTATATAGGGTGCAATCTTGCGGGCGCCATCGTGGCCTTGTGGGCGGGTGGCAAAGTAGGCCGCGAGGAAGTTGCGGCATGCTAGCGTGCACCAAGGGACCAGTTAGGGCACACGTCGGCCCACTAGTCTAGGGCTATGAGTGTATGCCAGGGCGTGGGCGAGGCGGTTAGTAGAGTATGGTCAAAAGAGTGACCAGCACGGCTAGGAGCGTGAGCGGTGGAGGAGCGACGCCATTTGAGGTGGAGTTCGGTAGCAACGAAATCTAAGGCATGTAGCAGGACGAGTCTGATGATGATGATCAGATTTTTGGCATAACATGTTTTTTCATAGGAAAGCATATATATTGAACTAGTAGTAAAGAAATATGGTGCCACACCGCATTCACTACGGTGCCTCGTGGATCTTGACCATTGGTTTTGGATCTAGTAGCGCAACCGCTTAAGTTGCAGTTACACTAGCAACTATGTAGGAGCCGTGTTCGTAGTAGGAATGGGATGCTATAATTAAATGTAGGATGATAGTGTAATAACTTAACACCAACTATTTTACACAAAATGTCGCTAAATGTAAGATATCTTTTACTATTTTTTACGCTAAATTTCTTTTACAAAAGTTTAAGAAACAGTGATCAATCTTCCTCTGAACAAATAAATGGGACAGTTTTTTGTCGCTTTTTTCAAACGGTTTATTGGGACAGTCTTTTAAAGCAGTTTATTGGTTTATTCATATAAACGCTTGTGTTAAAACTAAAAACTATTATTATAATTATAAATTATCAGCTGTAGTCTAAAAGAAAAGAGCCCTTGCATGCCTACACGGTTAAGCTCGAGAGCCTCCTCGATCAACGGCAACCCTCACCCGAAACACCCGCCCAACCGCACACTCCTTTCCATTCCAACGCGAGAATGGTCCACTAGCACGCCAACCCCTCCGCTGTTTGATCTACGACAAATCCGCCCGTCCCGCAACCACTCAATTCGGTTAGTTTCGTCCGTGCTCCATGGCTCCATGGCATGATGAATCACCAGCTGCACAGGGATTAATTGTTGTCCTTCAGCTCGATGATTTGTTTGACGGAGGAGCAGAGTCTCAACTCTCTCCCCCTCTAGGGCTCACCAAGATATTCGCTCTCTTCTTTTTAACTGTATCTTATGACTTACTGTGATTGATGTTTTTTTTCTTCTAGAGTGAACGTTTGTACGAACAAATCGAATGCCAATAAATCGATAAATAGTTTTGAAAAAATTGTTCCAATAACCCGTTTTAGAAAATTACAAAAAAAATTACTCTGTTTATTTATTTAAAATAAATCATAAGTCATAAACTACTAGTTGAATGCCCGTACATTGCTACGGATTTTTAAAACTTATCATACTACATATTTTAAAATTCACGTGTGGTAAAAAAATTTAGAATATGCATACAAACATGTTCTAAAAGTTTTTAAATCCGTCAAGTAAGTCGGAAGCCGTTGATCACACATCGTGGTCATAAGTCGAAAGACATCGACTACACTTCGTGGTCGTAGGTCGGGAGCCCTCGAGCACACCTCGTCGTCTTAAGTTGGAAGCTGTCAACAATCGCACGTGATCGTAGGTCGAGAGCGGTCGACCATCGCTGATAGTCGTAAGTTGGCAGTGGTCGATGATCGATCGTGGTCCTAAATCAGGAGCCTTCAACAATGGCTCGTGGTCGTACGTCGGAAGTCGACGACCATCGTTCGTGGTCGTAAGTCAGAAGCCATCGAGGACACCTCGTGGTCGTAAGTCGGAACACATCGACTAGCGCTCGTGGTCGTAAGTCGGAACACATCGACCACACCTCGTGGTCATAAGTCGGAACACATTGACCAGTACTTGTGGTCGTAAATCGGAAGCCGTCGATCAACCTCGTGATCATAGGTTGGTAGCAGTCAACCATTGCTGATGGTTATACGTTGGCAGGCCTCCGGTACGCTTGTGCCCTGTCGCCCGACTACCGGCGCTAACCTGTTCGGCCCGCCCGACCTGCTCGGCCTCGACATTGACCATGGTCCTTCGACGTCGACCACAGCCCCATTCGACCATGGGCCCCTTCGACCACAGCCCCAACTTCGACCATGGCGTCGATTTCGACCACAACCCCAACTTCGACCATCGCGCCTTCACTTGACCATCGCCCTTCAACCATCGTCCCTTCGACCACGACCCTTCGACGATGACGACTTCCCCCTTCGACCACGGCCCCCTTCAACCACGGCTTCGACTTCGACCATGGATCTTCGACTTCGACTAGTGCTCATGGTTGTAAGTTAGAAGACATCAACCACACCTCATGGTCGTAAGTCAGAACACATCGACCAGCGCTCGTGATCGTAAATCGAAAGTCGTTGATCACACCCTATGGCCAAAAGCATGTTACAATCCATGGGGAGTACGAGACCTTGTGGGTCTTGCCGTCAAGGGTGGGGAGCTTGATCTCGGGGGTGACCTGGGGGTAGGCGACGGGGATGTCCAACTGGAAGGGGAACTCGAAGCAGCGGAGGTTATGTACGAACCAGCAGGTGCCCTCTGGGTTGACGCTACGACTACAACCATGACCGCTATGACCACGTCCACGGGCGCAATAACTATGACCATGACCGTGACTTCGACCACTGCCCGTTCAACTTCGAGCACTGCCCTCTTCGATTTCGACCACTGCCTCCTTCAACCACTGTCCCCTTCGACCACGGCCCTTTGATATCGACCACTTCCCTTTTTGACCACGGCTTTAACGATAACCACGAATCTTTGACTTCGACCACCGCCTCCTTGACCACTTTCCCCTTCTATCATAGCCCTTTGACGACCACGGCCCCCTTCGACCACTTCCCCTTTTGACCATCGCCCCCTTCGACCGTTGTCCCCTTCAACCACGGCCCTTCGATGTTAACCACTTCCCCTTTCGACTACTACCCCTTCGACCACGGCTTCGATTTTGACCACGGATCTTTGACTTCGATCACTGCCCCCTTCGATCACTGTCCCCTTCAACCACGACCCTTCGATATCAACCAATTCCCCCTTCGACCACCATCCCCTTCGACCACTGTCTCCTTTGACCACGGTCCTTCGATGTTGACCACTGTCCTTCGATGTTGACCACTGTCCCCTTGGACCATGGCTCTTTGACGCCGACCACGGCTTGACTTCACCATCGTCCCTTCGACCATAGCCCTTCGATGACCATGGCCCTTCGACGTCAACAACTTTCCTCTTCGACCACCGCCCCCTTTGACCACGGCTTCGACTTCGATCACGGATTTTCGACTTCGGCCACGACACCTCAACGATGGCCCCTTCGACCACAACCCTGACGTCGACCACGCCCAACTTCGACCACGGCCCCGACGTCGACCACGACCCTTTAACTTCGATTGCGGACTGACTTCGTCCACGGCCCTTCGAATTCAACCACTGTCCCCTTCGACCACTGTCCCTTTTGACCATGGCTTGGACTTCAACCATGACCCTTCGACTTCGACCACTGCCCCCTTCGACCACTGTACCCTTCGACCACGGTTTGAACTTCGACCATGACCCTTTGACTTTGACCACGGCCTGAATTCGACCACGCCGCTTTGACTTCGACCGCGTACTGACTTTATCCACGGCGCTTCGACCACTGCCCCCTTCGACCACTGTCCCCTTCGACCATGGCTTGAACTTCGACCACGGCCCTTCGACTTCGACCACGACCCTTCGTGAAGGACCGAAATGGCAACAGAGGGGGGGTGAATGGTGCCTTAAAAGCTTCTAAAAATTCAACTCGATCTCTTCTCCAATAGATATATAACTATGAAGAAGAAGATTAGTTGCTCACTAAAAACAGAGAAAGAGATGATAGATCAACACCAACACGAGCGTAACCGAGAAGACTAGAAAGTACTTGGCGTGGTCGAAGACCAACTGTGGTTGAAAGAAACTTGATCTCAAGCCGGTCGAAACTGTCACCGAGAGAAGCAATCGATCATTTGAGATACACAATCACGGCCGAAACAAATAAGCGAGCACATCACCGTAGTCGAAAACCGGAAGAGTGACCGTGGTCAATAATCCAAAACAGAGTAGTCCAAAGCACGACCGCCAAACCAAGAATTGAGAGAACTTTTGCACGAGGTCAAAAGCGAATGAAACTTGAATCCTAGCAAGAACAAGATATTTAAAAGTGAAAATACCAAGAATTACACAAGTCTTTGCTAAGGAAGGAGAGAACGTTGTGGTCGAACACGATCAAAGTAAATAGATGCGCAGATCGAAAACACGTAAGTTTCTCTGTTTTGATTCTTGCTCTCGAATAAACCGACCGAAAGGTCTTAGAAAATGAATCCCGTTTAGAGCAGAGAGGTACAAGCCAACTCTCAAAGAAAACACGATAAGCGAAGAACGAGAGAGCGCAAAAGATCTAGTCAAAACACCTCAAGCAAAAACAAACTCGAGAATGATACAAAGAGGTGAATCCAATCTTTCTATTGATCATGGAGGTTTCTCGACCACTCCATCGGAGGTACACGAGCATCCATGCTCTACCCAGACAACTCACACAATAGAAAGAAGGGCTCAGAGCAACTCGTGAAACACCCTCACCCAGCTCGTAGTCTCCTCCTCTATTTATACTCACACGCCAGCTGTCTCCACAGACCACCCGTTGAGAGCTCCAAAGCTTTCTGTGCCTCCGGTGCTTTGCCCATTACCCGCTGGCAACGCTCCACCGCTTGCCCGCTTGCACCAACAACTCTCCGGTCGTCGGTGCTTTCTCGATGGACAGGCTTCCTCCGCAGCTTTGACATTTCTCCAAAATGCCCCTCCGCGCCTTCAGAAGCTTCCTCCACCGCCTTGTCCATCCATGCCGCCCCACCCGGCGACACGTCCTCCTCGGCTTTTCCACGCCGCTCGGACCTCAACATCTCCCATGTCTAGTCCCGACCGTCCAAAGCCTCACCAAGACTAGTCTCCCGCACTGCATCCAACACAAACAACAAAACATCACATAGCACCGATCCATACATCGCACACTCACGAGCTCAAGTCTCTTTTCCACGTAAATTAGACTTTACCAAACCTTGTTAAAATGTAGAACAAACCTACAAGGTCCATAACATCACAAGGAACCCAACCGACCAAACCTCACCGTAATCGGACACCACATGTGCCCACACGACGGTTTAAAGAGCTCCATCGACCACGGTCAATCTGCCGACAACGTGGTCGGCCGACCGCCACAACGTGGTCGAAAACCTTAGCATGGTCGAATCTCTCCGGCGCACAACGTGGTCGCACCACCGATCAAACAACGTGGTCGTGTCGCCCAACGACCACGCCAAAGTGGTCGAACGCCCGACCGCCCAACGTGGTCGAGTCTCCGATCCCACAACGTGGTCGAAGACCGAGACCACAACGTGGTCGTAAACCCTAGCGCCGAGTGCCGACCACGGTCAAATCTTCGAGGGCTCGCAACGTGGTCGTGCACCGTCCGATCGGCTCCCGACCACGACCAAACTTCCAGAAAGCCGTAGCGTGGTCGTAGAGTCCCGATTGATTTCGATTAAGCCCAACGTGGTCGTATCGACTTCCGACCACGGTTAAAACGCCGAGACCCGCAGAGTGGTCGTGTCGTGAATCGGCTTCCACCAGCTCCCAAGTGGTCGTGACGGGACCAAAGACTTCGATCACGCTCAATTTCATGGGGACGCCACAACAGGTGGTCGTAGACCACCCGAACGACTTCCGATCACGTCCCGTATGGTCGTACGCACGTTTCGGCTTCCGATCAGTTCCAATGTGGTCGTGCGGTTGGGGAAAGTCGTACACCACTTTGACTACGGCGAGCTAAGAATTTGCAATAAAGCCCAAAACAAACTCAATTTTCCTTCAACCAAGGGTCAATTACTCATCATAAAGATGGGATCATCTCCACATGATCTCTCAATCTCCCCTTGATGAGTATATTGACAAACAAAAAAATAAGAAGTTGAGTTTGTAAAAGGCGACATGGTTCAGAATGAAAATGAAATTATGACCATGTCAACAGAGAGAACACTAGAGCAAAGAACAAAGAGCAAATTGATCTCCAAAGCTCTAGCAAGTTCCCAGAGAAATTTTCTTCCTCCCTTTTTTTTAATCTATTCTCCCCCTTTTGGCAATAAACACATCAAGTATGCAAGAGAGAGAATAAGTCATGATGATGGATGAAATGGGCGATTTGATTATTCAAAGAATGCGAGCCATGAGAATTATCCAAATGACCAACATGTATTACACCAAGCCATAACATACAAATATGCTATAAAGATCATGGCTAAGTATGTAAAGTGAAGCTAAACAACAGAAGGTATAATCTGAATTTTTATTTTGAAGTGCTTAGCGAGTCAAGTCAAACAAGATTTTAGTCTAGCTAATGATATCCACAAATGATGCAAGCCATGTTAATAAGCTAAATGGAATCAAGAAGCTAGTGTTGAGCCAACTAGAGTGCTATTTGTTCAAGAATGATACAATTGTTAAAGTACTTTGAAATTTTTTTTTTTAATTGAGCACTTTTGACATTTTTCTTTTGAGATCTCATGATTGTTTTCAATCATATTTTTGTCATGTGCTAGACCTCAAGCCTTATCACGATCATTCCAAGCGAGAAGCTTAAGGAAATGATCTTGGTCATCCAAATCTCCCACGAGTTCATGCCTTGTGCAATGGCAAGCCGCCTCATGAGAAGGAATTGGTGAGATCAGTTTTTCGCAGAAGAGATCTTTTTTTGATAGATTGTACTAACTTATGTGTCATCAAGAAACTATATAGCTCAATCTATTGCTCCACAAAGATTCAAGACTCAACTCACCTTATTTGACATGGCAAGAATCATAAAAGATAACACAAAGTCGACTAGTCTCAAATATGAACATGACAGAATTAGGTCAAATTTAGCATTGTAATTAACCTATCAGGGCAAAGACTTGACTACACATATAAAGTCATGATCAAATTAGCAATGGAGCATAAGTCATGGCAAGATGTAATATAATGAAAACATGTCATGAAAGGATAATAATCAAGGCTCCATGTAGCTATATTACAATGCATGATGACATGCGGAAAATCCACTCCCCTCAACATGAGATGCGACTTTTAGTTCAAGTTGAGTTAAGTCAATATTAAGATCTAGAAGTTCCCAAATGAACTCCCCACAACCAAAGCAATAAAAGAGAGAAGCGGCAAAGAAAGCAGTGAGTCCTTAAAGCATAGATAAGATATAGAGGATACTATGGCTCGATGACTCTCATCTACCCCATATGACTCGGGACTAATAGGCGACCGTAAAACACACACTAGAGAGCAAACACGTGCACTGCCTGCCCAAGGTGGCCCGACCTCGCTAGATCACAAGAAGTGAGTAAGCTCAATCTAGTGAGATAAGAAACACTATCCCGAAAGCACAAGATAAGAGCAAGAAGTCTAAGCAACTCAAGAAGAGAACCACTCTAGCCTATCTTTGGAAGGACTAAACCCAATGCACCCGCAGATGCAATGCAACAAGAAGGATACGAAGCATAAATAATAAGATAAAGCAAGAAACCCAAAGCTCCCCTCACAATAGTCCATAAGACGACCACCCCAAGCTCTCCCGCAAAGTCGAAAACCTCGTGCTATCCGGAGGCTTGGTGAAGACATCGACCAACCGGTGGTCACTCTCCAACCTGAGCACGATGTCACCCTTCTCTACATGATCTCAAGAAAGTGATATCGATATCAATGTGCTTGGTCCGAGAGTGTTGCACTTGGGTTCTTAGCAATGTTGATTGCGGGCGTGTTATCGCAGTAAAAGCGGAACACGGCCGATAGCTAACCCAAAGTCCCGCAGTCGAGACCATCCAGTACCGGCTACGACAATCGGTCGCAACAACATACTCGGCCTCTGCGGTGGGTGAGCAACACCGACTTCCTCGAAGACCAAGAAACGAGAGAAGTGCCAATGAACCGGCGGTGCACGGTGCTCTTCCTATCTATCCCACACCGCAAAGTCCGCATCCGAGAAGGCTCTAAGGGATGAGCAGGGAGGAAGAGTACCGATACCATAGTCAATGGTAGCTCAAGGTACGAAGATGCGCTTCACCGCTGGCGGTGAGACACGCGAGGAGAAGCTCAAACCGAGCACAAAGACACACGGAGAAGTGTATGTCCGGTCTCGAGGCGTTGAGGTACAAGAGAGCCAATCATGCTTCAATTCCTTTTGATCAACTCGCTCACCGTCCTCATCGTGGTCTAGAATGGTCAGAGAAGCCATCGGAGTTGACACCGCTTTCCATCACTCATGTCAAATCGTCTCGTGAGGTCTCGAGTGTACTTGCCTTGATGCAAGAAGGTACCTCCCGAGTCTGCTTGATCCGAAGCCAAGGAAGAATGTCAACTCACCCATCATGCTCATCTCAAACTCGGTGCTCATGACATCCGAAAGCTGTGAAACTAGAGCATGGGAAGAGCCGCCAAAGATGATGTCATCGACATAGATTTGGGCGACGAAGGTCATTATAAGCCGTGAATGAACAAGGTCTTGTCAACTTTACCCATCTCAAAATCATGTCTCAATAGATAGGACTTAAGCCTCTCATACCAAGCTCTAGGGGCTTGCTTAAGTCCATACAACGCTTTGGAAAGCTTGAAGACATGACTAGGGTATTTGGGGTTCTCGAAACACGGAGGTCGTCGACATAGACTTCTTCCTCAATGAAGCCATTGAGAAAGGCACTCTTGACGTCCATCTGGTAAAGCTTGAAACCCTTAGAAGCTGCAAAGCAAGCGAATTCTAATGGCCTCAAGACGAGCTACAGGGCAAAGGTCTCCTCGAAATCCGCACCCTCAACACAGGAGTACCCCTGCATGCGACCGCCTAGCCTTGTTTCAATGACTACCCCATCCTCGCTCGCTTGTTCTTGAATACCCACTTGGTTCCAATGATATTGTGATCTCGAGGGGCTCAACAAGCGTCGCACCTTGTTTCTCTCAAACTCTAGCTCCTCATGCATGGCGCTGACCCAAGACTCATCGATAAAGCATGACAAACGTCCTTGGGCTCAAAAAAGCTACGAAGGCGAGTGGAGATGAAAAGTGACACGCCCGCACTTGGAACGTGTGACTCGCTCAAATAGATCTCCAATCATCTCGCTCGGAAGGATGAGATTTTGGATATGTCTTGGAGGTCTGGATGAGATGAAGAAGTGGCATCTACCTCGTTACACGAAGGGTAGGAACAGAGCCACTAGCTCCGTAAGAAATGTAGGTGAGGTCGATCGCCTCGAGGTGCGGTGGAAGAAGGCACCTCAAGTGGTGGAAGAGGTACTTGGATCTGTAGACAACCTCATCTCCATCATCCTCATCATCCACGAAGATGGTCTCGATTGCTCTAGTGAACACGAGATATCGGGCCTAGTCCCTGACCGCCTCATCGAAAGTTACTTCACGTGTTTCTACCATTTTACTAGACTCGCAGCCTGCACCCTATAGGCCCGCCAAGAAGTCGAGTAGCCCGTAAAAGTCCATCACAAGAACGTGACTCGAACTTATCTAGGTTCCGGACTTGTAATAAAACACTTGCAACCAAACACACGAAAATGAGAAACACCGGCCGCCTCGTATCTCAACTCATAAGAAGCGGTGCAAGTGTGCTCAAGAAAACTCTGTTCGAAACATGGCACGCAGTGGCTATAGCTTGACCCAAAACTTCCGCGGTGTAGAGTACTCATCAAGCATTGTCTCGCCATCTCGACTAAGGTACGGTTCTTCCTCTCCACAACGCCATTCTGCCGAGGGACGATGGAGAAGAGAACCGTGCTCTACACTGTCTCACCACAGAAACTCTCAAAGTAGGAATTCTTGAACTCCGTGCCATTGTCATCGCGGATCGCTCGTAAGGCACCGGAAGCTCAACGTAAAGCCCATCAAAGACCTCGAAATGTGTAAACGTCTCATCCTTCGAGGCTAAGAAAAACCCAAGAATACCTCGAATAGTCATCGACCACAACAAGAACGCACCACTTCCCTCCCGCAGACGCACTCGAGCCGGTCCAACCGTGTCCATATGGAGCAATCGTCCGGTGCATCGGTCATAGTAACTGTGGACCTGGGAGGATGAGGCGGCAACCATCTTGCCGTCTTAAGCATGGAGCGCAAACAAGATCTTTGACCATCTTGAGTTTCGGCGAGACCACGAATGAGATCGTGGCCGCTAACTCGAGTCAAATGGTCAAATCCAATATGACCAAGTCTCCTATGCCGAAGGAAAGATCGCGGACTCGAAGCAAGCAAACAACGGAGAGGATCACCGAAATCTCGGAAAAATCAGCACGAAAGATCCTCCCAAAGCGAGAAATCATAAATCGACTACAGAAGAATCAAGAATTTTGCAATTGTTTTCTTAAAACTCACCTCGAAATCGCTATCGGAAGTGAGAGATCGAAAGCAAATTGTATCGCAACTTACTAACCAAAGCAACATCTTTTAAAACAAATGAATCATTAATGCAAGATCGTACCTTTGGCGATGACACGCCCGTAAGAAGCATCTCAAGGTGATAGTCTCATCACCGGAGCACGGCAAGGAAGAAAACCAACGGAATCTCCGGTCATGTGTCGTGAACACCGGAGTCTACAAGCCAAACTTTTCCTTCCTCGCCTGAACTCGAGTCAACAAGAGAGCAAAGTCTCGATCTTGGGATAAATCAACATAGATTTTGGCACCCAATCTTGAGTCACACGTCGAAAGCGTAAGAAGTAGTCACACACGATCGACCTCTAACTACCCTCGCCTCGTCGCTCAAAGAAGCGTAAGGTCTATGCGCACTGAAGTCATTCTTGGGTCCGACTACTACGGGAGAGCGAAGTCTGAGCACCGGCGACGCCGATCACGCCATGGTAGCTATCTCGATGGAAGCGAGATCTACCCTCGGGGCGGCCAAGTCACGACCGAGGGAGCACGAGGACGAAAAACAGCTTCGGAAAACCAAGTCCTCTGTCTTGCCCAAAGCTACCAACAAGAGCAAACCTAGACCTCGTGTTGGTCTTAGGTGCACTCAAGGTCAGGGCGACCACGAATCGCCTAAGAGACTCAAGACGGCCTCTTTGCGCGATCTTGGCGCTTGAAGCATTGGTCAATCGGATGCCCATCCTTCGGCGGAAGGTGCAATGATACCGCCTTGAGGGGTGAAGTAGCATGAGATGGCTTCGCCTACGAGGTCAAGTCGCAGTGAAATCACCTTCTGCCGAAAATCCCTTGGACAAAGCCCGCTGATCTAAATTGAACTTTCTTGTTCTTGGGCTTGACCTCGATCACACCTGCGGCTATGGGTCTGAGCACGGCAGGTGGATGTTTCCTCACATCCTCACGGAAATCATATCCTAGACCCTGTTTGAACTTGCAAATCTTTGATTGGTCTAGAATAAGATTGAGATCCTTCTTGCCTCCTACAAATTTCTCGAGAGTGTTCATAAGGTACTGACACTCCCGAAAGAGAGAGGTGCAAGAAGAGCAAGGAGGAGGAGAAACAGCAGAAGATAAGGAGCAGGAGAACAGACCAGCGGAGGGAAGACGGCTTGTGCACGCACAGACCCGACGTAGAAGGGACGATCCCATCGCTAGCGGTTGGTTCGCATCGCTAAGGCGTCTCTACCTTACCCGGGGGCTTCTCCCCTTCTCCACAATCACATTACAAGCACAAGGTGGCTTCTCTAGTAGGTCCTTAGTTAGCTTCACACATTTCTCATCCAATGCAATCAAGTTAGATTTTAGTTTGTTACAACTAATGCATGGTGAGCTAACAGGGTCCTTAGAAGCAAACTGAGCCAACTTCTTATCATGATCAATCATTTCTTGAAACTGTTTGGAAACAGATTCAAGCTCAGCAGTCAGTTTAGGACAATTCACACATGAAGCAATAGGCTCAAGTAGAAAAGCTTGTAATTCACAAATTTTATGATCCGCCTGTTTTAGGTTCATCTTCAAATTGTTACAACTTTCACAAGTCTCGGGCAAGATCGAGAAGCAATGTATAAAGACCTCTAAAAGCATTATCCTTATCCTCACATGAGGTGCAAGAAGTAGTCTCAACGGTAGATGAAGGAAAAACAATCCTAGACATCTCTAGTTCAGCGAGCAGACTAACATTCTCCACCTTAAGAATATCTAGCTCAGAGGTCACACTATCATATGAAGTCCTTAGCTTCTCCATATCACCAATCAAGGCAGGGCATGTATCACATTAAATCACGAGAGGAAGCAGATGTAAGTGAAGTAAGCTCGTGACAATCTAGCTACTTCCTTCTCTAACTCAAGACACCTAGCCTTAGCTCTAGCATGAAATCCACCTAGCTTAAGAAAAGCATGATTGAGCTGGTCATAGGTGGGGCATACCGTCCGAGTCGGAGTACAGCATTCGCTCGATTAACCCTCGAGGGCCATGAAGCACATGCCGGGAGAAGTCTTCGCCGCTCTTGGGATCTTGATCACCCGTCCGTCGTCGTCGCTCCATCCCTCCACCTCGCCGAGGTCGAGGTCGTCGAATCGCGAGAGGACGCGGTGGAAAAGCTTCTTGGCCTTCCCAAAGTCGCGAACTTCTTCTTGCCTTGCGTCCCGAGCCGGAGGCTTCTTGTTGCGGTTCTTATCGGTGTAGTCGTTCTTGCCCGAACCGCCGTAGTCGTTCTTGCCCTTCTCCGACTTGGGGCGGTTTGCTCGAATGTGGTTGGGGCCACCACACTCAAAGCAAATCAATGGTCCTCTTCTCTTTCCATCCCTCCTCCTCTTGTAAGCATGGGAGAACTTCCGAGCTAGGAGGGCTACTGTTCATCCTCTAGTCGCTCTAACCGATCATCGCTTACATCACGAGAGCGAGATAGGAGAACCCGCAAAGAGAATCGGCAGAAGAACCGAGCGGCGGTGGGATCGTGACTAAAGCCATCGATCGAGACTTGACCGACGAGACTATGTCAATCTCGTGAGTCTTGAGACGCGAGTAAAGCGCATCAAGAGTCAAGGTCGAGAGGTCCGTGGTGTCCTTGATGGTAGTCACCTTCATCTCCCAAACCCAAGATCGAGTGAAGCATCATCACGAGCGTTATCCGAGTCGGAGTATGTGAGACCGACCGCTCGGAGATTGCTCAAAATCTTGTGAAATCGTGAAAAGCACTCGTCAAGGGACTCTCCAGCAAGCATCTCGAATTTGCTGTATTCGCGTTTGAACTGGTCCTGTCGAACCGTCTTGATCTGGGAGGTGCCCTCATGGTATGCATCGAGGGTCACCCAGATGTCGTGAGCGGACGACAGGTGAGAGATGCGATCAAATTCGCTCGCTCAATCCACATGATGATGTTCCTTGTTTTGCATTCGCCTCAACATCGCCCATATTCCCGCATTGATGTTCTCATCGGCGAACAACAACCGTACTTTCACCTTCCGCCAAATGGCATACCCCTGAGCCTGGATATATGTTTCCATTCGGCTCTTCCAGAAGGGGTAATCCAGGCCATCAAAGATGGGCGGCTTGGTGGAATACTTGTCTGTTGCCATGGCTCTTTGAGACCGGTTAAGATCTATGAAGAAGAGCTAACCGGCTCTGATACCAATTGAAGGACCGAAATGGCAACAGAGGGGGGGTGAATGGTGCCTTAAAAGCTTCTAAAAATTCAACTCGATCTCTTCTCCAATAGATATATAACTATGAAGAAGAAGATTAGTTGCTCACTAAAAACAGAGAAAGAGAGATAGATCAACACCAACACGAGGCGTAACCGAGAAGACTAGAAAGTACTTGGCGTGGTCGAAGACCAACTGTGGTTGAAAGAAACTTCGTGATCTCAAGCCGTGGTCGAAACTGCTCACCGAGAGAAGCAATCGATCATCGAGATACACGTCACGGCCGAAAACAAATAAGCGAGCACATCGTAGTCGAAAACCGGAAGAGTGACCGTGGTCAATAATCCAAAAGAGTAGTCCAAAGCACGACCGCCAAACCAAGAATTGAGAGAACTTTTGCACGAGGTCAAAAGCGAATGAAACTTGAATCCTAGCAAGAACAAGATATTTAAAAGTGAAAATACCAAGAATTACACAAGTCTTTGCTAAGGAAGGAGAGAACGTTGTGGTCGAACACAGATCAAAGTAAATAGATGCGCAGACAAGAAAAACACGAAGTTTCTCTGTTTGATTCTTGCTCAGAATAAACCGACCGAAAGGTCTTAGAAAATGAATCCCAGCTTAGAGCGTAGAGGTACAAGCCAACTCTCAAAGAAAACACGATAAGCGAAAGAACAGAGAGCGCAAAAGATCTAGTCAAAACACCTCAAGCAAAAACAAACTCGAATGATACAAAGAGGTGAATCAATCTTTCTATTGATCATGGAGGTTTCTCTGACCACTCCATCGGAGGTACACGAGCATCCATGCTCTACCCAGAGACAACTCACACAATAGAAAGAAGGGCTCAGAGCAACTCGTGAAACACCCTCACCCAGCTCCAGAGTCTCCTCCTCTATTTATACTCACACGCTAGCGGGTCTCCATAGACCACCCGTTCTGAGAGCTCCGTGCTTTCTGTGCCTCCAGTGCTTTGCCCATTACCCGTGGCAACGGCTCCACCGCTTTGCCCGCTTGCACCAACAACTCTCCGGTCGTGCAGTGCTTTCTCAAGGGCAGGCTTCCTCCGCAGCTTTGACATTTCTCCAAATGCCCCTCCGCGCCTTCCAGAAGCTTCCTCCACCGCTTGTCGTCCATCTTTGTCGACCCACCGGCGACACGTCCTCCTCAGCTTTTCCACGTCGTTCTGGACCTCAACATCTCCCATGTCTAGTCCCGACTGTCCAAAGCCTCACCAAGACTAGTCTCCGTACCTGCATCCAACACAAACAACAAAACATCACATAGCATCATCCATACACCGACAACACGAGCTCAAGTCTCTTTTCCACGAAATTAGACTTTACCAAACCTTGTTAAAATGTAGAACAAACCGTCTACAAGGTCCATAACATCACAAGGAACCCAACCGACCAAACCTCACCGTAATCGGACACCACATGTGCCCACACGACCGGTTTAAAGAGCTCCATCGACCACGGTCAATCTGCCGACAACGTGGTCGAAGCCGACCGCCACAACGTGGTCGAAAACCTTAGCATGGTCGAATCTCTCGAGCGCACAACGTGGTCGCACCACCGATCAAACAACGTGGTCGTGTCGCCCAACGACCACGGCCAAAGTGGTCGAACGCCCGACCGCCCAGCGTGGTCGAGTCTCGATCCCACAACGTGGTCGAAGACCGAGACCACAACGTGGTCGTAAACCCTAGCGCCGAGTGCCGACCACGGTCAAATCTTACGAGGGCTCGCAAGCGTGGTCGTACCCGTCCGATCGGCTCCCGACCACGACCAAACTTCCCGAGAAAGCCGTAACGTGGTCGTAGAGTCCCGATTGATTTCGATTAAGCCCAACGTGGTCGTATCGACTTCGACCACGGTTAAAACGCCGAGAGACCCGCAGAGTGGTCGTATGCGTGAATCGGCTTCCGACCGCCTCCCAAGTGGTCGTCGGGACCCGAAAGACTTCGATCACGTTCAATTTCGCGGGGCGCCACAGGCGTGGTCGTAGACCACCCGAACGACTTCGATCACGTCCCGGATGGTCGTCGCACGTTTTCGCTTCCGATCAGTTCCAATGTGGTCGATGCGGTTCGAAAAAGTCGTACACGACTTTGACTATGGCCGAGCTAAGAATTTGCAATAAAAGCCCAAAACAAACTCAATTTTCCTTCAACCAAGGGTCAATTACTCATCATAAAGATGGGATCATCTCCACATGATCTCTCACTTCGACTTTGACCACCGCCCCTTCGACCACGGCTTCGACTTCGACCACTGATTTTTGACTTTGGCCATAGCCCCATTCGACCACAGCTTTGACCACGACCCCTCGACTTCGGCCACGGCCCCTCGACCATAGCCCCCTTCGACCACAGCACCAACTTCGACGGCCATCTTGGGAGACCAAAAGCGCCAGACAGTGCGACGGGCTCCGAGCGAAGAGCAGGATGAGGTAGAGAGGCTCACCGGGTAAGCGACCATTGGGCGGTGGCGGTGGGGGGAGAGCCACGTGGGCGGGCGTAGGAAGAGAAAGCCGCCGCCACCATCGTCGAGCGCCATTCTATCTAATCCACTGGCCGCTGTCGTCGAGTGCCCTTCTCTTCGATCCACTGGCCGCTGTCGCCAAGCGTTGTGCCGCTGGTTGGAGGGGCGATAGGAGATGGAATTGGTGGCGGCGCCGAGGAGGAGGCGCGGCACGAGGGTTTGGAAAAGAGAAGGAAGCGGCGGTTGCGGGAGGTGAAGGTGGGGAGGCGGCGATGGGCAGATGGAGAGAGGAGGCCGTGGGCGAATGCGTTGGGGAGGCTATGACGGGAGATACGGTGCTGCTGGGGGAAGTTGGGAGACTACGACCAGATGTTGCCGTGTGGAGAAGGAATTGGTGGCGGTCTTGGAGGAGGAGGCGGCACGAGGGTTCGATGGAGAGAAGGAGGTGGCGGTTGCGGGAGTTGGAGGTGGGGAGGCGGCGACGGGCACATGGGGAGAGGAGACGACGGGCGAATGCGTTGGGGAGGCGGCTACGGGATACGGCTGGCTGGGGAGTTGGGGATCGCGATCGACGCGTTGCTCAGGAAAGGAATTAGTGGCGACACTGAGGAGGAGGAGGTGCGGCATGAGGGTTCAGGGGAGAGAAGGAGGCGGCAGTTGCAGGAGGTGGAGTGGTTGTGGGTGGCGGAGGATGCGAGGGAAGAGAAGAGGAGAAACGTGGCCCACGTGTCGACTCGACTTTTTCTACGAGGAACAGATGAACTATCTACATATGGATCTGGATGGCTGATCTTTCATCGGACGGTTGAGAAGAGAGGAGTGAGAAATGACCGATGACCACTAACTTATATTTTTAAATAGTAGAAACTATATTATAAAAAAGAGCCAGACCACGGATCAACCCATGCCTCGGTGTGTAAACAAACTGTAAAATTGAAGGAGCGTCCCGTGACCGTGGTGGGCGGCGACAGCATCAGTACCCGGTACACCGACACCGCGGCGCTGCCCCTGCACGGCTGCACGAGCAGAGAAAGCACCAAAGCCTTTCGCCGTTCCGGGTCTGGGTGGAACGGTAGGGCGAGCGAGAGCATCTTCTCTCCCACGATCTTTTTCTTCTCTTTTCCAAGCCTTTTGACCGCATGGGGACGTCTGCCTTTTCCGGGTCGCTCTCGTGCACAGCACACTAGCAACACATGCTTGTACTACAGTCTACGTGAAAGACCTGCCCTGCAGCCAGCTGCACGCGGCTACGCTAGGAGTACTACCTATGCAAATGTCACAAGGAACCAGGCGGGGTTACCAGTGAGCGCATGGGCACGGCGTACGGATCGTTTGACCGATGGGCAGGGCGGGCAGTGATGGTGTTCTGCTGCAGCTGCAATGGCGAGCTGGTCATTTCTGCAAGGTAATTCAGGTTTCAGACCCAACGATCAGGCTATTTTTTCCCCACTTTTGACCTTGAGCGGACGACAGGACCGCCCGGCTCGCCCGTTGCGTCGTGGTCAAGGTTTGGACCGACATATTGGGCTGGACCGGGCCTAGCGAAGGGGGCCAGCTTTGCTTGTTCAGATGTCATCGGGTACTGTAGCTATGCGTGCTTTAAACCTGAGCAAACTAGCTAGGGTTGAGCCCGTGTTGTATAACTTACAGCGGATGCAATACTCACTTCTTGACATTTACCGTTGCTAAATCCATCTTAGGGCCTGTTCTTTTGCCTTCACTTGTGACTTTTGGCTACGGCTTGTGACTTTTGGGCTGTTTGTACAAAAGATTACAGAGTAACAAAAACTCATGTGCGATTTTTGCCAATATAAATGAAGTCAGTAAAGTATGTACTACAATTAACTAGTAGACCCTATCTTGAAAAAATACTTAGTTTAAAAGCTAGTTCTTGTGAAAAGCAAAAGCGCTTTTAGAAGTTTGAAAAGAATAGGGCCTTAGGGTCCTTTTGGTTGGGCTTTGGCCGCTTTTGGTCCTAAAAGCCAAAAGCCCAACCAAAGGGTTGCTTTAGGCGCTTTTCAAAAGCAATTGTTTTTCCGTAGTATATTTTGAAAATTGTTTGACTCGCTTTTGGCTTTACGCTTTTGAAATGGATTGAATAAAACTCTTTCATAGTTGTTTTAAAAGAGATAAAGACAAAAGTATATTTTATACTTGTTTAACCAAATAGCTTTCAATTTTCTACACCATGACCCACGCAGCTTTCTCACGACTCACACCCACATCGACTTTTCCCACGTAGCAGCTCAACCAAAAGGACCCTTAGTTTGTCCCAACCTGCACCGCCGTCTAGCCGACCGCCCAACCCTAGTTCGATCAACCTAAGCCCAAGCTAGGCCATACCCAAACGCAAGTCCAAGCCGATCAATTTCACCCGACCATCCAAGCTCGATACAAGCTCGAGCTTGGCCCATCTAAAAATACATGTCCAACAGTTGGATTATATTGTTCATACTCAATCGAATGATTGCAATTAGTTTGAGGATGTGACGCAACTGAGCTTCGCTTGCCCTTCTCCACTGGGCAGAACCTGCAGCGTGTCTTATCATTCCGTCTTTCTTATTTTGCTCAGAGTGCCAACGCATCAATCTTGTATACTTGCGGTTTGCAAATAAATGCTTTAAATGAGGAATTACAGAAAGATACCACAACACCTTAGCAGGAGGTCCTTACTTCACCTCGATGCCCTTCCCATCATCGGAGTCATTTTTACGCTTGTATCGGGATGCTTTGCACATCAGACAAACATGTAAGCTACCATACTCTTTACTGTAGAGGATACAATCATTCAGACATGCATGTATTATTTCTACTTCTATTCCCAATGGACAAAAAATCTTCTTGGCTTGGTAGGTGGTTCTCGGCAACACATGTTCCTTTGGAAGCATGTCCGCTAGGAGATCTAACAATGCTATAAAACTCTTGTCGGACTAATCATTGCTTGCCTTCAATTTTGGCGCCTCGAATCGACGATAACCTCGTCAGACAGCAGTTTGCAACCCAAGAATAAAGGTTTCTTCGAGTCCTCCATCAAGTCCTTGAATTTACCAAATTCTCTCTCACTATAGTTCACTTCTGCATCATGTAGTATATGATCCAGATTGTCATCCTGCGACCTATCCTCATGATCGAAAGCACAGTCCACAACCGGCATATCGTTGTCTCTCTCTATGATGCCATAACTACCTTCTTGTGTAATCTTCTCTTCACTGTGGCTGGTCCAACATTTGTACCCCTTTCGAAACCCTTCAATCAAGTGAGCTTCAATCATAGCGTTGCTAAACATCTTTAGATTATCATAATCAATGTATGCGCAGTACATATATTCCATCCCCTTCTTCAATATATCCAGCTCAGCTGCTCTTCTAAAAGCAGACACACCATTAATGTACTCTTCACTCACACGGTTCTCAACGTACATCCAGTTTCGATCCATCTACGCTACACATGTAACAATGGGTGTCAAAAATAATTATTAGCGCTACTATAGCAAATCAGACTAGCTATACTTAATTACACATGACATCTATATTAGGTAGGTAAGTAGCTAGCCACGTATTCATGACACAATAATATTAAGCAAAAATATATTGAAATAAACTAGGAGTACTTACCCATTTTAAAATTGAGCAAAGTATCATTATCTTTGTAATACCCTGAACGTCATTACGGCGTAAGTTTTTTGAAACAATCGCGGAGTCGCTGGTTTTTCGGTAAATCGCGAGAAGGGAAAAATATGAATTGTAGAACATTGTAAAATAAATTAAATAAATTAAAACAACTAATTTATATATTTTGGGCTATCCAGAAGGGTGGGCCAACCGCTTTGGGCACCGGCCCAAATGGGGCCCGTACCCTCCCAAACCCTAACACCCCTTTATAAACCCCTCCCTTGGCCCCTCCACCCTCCCCACCCTTGGCCACCCCCACCCCTCTTGGACTCCTCCCCTCCACCCTATTGCTGCCATTGGGTGCCCCAAGTCTTCTTTGCCATTGGAGGAGAAGAAAAGAGAAGGAAGGAGAAGAAGAAAGGAGAAGGAGAGGAGAAGAAAGAAGAAGAAGAGGAGGAAAAATGGAGAAAATCTTCATCTTGGCGGTCTTGTCCCTGAGCAATCTTGATTTTTACTTCGCTTCATCGGATTGAGGCAAGTGAACGTAGCGGTGGTTGCTACCGTTTAACTTGTTATTCGTTCTACTTGCAATTTACATTATTATCTTAATTTGATACATGATGCCATGATTGCATGATATTTTAATTGTGGAGATGATAGCAAATATTTGCCATGATTGCATGATATTTTAATTGTGGAGATGATAGCAAATATTTATCCATTGATATGTTGATATTATGCTAGTAGACACGTGAAATTCTTGCTTAATGTTATAATGTGGTCATGAAAATAACATGTGGTGGATGTGAATATGTTGAGAGCATGATAATGCTCCTTGTGGATGAATTAATGTGATTAATGAATTATCATATCATTCATGTCATATCATGTCATTTGCATATGTGGATGTCGCCGCTTAGCCGCGATCGTCTCAGATATAGCATCGTATATTGCCAGTGTCTGATGCACCTCTTCGCCCGTGAAGCATCGTATATTGTCGTAATCGATGAACTACAATTCTATACGGCAAGAGTGATGTGGAGCATAGCATGAAGCATTTATATGCATTGCATTGTGAAAAGATCATTTGCATACATATGCAACATATTATGGTGATGTTATTTTGTGGAATATACAACTTTCTAGTTGTAATGTGGAATTGACTCTTGTGAGCTATTTGTGGTATGATGATTGTGGATGTGGTCGTGGAATGGAATTCGTCCCTTGTGTATGGTAAGAGTTGTGGTTGTGGCATAAGATTCTTTTCACTTGTATTAATTGTTGATATCAATTGTGAATGTGAGAATTAATAAAGTAGTGAGATGATCATACATATGTTTCTTGTCTTTGATGGTGATTTGAAGTTGAGGATATCACATTGTTATTTATGGAAGATTAAATGTTGATGATTAATCTATTGTAATTATGAAAGATTAAATGTTTCATTTACATTTAATTGTGGATAAAATGACTACATTCATATGCCAATTAAATTTGAAATTGAAGAGGTATGATTCATGGAAATTTTATGGTGGTTAATAATTATGGACATGAATTGTGGCTGTAGTTGTATGGAATTATAAATGATGATGTATAATTGTTTGTAGTTTGATAGCTCGTTAAGCAGTTTGCTTCTTGAGATTTTATCTCACCCTTGTTTCCCCTCCCTCTGTGGACTTTGAGTATGTATGGGAAGGGTAGAACCAGCTTTCACATCGATGCACTTGGATCATACCTTAATCTGTAATAAAGTTGAAAGTATTCTAGACCTTTGCATAGCTTGGTTTACATTATCTTAATAATGTTAAATTTGTGAACTATGTTTTAGATTAAAATGTTGGAGGATGTTTTAAATAGTGAATGGCTATTACTATCCTGTTATTCCTTAGTTGTTTATGCTTCCGCTTATACTATCTTGTTTAGTAATTATTACCAGTTTAATTTATCTTGTAAATTGGCTAGTTGTAGAGCAGTTTTAGTAGCATCCCAGGGTATTGTGGATCCTGGGGTATTACAATCTTTCTAAACCTAGCTAGCTAGATCTAAACAAAAACCTAGCTATCATCTCTTTCAATTACAAGACATATAAGTTATTAGAAGCAACTGAGTACTAACCTTTGATCACTAAGAAGACGTATACATATCTCTACAAACGATATATTTTCACCAAACTATCCAAAGCAGGCCGCCTCGCTCCACCAATGCAGCGCAATGAAAACAGATCTGTGTCGAGACCACGTACGCCTGGTATTTAATAGCGCATATTATCCCAGATGGTTCCAACCACAAACGGTCTGTGATACGAACATTATCACAGACCGTTCGTATTATTCACCGTCTGTGATAATTTACAGACGGTTATTCATACAAAGTGTCTGTGATCTCCGCAATATCACGGACGATTTCTTATAAGAACTGTCTGTGATGTCCATAATATCAGAGATGCTTTTTATATGAACCGTCTGTGATATTTTCACAGGCGGTTATTAACACGAACCGTCTGTGATGTCTCAATTATCATAGACGATCCGTGTTAATAACCGTCTGTGAAAATATCACAGACGGTTGCTAGTATAAATCATATGTGATAGTTTAAGCACAGATGGTTCCGTATGAATCGTATGTGATGTAGCCGTTTAGTACAGCCTCTTTTGTAGTAGTGGATCTACACCTCTACGGAGTACAGAGTGGGGGCAGTAATAGAATCGACAAACAAAGGTAGGAAGGCCATGCAATTAGTAGTCTATATTGCTCTAGTGGCCATGCTATAGACGTGTCTAGTACGATCACAATTAGGGCATGTACAATAATATAAGCGGTAGTTATCTGTAATACTCTCCCATGTAATCTACAGATATTGAATTATCTATATAGTTATTTGTAATGATTTTATACAATTGATGGGTTGTTCATATAGTTATCTATATAATGATATAGACAGTAGAAAGCTGTTTATAAGACTGCCTGTTAAATACTAAATAACATTTTTCTCTCTCCTTCTCTCATCACCCAAAATCCTATG
Source organism: Bonia amplexicaulis (assembly GCA_036346245.1). NCBI lineage: Eukaryota > Viridiplantae > Streptophyta > Magnoliopsida > Poales > Poaceae > Bonia > Bonia amplexicaulis. The sequence continues at coordinate 14,748 of JAYGGG010000342.1, read as the reverse complement.
AGACATATATTGTACATGTCTTTATTGTGTGGACCATTAAATTAAATTAACTAAAAAAACTATCATATGCTAGGGAAGAAAAATAGCGCACACATGAGGTCCGCTCCATACAAAGCAAAATTTATGGATGCTGTCACGTGGCCCCTTAGGCCCTCCCCCATGTCATTTTTTTCCCTGTGCTGCTGATGCCCTAATCCCCAGTTCCGAACACAAGGCACTGCCGCACAATCTCAGCTGTCAACGTGCAAGCCAACGATCCGGATCTGAACCCTCAGATCACGATCCTTCGCTCCCTCCTAAGTCGTAACGCCGCAATCACCCACCGTCCATTCCGCCCGACGAGACGACCATCCAACCGCGCAGCATCCGGGAACCGCAGATCCCACCGCTCCGCGGCATGAAAACCGCCTTGCCCGCTACGAAACCCACCCACAACACAACACAACCCGATCCCGACTCCCCCACGGCCCAGGCTCTCCCGATCCCCCACGACGCAGCTACAAATACGAAACACCACACGCGTCGGGCTCCGCAGCGCACGCGGACCGCACCGGCCGCCGCACGAATCCTAGAGCAGCCCGGAACCCTAGCCTCCATGGCCGGCGGCAAGCGCCGCCACGCGCGCAACCCACCGCCGGCGGGCCCCGTCACGGCGCTGGCGCCGGCCGCCGCCGCCCGGTCCCCGAGCTCCCGTCCTTCGTCTCCCCACCTCCGTCGCCGCCGCGTTCTCGTCCCCTCGGGCGGGCGCGGGCGCGGGCGAGGCAACCGGCGCGCTGGGGCTTCGCCAGCCGCCGCCGTCTCCTCCTCCCACGCTGTTCCCTTCAGTTACGCCGCCTTCCGCCCCTGCTCCGCCTCCTCCGAGGGGGCGGCGCAGGCGCTGGAGGTGACCATCGACACCGCCCCCTGCGCGGACCCGGCCTCCTCCGTCCCGTTGTACTCTTACGGCCCCGACGTGGTCGGAGGGCTCGGGCTGGGGTTCCACGGCGAGGAGGATGCGGACGAGGAGGAAGCTGATGAGAGTGGTCTGCATCTCGGGTTAGGATTCCGGGATGGCGGCAACGAAGAGATGGAAGTTGAGGTGGAGGAATTGGAGGAGGCCTCCTACGTGACGCCGAGGCAGCCTAAGGGGAGGCGGAATGGAGGATTTTTGTCAATTGGAGGAATTAGGATCTACACCGTGGACACCTCATCACCGGAGTCAGAGGGGATGGGCAGCTCCGATGAGGAATCAGATTCCGATTACGAGGCGAGAAATGGCAATGGTGATGGTGACAGCGACGCAGAAGTTACTGATGATGAGGAGCGAGATTCTGAGTCTGAGGAGTCGTCAGGGTCAGATTCAGAGGAGGATTTGAGCATTGGGGATTCATCGGTTGATGATGAGGTTGTTGCCGATTACATGGAGGGGATCGGCGGGAGTGAGGAGCTGTTGAGCCGTAAGTGGGCGGCCGGTATGAATTTGGCTGATTCAGATGATGATGATCAGATGGATACGGATGAGGATGAAGACGGGTTCATGAAGAACGGGAAGGGGAAGGAAAAGCTTGAAGGTTATGCGCTAATGAGTGCATCTGAGCTGTACGGGATGAAGAGGCCAAACTCGGCTGAACGGCGAAAGGCAAAGGGCACTGGTGGCAGGGTGTGTGACAGGGACCTGGCAAGCATGCGAGTGATGGGGCTGGAGGATATGATGATGGTAAAAGATGTACGGATGGCAAACCGGTCAAGGAAGGGGGCGAAGGCAGGGTCATCATCGTCTCAGCTCTCCAGGTCCTGGCCTAACGAGGGTAGGAAAAGCAAGAAGTATCACAGTGTACCTGGTATGAAGTCTTCCTTGTTTTCTGTTATTTTTCTTTGTTATCTGGAGTACATTTTTAGGTTGAAGTCAAAAACCGAATATGGAAAAATTGGAATGACCATGACCCCACATGCCTTGTAGAAATCTTCTTAGATACAGTAGTGAGTAGTCTATCTGAAAGCGAGAAGCTCATGGGGCTTAGTAAATTGAAAAATTAGGACCTCATATATCTAATCTAATTATCAAATATATAGGTCTATAGGTTGTGCCAAGCTATTTCAATATAAAAGAGTGGGCCAGATTTGCACTGTAGGAGAGTAAAATCCAGACGTGGTTTGTTTGAAAGCTTACTTTCGAATTTGATTATATAATTCCCCCCTGTTGTAAAAAGGTGGCAGAATAAAAATGTAAACTTTGGTAATTCGCTATCATATATTCAGATGGTTCTTGTAGTATTGTAACTCGGTTCCCATTCTCACCTTTTAGGAGAGGTCATGGCAGGTGATTTGCATTAGTTTTTATAAAGGGCACTAGGTTGGTCAGCCAATTTTCCCCATAATGATTCTAGTATATGCTGCCAATTTGCCATGTCTCCCCCTGAAATACAGGATTTTCTATCCCTGTACATTTGACACAACCAGCTGAGCATGTGGTGTGCACTTTGTGATTTGTCTGTGGTTGCATGCAAATTTTCATATAAACTATAAAAAATATGAAAGTCTTCAGGAAAGGTGGGTATCCTTGATGCAAGATGACTTGGCCTTCTTTGTTCACATTTTTTTATCACTATATTAATGTGTTTGTCTTGTTTCATTTGTTTTGAGATGGAGTCATAACATTTGGTTGGCGTGATTCAGGTGAAAAAAAGAAGCACAGGAAGGAACTCATTGCAAAGAAGCGCCGTCAACGAATGCTAAGTAGAGGAGTTGATTTAAAGCAAATAAATACTGTGAGTCAAATTATTCCTTTTGTATTAACAAAATTTATTGTGAAGATGGTTGCAAGTTTTGTCCATTTGTTTTTCCCCCTAAAGCATCAGAACAGGAATCTATTCGTTATAATTTGCTAGTGCTTGTCCAGTCCAAGGTGTGCAACAAAACATTTATGAGAGCCTTTTTTTGCTAATTTCTGTGATATAATTAGTTAATGCTTTTATGGGTCAAGTTGCGGAATAGGAGTAAAAAAATAAATATTGGGGTTTTACAAAGTTCTGTGCTAAATACAGGAAGTTAGTAGTAGTTACTGCTTTCTATCAAGACATTTTCATTCTACCCCCTTCATATCTTGTCAGCCATCCATCTTTGCATTTTCAAACTATTGCCACAGTAGTGCACTTGTGTGCATCGGTGCCTCTGTATAATTTTATGTGCAAATTTCTTATACAACATACAGAGTACAAAGAATTGAATTGTTGTTGAATAATGAACCCAAGCTGAAAATGCATGTCCACTGTAGCTTTGTTATGTTATTATTATTGAACTTTGAGCTCTCGTATTTTCTGAAATCGGGATTACTTTTGCTTTCTGTTCTAGGATTTTGCTATCCATTGTTCCTTTTCCAGTTCCTTATTATTACTAAAAGCTAAAAGCTTTTTCATGAAGGGTATTCTGGTTGTTTTTCCTATATGCAGAAATTGAGGAAGATGGTTGTAGATCAAGTTGATATGTTATGCTTTCAACCAATGCACTCTCGAGACTGTTCTCAGGTATGAGGTGTATGGGTATAACCATCTATCATTCATTTTGCGGGTTGCTTGTTGAAGCAGTTTGTGATAATTAATTTTCTGAGAACACAGTTTGATAGTTAATTACTTTAAGTAAATCTCAAGTCAATTTATGTGTGTGTCTCTGTAAGCGGTGGTAATTTTTTGAATTCACAACAAACATAGAACACTAGTGTACATCATTAGCTGGTTACCGGTGGACGACAGTTAACTAACATGCATTATGAAGCAATTAAGGCCATTTTGGATAGGACACAATCACAACACTAATACATTGATGCTACACAAATTTAATTGTTTATTACTCTCATGCCTATTCATATTACATATTATATTGTTGAATTTTGTAGGTACAACGCCTTGCGTCCATTTATCACTTGAAGAGCGGGTGTCAAGGTTCAGGCAAGAAAAGGTAATTGCTTTAACTGTCATATATGAACTTTCCATAAAGTAAATTATTAGCATCCCTAATAGCACTTCATACCATCTTGAATCTTGACACACCTGGTTGATACTTATTAGTTATGTGCAGAAAGTTGCATGACTACTTTCATGATAACACATTTTCCTATCTCTTGGATGATGATGGCCATGGTTTAGTAGGCTAAATATCCTTGATATATGCTTATTTATGTTGCAGCGCAGTAAGGAGAACACTAGATTGCACGTATCATTATGCATGTGATGATGCGAGTTCGTGTCCTGGTCGGAGTGCCTGGGATTTCCTGCGAGGACAGTGCTTAAACAAACATCTTTGCATCATTACCACCATGCCAAGTGGACAAGCACTAATAGTTTTAGGGTCTTCTACTTTCCAATGCCTGTGCGGTTGTGGCAGATCGTCTTCAATTTTTCTCCAAAATATAGTCATCGACACAAATTACTGGTTTAACCGAATTTTCTATGTTATCTTAATCTTGAGGTAGGATAGGAAGGTGCATGACCTCTCCTGCAACGAACCATTAGTCCTATTGTGGACAATGGTAAAGGGCTTAGTGGCTTACTAACCACTGCCCTGTATTGCATGGGCACTGATACGAGAGACGTATGACACTGACATGCGCGCCTGTCGTGTTCAATGCGAATACTGTCTGATAAGACAAATTCGTAAGCGATGTGTCTGTGCATATAGCAACTACCATAACCTGGCTATCTTACCAAAATGGTTATTTGTTAGCTGCAGGACGTTGCACCTCCCATCCATACACTTGTGATGCGTTGCATCTCTCTCTTTTTGTGCTTTTCATGTTTAATCACTTACGCTATGTTGAGTTGCTAGTGTTTGCCAAGTTTTTCGATATCAAATACAGAAATGCGATTGAGATTAATGTAGAAACAATGTACTTATTGGTTAAGATCAGTTAATGCAGGTGCCTTTGGTCACCACCATGATCAGGTAAAAATTGGCATCTTATGTAGTTGTGCACTATAATAAAATTTAGTGGTGAGGTTGAGTAAATAAAAGCCCACAACAATTTGCAAGTAAATAAAAGCCCACATCTCCAGCAATTTGCATTCTAATTACTTCAATAATTAAAAATTATATTACATGAATGTTCTTTGATCTATTGATTTCAACGGACTTGGGTCAAATGTTAACACAATGTTCTTGTTGTTCAGTATCATATATTTATGGTTTGAACTAGCAAATATTCTGCCATGTTTTTTAATAGCTTTTACTTGCTGTAAAGTCAGTAATTCTGCTTTGCAGATTTGTTACTGTGGCATTAACTGGACAGTCTTCCTTGCCATCCGCAGATGGCCAAGTCCGACTTGATAAGGTAGGTACTCTGTGTTCATCTTGTTTGGACACAATTCTGTTCTTTCTGTTTTGAAGTGCTTTGCTTATTTCTTAGCTTTTGTATCTTCTACTTTCAACCCTTAAGGTCATATTCTGTGAACGTAATCGAACTCAATTTTCTTTTATGTGCCATTATATTTTGTTGGTTCTCAATCCTTCTAAAGATGGTAGTGCTTTAACTTGAGGGTTTGATGTGCAATCAAACCATATTGTTATTTTGCTGAACTGAAAAATATACAATTGTTGCTTCGCTCTTGATGCTATCTCCTTGCTAACTTTTAATTGTTTAAAATTTCCATCTAAATTGCTTTAATACATCCAATTCAGCTCTTGGGGACTGAGCCTGAGGACTTTGCTGTCAATTGGGACAACGCTAAAAGCCCAGCAAGAGGGAAGGGCCTTTCTGCTCCAGCAAAATTGGCAAGGCATCAGGATCCAAATGGAAAGAAATCTTCCAAGAAACAGGTCTCATTTGCAGAGCGTCCTGTATCTTTTGTCTCCTCTGGCACTATGGCGGAATCTGTTACCGAGACAATAGCAGTTGGTTCAACAAGCGGTGATGCCTCGTGTGATAAAGTTGTCATCGAAAACAACACCACCAAGCTGGGCAACTTTGAGATACACACCAAGGGCTTTGGTTCCAAGATGATGGCTAAGATGGGATTCATCGAGGGCACTGGACTTGGCAAAGATGGCCAAGGTATAGTGCAGCCCATCCAAGCCATTCATCGTCCCAAATCTCTCGGGCTAGGCGTGGAATTTGACAGTGAAGCTGAGGCAATCAAAGCAATGTCGGAGCCAACTAAAGCAAGGCCGGAACCTAGTAAAGCAAGGCCAGAACCGAGGCGCAATGCACGGCGACCGGAGATGAACGGTGTCGGCTCTTTTGAGAGGCATACAAAGGGTTTTGGATCCAAAATGATGTCGAAAATGGGGTTTGTTCCGGGCTCCGGCCTGGGGAAGGATGGCCAGGGCATTGTCACTCCCTTGACTGCGGTAAGGCGACCCAAGTCACGGGGGCTGGGAGCCAAGGATAAGTATTAACATAAAATCGTATGCTTTCTATCTTTCTTTCTTGTCATGTACTTGTTACAACCGCTCGTCTTAGATCATCTAGGTGCATGCTAGGAGAGCGTAACCCGTTGGTCGCTGTGACAGCAGGCGAAACCAAGGGTTTTGATGCCCCTTGCAGTAGCACTAGGATTTATCATGTTTACATTGCGGCATGACATTCTCGCGTTCTGTTGTTTCTTTCATCCTCTGAAGGAAATTTTATTTATTTATGTTTTCCTCTCAACGTGTGTTTGCCAAGTATAATGTACACCGTGATGTCTTCGCTACCTTGCCTGCCTAGAAATTGTAATGCCCTGTGGCAGGCCGTCAGCAATTCACTACGGTTTTATCTCATGGCACTTTTCAATTCCCTTTTGTTTTACAGTTTCTACCTCGGGATTTGTGTGTCGTGTTCATCTTACTCGTTCTTACAACGCAACGAACGTGTCGGTATGTCAGTAGGGGAGTAGATATGGTGTTACAGAATATTGTGTGAAAGTGGAAATACAAGCTTTTTTTAGCATGGGTCATGCCAGGGACCTTGTATATCTTGTGAGTTGCAAATAAGAGTTTTCTTGCTTAAAGAAGAGTGAGAAGACTTGCTGCTCGCAACAAGTTAGCTAAAGCTTAAGCAAGATACGCGAGGTCACACTGACGTATACATAGACCTAAAGCAAGGTAACAGAGGTCGCACTGCCACATGCAGGCAAACACCGCTGCATACTATTGCATTGTAATTTGTAAACAAGATCTGAGATCCTGCTCTGCAAAAAGCTTTTTCATTATCAACTGCCATACACGTAAACTGATACCATTACACGGTGTAGCCAATACACCAAAAAAAAAATCAGAATCATGAACAATCTCTTATTTCATATATAGACCTAGACTTGAATCCACATTAAATGATAAAACCAAAATAACAAAACAACACAAACCACAGCGCGAATGATGGTGACCCATGCATGCACGGCCTCCGCAGCACAAGAGGTCGTAGACGAACCAGAAGGACGCGCCGAACCCGACGGCGCCGGTGGCGAGCGCCATGAGCAGCGAGTACCCGACGTAAAGCGCGGCAGACACGGGCCCGCTGAGGCTGTGCAGGTCGAACACGAGGTAGTAGACGGCGTAGCCCAGGATGTAGGCCGCGGCGGAGCCAGACGCGAAGAAGGAGCGCCACCACCACCGCGAGTCCTCCACGCAGAGGCCCATGTACGTCAGCACCACCGACACCTCGGCGCACACCGCCACGAGCAGCCCCAGCACCACCAGCAGGAACCCGAAGCGGGCATCCCGGCAAACCGCAAACCGGTGTCTTCCAATCCAAACGGCCAAACAAAATTAAAGCCTTGAGACACAACTGAACTGGCAAAAAAATGAACCTCCAAAGAAAACAGTTTTCAAAAGAATGACTCAAAACCGAATTCGAACCTTCAAAAACACAAAAGTCACTGAATAAGCCGAAGTTTAAGAAATTAAAAGTACAAAACTCAAAAAAAGAAAAAAAGACAAGGCCAAAGACAAGCAAAAACCTCAGGCAAACAAACCGAATGATCAAAGGGGAAATTAATGAGACCCCAGGAGGTCCTGCATCCACGGGGCCACATCCGCTCTGCAATACAACCTACCTGAGGCTTAAACTCCCGAAACACTTCAGGCCACGCCAAGGCCATTAACCCTCCAACGCCCGCACCACTTCAAGCTCCGAGGCAAGGTCCGGCCCAACCAAACCCTCGCCGCCCAACCCACTTCAGTCCCTTGGGTCCTCTTTTGCAGCCCATTACTAATCCCAAAGCCCGGCGTTCGGCCCCAGCTTCTCCCTTAACCACCAACTCACCTCACTTAAGTCAAACGCCAACTCGTCCCGTCTATCTTCCACCTCCAAGCTTCCCCTTTAAATTCACAAACCAACCTCACATAGGACCAACCGCACACCTAGCCCCATTCTTCCAAGTTTTGACCCTTACAAGGGAACGCCATACAAGCCCAACTACAAGGAACCAGGCGCAAAGGCCCAAGACAACCATTCCTTCCAGCCAAGGCCCATTCACCAAAGGTCATCTGCCCACATCCGACCGCCGAATGGTTAACCCCGCTTGACCCGGGTCTGCCCAACGATGCCATCCGCCCTTCCCCACCCCGCCTTCGAGAAGCCACTGGTCAGCAGCCGCAGGTCACAGACCATCCGGCCGCGTGGGCCGTCAGCGGTCCGACCCGGAAACTCCAGGACCCATGGCGGCCCGGGGAACCACCCACGAGAAACCCCGTCTCCGAAGCCGATATTCTGGTCTTGGAACCCCTTGTTATGCTGACAACGTTCAAAAGCCAAAAAATTTTCCAGGGCACCCAGGAACCAATTCCGGTGAAGTTCGGCAATTTGGGGGCCCAACCGGGGTTTAACCCAGGCGCTCACTCGACCTAGGTTCGGCGACACAACCGGGTCCGGGGAGAAGTGGCGGCGAAGAGCGAATGAAGGACCAAACAGTGGGGTGCGGGCAAAGGGGGGGCCGGCACAGGATCCCAACCAGCCCCGCCGGGGCGCCCCCGATCTCGGCCCGGCAAGGGTGAGGCCGAGGATTGCCACGACGGCGATGAAAACCAGGGCCGTGGAGGAGGGGCTTTCGGGAGCAGGCGCAAGGGCGCAGTGTCTCACATGCCAGGCGGGCAGAGGAACTATCGAGAAAGCCGGGGTGCACGGCCGCATTGAGAATAGACCCGATGCCCACCGGGACCCAACTGGTTTAGCCAGACCACGGAAGGAATTGGCCGGGAGAGCCCGAGGGTAGGAGAAGGAGGCGCGTGTAGAAGGTGGGCCAGCGAGGACCCGAGGGGCGAATGACGGCAGGCAGCAGTCGCCTTCCGGTTGGTGGATACGCAGGTGGAGGAAATTGCGTTAACGATTTTTTACCGAGAACTTTTGGGGAACAACCGTCATGTTTAAACAAGGAAGGGTGGCACTGTGGGCGCGGCACAAGGGACTGGACCTGCTGACTGGGGGATTGACCGGCTTGCCGCCGGGTCGGGGACCGGGGGCGGAGGGTTGCACCAGATTTGCTTTCCAAGCATTTCGCCGCAGGGCTTTTTCCCCTGCCGAAGCGACAAAGGAAACTGGCCTTTGGGCCAAGTTTCAACGGTGACCGGCCGCCGAAGGCGATGCTTTAGGAGGGAGGGTAAGTAGCATGCCGTGCTTAAAAGGGGGGAGGATTGGCCGGAGGATACAAGCCGCAAATGTCACCCCTTGCTATTTAACGGGCCGCCGTGCCCTCTGGTGGTGGCCACAGTACCCAGCCAGCAGCTGGAGCCTCGGCGATAGCAAAATGGAAGGTTGGCCGGGGAAAACCCGAGAAATTTTTGAAAACCCCCTTTTTTGGGGCTTTTTGGGGGGGTTTTCCGGGGTTTTTAAAAAGAAAAAAATTTTTGATAAAGCAATACCCTTGGAACCCTTAAATTCTAAAAGCTTGAAACAGTCGGTTTGTATCATTGGATCGTCATTTTCGATCACCTAGCTCCTCGATTCGAAAAGCGAGCAGTTCGAACAAAACCACTGTGTGCGTTTCTTGCCGATACGTTGAAATTGTCTCTGTGTATCCGGTTTTGGTTTGTCTGCGGTTGGGCATCCGATGCTTCATTTGGTATCAAAGTTACGGTGGTGAAGAAAAACCGGCGGATGCTAAGTACATGCCGGAAGCCATGGGAAGCTCGGAAAGGACGTTTGACGGACTGCCGTATCCGGTGTTGCGCGATCGAATTTTTCGCTTGGTCCATCAAGATGCGGTGTGATGGAGGTGTATGATCGTGGACGCGGTAGATCCACGATCCGAATCGGCCGGTGGACACGGCGAACAAGGTCGCAGGCGGCGTTTCTGCGATCGAAGCGTTCTCTTCCTTGTAGCGAAGAAGAAGAGCGCGGAGGTTTGGACAACGTTGAAGATGATGTTCCTCGGGCCGAACACGTCCGAGGCGAGTGCGAGACTCTCAAGGAGCGGTTTGATGCCCTAAAGATGAAGAATACGAGAGCGGTGGAAGACTACGCATTCAAGGTGGGCCTTTGTGAACAAGATTCAGTGAGCTCGGCGAGAATGTAGAAGACTCGTATGTTGTCAAGAGGATGCTTGATCTCTTCCCAACAAGTTTCGCATTGTTAGCTCTATTGAACAATTTGCGACCTCAAACAAATGACTGTTGAGGAACTTGTTGGACGGTGAAGCGCACGAGGACGTCTGCGGGCCGGACGACGAGGAAGGTGAGCACGTCTTGCTCACTCGGGCCCGATGGAGAGCAAAGGAAGAGAGGAAGGAGGAGAAGCGTCCGGACGGGTTCGAGACGAGGCGGTCGCGGTGACGAGCGTGACGGCGACAAAGATTTCAAATTTGACAAAACCAAGGTGAGATGTTACAATTGTCAGAACTACGGTCATTACTCGTCTGAATGCCGATCCAAGAAGAAAGAAGCCATGGCAAACCTTGTGGAGAAGAATGACGACGAGCCGACTCTGTTGATGGTTCAGCTCAGTCCAAATGTGCAGCCGACGAACCTCTCTGTTGCAACGGCTCTTCTCAACGAAGAGAAGGATGATTTCAGCCATGGAGTTGGAGGAGTTACCCAGAGCGTCTCTTGGTATGTTGATTCAGGGGCTAGCAACCACATGTCTGGATGCCGAGAGGTATTTTCAGAACTGGACACAACCGTGAAAGGTACTGTGAGACTTGGAGATGGTTCAAATGCTGAAATTTGTGGCAGAGGCACAGTCCTGTTCAAGCGTCAATCAGCTGAACACAAAGCCTTGACAGGAGTGTATTATATCCCTCAATTGAAGAGCAATATTGTGAGTTTGGGGCAGCTTGATGAGAATGGTTGCAGAACTGAGATTGAAGATGGGATTTTGAGGATATATGATCAAGAAGCTCAGCTGCTTGCAAAGGTCAAAAGAACATCCAACCGGCTGTATGTTTTGAAGCTCCAACCGGCAAAACCAATTTGTCTGATGGCTGTTCACAAGGAGAAAGAGTGGCTTTGGCATGCAAGATTTGGCCACTTGAACTTCAGAGCATTGAGGGATATGTCACGACGAGATGGTTGAAGGATTGCGAGATTGATCACATTGAGCAGCTTTGTGAAGCTTGTCTAGTGGAAGCAACATCGGTTGCCATTTCCATCTGCAGCAGTGTACAGGGCACAAAATCCTTTGGAATTGCTCCATGGAGACTTATGTGGACCCATTACACCAGCTACACCATCAGGCAAGAGGTATTTCCTTTTGATTGTCGATGATTGCACTAGGTTCATGTGGATTGTACTCATTAGATCAAAGGATGAAGCACTAGTTGCATTCAAAACGGTAAAGGCCAGAGCTGAGTTAGAAACCGGGCTGAAAGTCAAGGCACTCCGGACAGACCGAGGAGGAGAATTCACATCAAAAGTATTCCATAACTTTTGTGATGAATTGGGGCTGAAACGGTACTTCACGGCACCTTATACACCTAAGCAAAATGGAGTGGCAGAACGACGAAATCAAACCGTTGTTGCAATGACTAGAAGTCTATTGAAGAGTAAAGAAATGCCGGGAAGGTTTTGGGGAGAAGCAGCAGCCACTGCAGTGTATTTGATGAATAGAGCCTTGACCAAGAGTGTTGTGGGAAAGACACCTTATGAAGCTTTGTTCAAGAGAAAACCGAATGTTCATCACTTGCGCACTTTTGGGTGTATTGCTCATGTGAGGACAACAGCTCCACATCTCGAAACGCAAGATCGAGTGCTCAATGGTGTTTATTGGCTATGAGCAAGGTTCTAAAGCATATCGGGTTTATGACCCCAAGAACCATAAAGTGCATGTGAGTAGGGACATTGTGTTTGAGGAAGAAAGATCATGGAATTGGGAAAATCTGACTGCCGGTAACAGTTTGCATGACTGCTATCCAGATTCTTTTAAAATTCATTATGGGCGAGATGAAGATGCAGCTGAGGTAGTGAGCCAAGAGCAGTAGGCCTCAGACGTGAATGATACCTTTGAGAATGGAAAATCAGTTTTGGGTGGAAACAATGAGGCGAGATAGCGCGTGTGATGGCGGTCAAGAGCAATTCAGCACCCATCACCAACACGAATTCATCACAGGCAGTCCAGATGGTTCAGCAGCGCCTAGTGGATCATCAAGCGAAGGACCTCGTCATTTTTGGTTACTACAAGAGGTATATGATGAAACTAATCCCATTGAGCTGCAGCCTGAAGATTTAAACTTATGTTTGTTAACAACTGAAGAGCCATCTAGTCATGTTGAGGCAGCAAAAGAGGAATGTTGGAGGCATGCTATGCAAGAGGAGTTGAAGTCCATTGAAGAGAATGAGACTTGGAAACTTGTGGAGAATGCAGGCAGCAAGAAACCCATTGGCTTGAAATGGGTGTTTAAGGTGAAAAAGGATCCCTCAGGGGCAATTGTCAAGCACAAGGCTCGTTTGGTTGCAAAGGGTTATGTCCAGCGTCATGGAGTGGATTTCGATGAAGTCTTTGCGCCAGTTGCAAGAATGGAGACCGTGCGACTGTTAGTGAGTTTGGCGGCACAACAAGCATGGGAAGTTCACCATATGGATGTGAAATCGGCATTCCTGAATGGCGAACTAGAGGAAGAAGTGTTTGTCTCTCAGCCACCTGGTTTTGAGATAAAAGGGCAGGAGCATAAAGTGCTGAGGTTGAAAAAGGCACTATATGGGCTTCGTCAGGCACCGAGAGCGTGGAACATCAAATTGGATACAAGTTTGATGTCGCTTGGCTTTGAACACAGTCCATTGGAACATGCTGTGTACAAGAAGGTAAATGGTTCTTCATTATTGCTTGTGGGGGTATATGTCGATGATTTGATCATTACCGGCTCAAGCAAAGATGAAATCACTAAGTTCAAGACCCAAATGCAGCAGTTGTTTAGTATGACTGATCTTGGATTACTCACTTACTATCTGGGGATACAAGTGCAGCAAACTGGAGATGGGATAACTTTGTGCCAGTCCGCATATGCTGAAAAGTTGCTTAGAGAAGCAAGAATGGAAGGCTGCAATCCTTGTGCTACTCCCATGGAGGAGAGACTCAAATTGAGTAAAGAGAGTAAGAGTCCTCCAGTTGACGCCACAATGTACCGGAGTATCATTGGAAGCCTTAGATACTTGGTTAATACCCGTCCGGACATTGCCTATTCAGTTGGCATTGTCAGCCGGTTTATGGAGAGTCCAACAACTGAGCATATGACTGCCGTGAAGCGTATTCTCCGCTACATAAGTGGAACACTCAGCTTGGGGTGTTTCTATGGAAGAAGCGGCAATGGAGGTTTGGACTTGATTGGGTACAGTGACAGCGATCTTGCCGGAGACGTCAATGATCGTAGGAGCACCACCGGGGTTGTTTTCTATCTTGGCACAAGTCTGATTGCTTGGATCTCACAGAAGCAAAAGGTGGTTGCTTTGTCATCATGTGAAGCCGAGTATATTGCAGCAACGACATCAGCTTGTCAAGGTATTTGGCTTGCAAGATTGTTGAGTGATTTGCTAAATCAGGAGCAAAAGAAGTTCAAGCTGCTAGTTGATAATAAATCCGCCATCTCATTGTGTAAGAATCATGTGCACCACGACAGGAGCAAACATATTGATACAAGGTACCACTTCATTCGCGAGTGTGTGGAGAGTGAGAAAATTGAGGTGGAACATGTCCGAACTGAGCAACAGTTGGCTGACATACTAACGAAATCTCTCGGCCGGGTTAAATTCATTGAGATGAGGAGGAAGCTGGGAATGGTGGATGCAGCAAAAGGAAGATAAGATTAGGGGGGTAAATGTCAGAGCTAATCTTGTCTTGCTCCCTGTCAGGTCAGAGTCTGAAGTTGGTATGAATAAGCAAACCGAGTGCAGTTTCGGTTCTCCCTGTTGCAGTCTGAAAATAGCAGTTTAGTCTACAGTCTGTTTTCAGTTCTGGACTTCGGCAGCATGTTTTGCTGTTCAGTGCAGGAGTCTGTTTTGGTTCAGTATTCTGAGTTTCGGCAGCAGGTCCAGCCGAACATGCAGAAGCTCGTTCTTAGTTTTTATGTGTCATTTAGAAGTGTCAGATCATGGTCCGGATAATTTGGATCGTGATCCAATTTAGCAGGAGATAGTTGCTGTTTATTCGGGCATTCTGTTAAAAGCCTGAACAGAGTCAGTTTGTATCGCTGGATGCGTCATTTTCGTATTGCACTGTAGCTCCTCCAGAATTCAGAAAACAGAACAGAGTTCTGAACAAAACCACTGTGTGCGTTTCTTGCCGATACGCTGAAATTGTCTCTGTGTGTATCCAGTTTTTGGTTTGTCTGCAGGTTGGGCATCCTGATCCTTCAAGGATGAGGACGACGAACAGGA
>JAYGGG010000447.1:0-269422 GCA_036346245.1 Bonia amplexicaulis | reverse complement strand
GAAAATTAGACGGTCTCCTATACAATAATCGATTATAACATAAGAAATAAGACATATTGCACAAAGATAAGTTGTCTATATAGATATATAAAAAGATAACTTATTGTATGACTTCTTTTTAATGCTATCTACAGATAACATAGATAATTACTATAGACAGCAATTGTCTATAAAATTATACATGTCCTAGACCATGTCAAGCAATGACACTATGGCAAGGCTAACCAGAATTTTTTGTACGGATAATCCATATTTTATTCGAAATTACATAAATATACCCTCGGCCAAATTATTTACAACAATAGGCTCCGATCGCTCCCCGTTGGGCGGTGGAGTGTTCATAACCGGGAGGCGATTATATTGTAGTAAGCCCTACGTTCGGCGAGTACATGCGATCGCCGTTCTATTGGGCGACTAGAATGTCGTCGCCCAATGGATGGGCGACGAGATAGCGCATCGCTCGATGGGAAGCGGCGCACTCATTCCGTGATTTTTAGAGTTTTGTCAATTTTGTAGTTTTAAACTGAAAAAAATTTGGTGTAGTTGTAATAAAAGTTTATGTTCAGTGGATGTTGTAGGTGCATAAAAAATTTTGGGAAATTTTTGTAAAAACGATTGATTGTAGAAACGTTCGATATATATAGTGGTAAGTGATATTGTAATGTTCTTGAGAATTGGTTTGTTAATATTGTTAAATGACTTGCTATCTTAATTATTAGATGCGAAAGATAATAACCTTATGTGTAATAGAAATAAACTTCATAATGCATTTGGGAGTAACATGTCACGTACATTTTATTACATGCATAACATATAGCATGATATCGACTAACCCATCCAACTGCTCGTACGACCTACTGTGTGGACCGGGGCCACTTTACCTTCCTTGCCCGCTCGGCGTTGAACTCCTCCGCGGCCTCTTTTGCCTTAGCCGCTATTTCCCTCTTTCTCTCGCGCTCCGAGAAAGTAAAACGTGCAGGAGGATGTCGCACCCGGCCCTGCGCGGGTGGAGTCAGCTGCACCTCTGGCTGTGTGCCCTTCGGTGCACTAGGCCAGGGAGACACCGTGATGCTGGTAAGTATCTGCAATATT
Source organism: Bonia amplexicaulis (assembly GCA_036346245.1). Taxonomy (NCBI): domain Eukaryota; kingdom Viridiplantae; phylum Streptophyta; class Magnoliopsida; order Poales; family Poaceae; genus Bonia; species Bonia amplexicaulis. Next base: position 268,330 of record JAYGGG010000447.1, on the reverse strand, counting down.
AATATCGTTAGTTCATTGTATGTCATCTTCAGATAAACACGGTATCGGACGATGCGTACCAGTAACTGGCGCCATCGAGGAAGGAGGAGGGGGTACGCGCCCTGCATGTCGAAGTCGGGGAAGTGCGGAGGAGGCTGTGCCCAGGCTGAACCGCCTGGCTGCTCTGGGGGAGGTGGGGTAGGACGTGTCCACGTACTACCTTCGGGGTACGCTGGTCGGAGCCGCACTGGTGGACGCTGGGTCGGAGCGCTGGGCGTGGGAGTGGAGACCTCTGGTAACCTCGTGCAGGACAGCAGGCTAACGATACGTCTACACCCCGCGTGAATCCGATGCGCGAAGCTAACGGTCTCCTCGCGGGTAAGATCCGCACCAGTGGCGAACCTCTGCGATCTTGACCGGACTCGTTCCATAGGGCGATCGACGTCAGCCTGTACATGAAGACATAAAATGAGCAATCATCAAAACAACGTAGCCATTTGGGAATATTTGAAATTACATGTACCGTACCGCGATGTGCATCCACCGAGTTGCCGTGGCTGGTGGTGAAAAGCACCCAACCAAACGACCACGACCGTCGCCTCAAGTGGCGTGACACACGGTAGTCGTCGGCCTCATCAACCATGCGATCCACCTGAGTGCAAATAAGTTGTTATTAGTACGTATTACCACAAATATGCGATTCGAAGACACGGTCGAATTTAAATACCACGTGCCGATCTTGTCACGAGCCACAGTAACATCACGAAAAGTTGAAATTTGAATTATAAAAATTTTTACATTAATTGCTGACATTTTGGTTTGAATTTGATTTTTAAGGCATTTCTTAAATCTTGATTAAGGTTCCAAAAGATAAAATGTAAACACTAAGAAACAAAATTTTAAATGAGAATCTGAAAAGATGATCCAGTGCAAAAGGGATATAGTTGGTCCTAAAAATTGGAGAATAATAATATGGTTAAAGTTTTGATAAAGAGATGAGAGGAGGAATAAAATAGAAATAAATACACATAAATATGAATATTTATATGTGAAAAATGGAAATAACAAAAAGGGTTTCAATGAAGAAATATGTGTAGGCATACTCCTCTTAAAATTAGAATATATATATATATATATATATATATATATATATATATATATATATATATATATGCTTATCTATGAATTAAATAAAATAAGAAAAAGAAAATAAAAAGAAATAAAATGGGGCGAACCGGCCGCCCACAACCAACCCACCCAGCGCCTTCTGGTCGAAAGCAGCGCACCGACCGTTTCCCATGAGCCCTCTCTCTCTCACCACTGGGGCCGCCGTGCATGAGAACCCCTCCTTTCTCCTTTCTCCTTTCTTCCCCGCCTCGCTCACCTCTGCCGCCGGATTTTCTCCCTCCGTGGCGGTGCTCCCGTCGACCACCGTCACCGCCGAGCTGTCCCATCGCGGTCGGGACACACCGCTCCACCGCGCCCCTAGTTTCGCCGCCCGCCCGATGCAGGCGCCACCGCCCGAGATTTCCTCCGCCCGGTCGTGTCGCTTGGCCACGTGGTGCGAACTTCCTGCCGTTCCACGTGCGCGACGCAAAGCTGCGGAGCCGGCCCTGTGTGGTCACGCGAGCGCCGAGGCCCTGGAATCCCGATGCCGCTCCGCCGCTTGACACCACCTCCTGTCCCGACGCGACGGCATGGCCACTCTCCCGTTGCCAGCCCACTCCCGCCACCTATAAAAGCCGTACGGCCTCCCATTGTCATCGCCACACCCTTCTCCTCCTCCCACGCCACCGAATCGAGCTCTCGCCCCTCGCGGCTCACCGTCGGACTCCATCTTCCCCAACCCGGCAAACCCGATCCGGTGACTCGAGCCATTAGGGCCCAATTCCCGCCACCCACGTCACCGTGTGGTGAAGTCACCCGACCTCGTCCGAGCTCCCGGCGTCCTGACTCGCCGGCGAGCACCACCCCAAGCTTAGCCACCGCTCGCCGCCGACCCATCTCCGGCAACTTCCGGCCTCCACCGACACCTCCACCGCCTTCCTCTCGGCATCAGCAACGCATTTTGGCGTCACCCCTGCCTGCAGACCACTCATCGCCCGCGACACGCAGCCCTCGTCGGCCTCGGCCTCCTCTACCCGGTAGCCTCCCAGAGCTACCTCAAAGGGTAAATCACCCTTGGGGTGAGGCAAAGCCTCCCGCCCACTTGGTTAGCGCAGCTCTCTCTCCCTCCCCTCCCAGCGTTCGAGCCCCGGCTCGCGTGCGGGGTTGAGCCATTCTTTTATTCGAGGGTGACAGTGGGCCCCTTTGTCGGCCGTAAGCGGTCTGTGGGCTGTGACAAGTGGGCCCCACCGTCGGCCGACGCAAGAGAACCCACCGCGCTAATCGGGCCCCACCGGTCGATACAAAAGAAAAGAAAATAAAAATATGCAGTGTGACATGCGGACCCCACATGTCAGCGGCACAGAGAGAAAAATAATAAAATGTAAAATAAACCGTGTGGGTCCCACCTGTCAGAAATTAATAATTTTTGGAATTTATTTAAACTGAGAACTTTAAAATGGCATAACTTCCTCATTTTAACTCCAAATTGAGTGAGACAAATTCCTAAATTCGTAATTTTTATTCATTTTTTGAGTTCATTTGAATTTCTGGTGTTATTTGGATTGAGTTGTTGCTTTTCTTTTTATGCAAATTTTCGCGCACGGTTAAAATAGCGTCGAGGCACGGGAAGAGGAAGCGAGCCGCAGACCCCAGCTCCCAACCCTCAGAACTTTGTGACCAAGGCGAGTTATCACTTTGATCATGTTGGACCCTTGTTTATGCAAAGTACTTTCCTTTAAATTATCCATGTGCATGCTATTATTTTATGTGCTAAAGTATGTTCAAGATTCATAGGTTTTAGATATATACCCATTATTATGCTTGTTAGTATTACCTGTGAAACTTTTGGGATATGTGAACCTTGTCGCCTTAGCAAAACTATCATAATGTAGTTTTCACAAATAGAGTTATGATATATCGTCTTGCTTAGTATTGCTAGATAAACGGGACGCTTCATTGTCCCAAAATATCTTACTAAATAAATATGACAACAATTTGGGCGGTCATGGTGGGAATATTGGAGAAAATTTGGAACTGATATTTTATGCTCCCAAAAGCCTCAAACTTGCTTAGTATCTGGGTGGATGAATTGGGGGCTGGTATGTAGTGCAGGGGAAACACAAAGAGTATGGAATGTGGTAGAACCACTCAGATAACCCTAAGGACCGAATCTTGTCATGTTAGCCCGTGTAAAACAGTACAACCACAAGTCATAAATTACAACTGGCTAAGTAAATTTATCGAAACCGGACTCATCTCACCGGTAGTGGATAGGGTGGATCGCAAGGGCAAGGGAAGGCTGAAGGGACACCAAGGGAGGTGAAGTTTTCCACCGTCCTACCATTGCGAGAAGTGGAGCCCGCTACGTTAGTGATTGTGGAAAACATCCGTGCAGCGTATGGGACCCACCGCAAGTGGGATAAGCCCATAGGGTGAGATGACGAAAGAGGCTAGATATTTCGAAAAGTCACTGTGACGGTCTGCTCAACCATATGACTAAGGAATCATGTGGGGCAAGGAGTTGACAGTCTCTTGTGGGGAATGTGTACAAACTCTGCGGAGTCAAAACTATTCGAATAGTCGTGCCCGCGGTTATGGGCAGACATGGGGACTTAACTAGATATAGTTCTGTTTCAAAAATAATTTGTGGGTAAATGGGAAAATGTAGGGCAGTGAAAGGCACTAGTTTGGAATTGTCCTGGGCGTCGACCCAGTGGTAAGATAGGCAACTATAATGCTAGAAGATGTTGTAGGGTGCAGAGGCCATGTAATGGTGGATGGGCTCTGTACACTATTAAGACAATTATTTTCCATTAAACTTGTGTCCTTCAAAAACGGCTAGGTCATAGGGATTTTTAAGTATTGTATTGAAAAGGCAATTTCTGGCAAAATAAAATAAACCTAAGCCTTCCCTTGATCAGCCCAGCATACTATTACTGCATTCTGTGTGATGGCTCGCTGAGCACGGTGGTTAGTGTGCTCACACTCGCATTACCAAAATAGAGACAAAGATGCAGGATCATTATGAATATGAAGATGCCCCGGCTACAGAAGGAAGGAAGGACGATGGGAATTAGGTCGTCGTTCGTATTTTCCGAACTTAGACAAGTTAGACCTAAGGCATTGCGTGCACATATATTATCTACATCTAGGTAATATATACTGCACACATTACCCCCAGTCGCTTGCCTGAGGTTATGGTCCTACTTTTGCTTTCTCTTCATTGCTTGCATGTAATGATGACATTCGGCCTAAGTGCCCCTTTTGTAAACTATCGCCCGACATGGTGTAATTTGGAACCATGGTCTGTAATATTACTGTTATGCGATGTATGAAATGATACAGCAATGTACATGTGCGCATTATCTACTGATCCAGGGAATAATGCAGTAATCACAGGGGATCCTGGATTGAAAAAAAATCCGTGGGTCTGACTCTCACCGAAGATGTGGTTCTGATCGGCCAGTGGAACGACCCCATCGAATCTGCCGAGCAGGTCAACGCGCTAGTCGGTCGGTGCCTCCTGTAGGAAGACAGCGCTTCCCGCGATCGGAAGGCCAAGGAGCAGGGACACATCCTGCAGGGTCGGCGTCATTTCCCCGAATGGGAGGTGGAAAGTGTACATCTCGGCGCCAGCGGTCCCCAAAGCCGTAAGTAGGGAACGATCGAGCGGAAGCGTCGTGATCGCTCCACGCCCGCCTCGTCACCGTCCGCGCCAAGGCGGCTCCATCCTCCTCGATGCTGCACCATCCGGTAAGAGGAGTAGCCACGCATCCCGCACCGCAAAAATATGACGGTCGGCCAAGACGAGCGTTCTTATGGTGCGCAATAAGCGGTGTAGTGCAAACTGGCGGTCCAACGGGGGTCAAGTCCCCAGGCCACGCGAGGTCTGCGTGTCCGGACCACTCCCAGCTCTATCGGCTCGTCCGTGCTACCCGGTGGCGGCACACGACGGGAAGCGCGATGCTGGCGGTCCACGTGCTCGTCTAACAGCGCGTCTTGCCGATCAGTCACGTCCATACTAGAGATGGCAGGGCACAAACCCGGCGGGTTTTGCTATCCCAAACCGTGCCCATGAAAGTTGGGCGTGCCGCTAAAAACTCATGCCCGTGACGGTGCGATTTTGCCGGACCCATGCCCACTGGGAAAGCGGTACCCACGGGTCGCCGTGCCCAACAACGACTATGCGGTTGCGAGCGGTGCGGTGTAGCAAGTCAACAACAAGTTCAATTTATATGCTACTATGCATGAAACAAGCAACGACAAATCCACAATGTACATCACTAGTTCACTCTATCAATTCTCAGTTCATAGTTCACTGGCATAGCATATCATTACAAGTTCACAGTTCACAACTCAGTTAAAACCAAAAGGAGAGACATCAACTACTCCTTGTACTTGACTAATGGGCTATGGGCCGGACAGGTTTGCCTGGGAGGCTGGGAACCTGGGTTTATAACTCATATGGATCGGGTTTATATTACCCATGGGTTTACGGGTTTGGGTACTATAGGAACGCGTGCAAACCCAGACCCGATGGGTTGGACTTTCGCCCATTAAGAAACCCATGGGTTAAGAAATTGATTCAGACCCATGCCCTAATAGAGTAAAAACCCATCGGGTATCGGGTTTCGGGTACCCATTGCCATCTCTATCCAGTACGAGCCATACCTGCAAAAAGGGTACAGTAAATTTTCATTAACTTAATTTCTATACTACATTTCTAAACTAAATTGTCTAAAAGAAATTTTCTGTAAACTAAATTGTCTAAAAGAAATTTTCTAAACTCAATTTCTTCTAAACTAAAATTTCTTCTAAACTAAAATTTGTTAACTATATTTTCTAACCTAAATTTTTCCTAACCTACAATCTCTTTTAAACAATCTAAACTATATTTTGGAAAATAAATTTCTTCTAAACTAAATTTTTTTCTAAACTCAATTTCTTCTAAACTAAATTTCTAAACTAAATTTGTTCTAAACTAAATTTTCTAAATTCAATTTCCTAAAGTAAATTTCTTCTAAAATAAATTTTCTAAACTATATTTTCGAAACTAAATTCCTTCTAAACTAAATTTTTTTCTAAACTCAATTTCTTCTAAACTAAATTTCTAAACTAAATTTGTTCTAAACTCAATTTTGTAAATTCAATTTCCTAAACTAAATTTCTTCTAAACTAAATTTTCTAAACTATATTTTCGAAACTACATTTTCTAAACTAAATTTTCTAAACTTACCAAACTAATTTTCTAAACTAAAATTTCTAAACTTACCAAACTAATTTTCTAAACTAAAATTTCTAAACTTACCAAACTAATTTTCTAAACTAAAATTTCTAACAATAACAAAATATACCTAAAAATCATGCTTTCCCTCCCTCTTCTTTTCTGCTTCTTCTTCTCTTCTCTCCTCCTCTATTTCTTCCGCTCTCTCGCTCTCTCGCGCTGATCGGTACCGCCGGCCGTCTTCTCTCTTCCTGCTCTCTCGCTCTCTCGCGCTAATACCGGCGGCCGGCGACCGCGGGTAGTTTATAAAGCCCCACGATCGTCCTGCAGTGGGCGATAATGTCGATCGCCCAGCGGTTGGGCGATCAGATAATCGCTCACCGTTGGCGTCGAATTAAATCGCCCAACGGTTACCAGACTCTCCATCTGTCGCCGCGGAGTGGGCGAAACGCTCCAGCCGCCCAATGGGGGAGCGACTGGAGCCTATTGTTGTAAATAATTTGGCCGCAGGTATATTTATGTAATTTCGAATAAAAATATATTATCCGTACAAAAAATTCAGGCTAACCATGGAATAATCGTAACAATAAAACACTGACTCCAGTGAGTGAGTGGCCTATCTTTCTGAAAACTGATGGAGACTTGCTCCGTCATTTCCATATATTAAGTCATTGTAGTTGGGGAGATATTAATTGCAGAGTAATAATTAGGTGCAATCATAAAAAAACATATCGATTTGGCACCAAATGAACTTGAGAGATTCTGAAACAAAATTTAGATGTATTTTCCAGTTTACTCTACTTATGTGCTATATAATTTCAAATTCAAATTCAATCTATGTTGAAGTGATAAAAAATGACAAACGACAAATTTTGAAGTAAAAGGGATATTTAAAAGATAAAAGTTTCTATTTACAAAAAATCTATTTTTCTTCTAACACATTATGATTTAAAGTTGAAATTTTAATTAAAGGGTTCTACAATATTCTATAAACTACATCATAGTTCTTTTAGAATTTTTTACCGTGATTTGTGTCCAAACCAAAATGATTTTCGTGAGTAAACGTAATTGTTTGTTTGCGCCGGATGCTGTCCCATTATAGTCTTTCAATTTTTTGTTGCGTATCAGTATAAAGTCATTTTGTTTGTTTGTCAAGACAGATTAATTTGCACTCTTTCCATCCAATACTCTGTACTTAGTTGCGACGATTAATATGTGTATAATTAATGTCTTATAATGTTAAAAGACAACTTCTGTAGGTTTCACTTTGATCATGTTACCTGATAAATCGTAGTTATTGTGCTAAGAGGAGTGAATAATCATGTTAGACTTAGGTTTAACATGACCTGATAATATAGTAGAGGGGGTATCATGCTGATCAGAGTCACGCTATTATAGCCGGTTTATACAAGTTTCGATGAATTTCCTCCGGTACAGATATTTTGGTGACTATATGTTTGAATAAGGAAATTATGGAGCCATTGCGCAAACTAAAGAGTCTAGATCACATCAAAAGTTCAAACACATACTTTGTGTTATCATCTCATTCGTGATATTTATTTATAGAGGTGATGTAAAGATACGCAAAGTGCACATAGATTTAAATATTGCTAATCCGTTGACCAAACCTCTCACGCAGCCAAAACATGAGACGTAAACAAGAGCTATGGGTGTTAGATGCTTCTATGATTAACTCTAGTGCAAGTGAGAGATTGTTAGTGATATGCCCTAGAGGTAATCATAGAGATAATTGTATCGGTTCTATGTTTATGATCTTTTACTAAATGCTATTATGTTTCTTGAATGCTTATCATTTATAAATGTTAGAAAGTATGCGACTTGTTGGTGGAGCTCTCTATTTGTTATATGATGTCATTCTAAAAGGATCCCTGGTCGGATATCACTGGCCGAAACACAAGTGACTTATAGGCCAGCATATGTATTGATTGATGACTATGTTTCACCGGTCATAGATATGGAGACAACAAATCAATAATATGGACACATGTTAGGGAATATAGTGTTGGATTGATTCACATTGAGACACTGTTGAGATTGTTATGTTTTATGTGTTATCAGTTGGTCTCAGGAAATTATAATGTATAATTCTTGTACTTAAGATCAGTATAATTTTCTACTTGTGTAATAGTACACTTAAGGGTTACCAAACACTACACCGTAGCTGGGTAGTTATAAAGATAGCTTTCGGGTATACTATGAAACAAGCGAAAGAAAGTGATTGGTTGGATATGAGATTTGCCTCACCATAATAGGAGAGATATCTCTGGCCCTTTGATGTGGTCGGATAAAAAAAATGCATAGCCATACCACGAGTAGTCGAAGAGTCGACCACATGAAGTTTTCCATCACTAGATTGGGAAAAATTGAATAGTTAATGGATGACATGTTTTTCACCTGGAGTTCGATCGGATATCGTGAGGCAAAAGGAGAATATGTGAACAAGTCGATAGTCCGACCGGATACAAACTGGTCATATGGAGATGCTAACTAATCGTAGGCTGGTTGGACATATCACATTCTAGTCTGCGATCTGGTCGTATGGGGATGTGAACTGTTCATGACCATATACGATTTGGTCGTAAGGAGTTATGAGCTGATCGTAAGTTACTAGGACATGCTTTCAGATCATATTACATAAGATTCATCCAAATTGATCTTTATGTATATTTAAGATCGATATGTCCTGCTAGAGACTGCTTCCCACTAGTGATCGAAAAGGTGTTTCCAAATTACAACTAAGTATACATGAACCTATAGAGTCACATATTTAACGGGTTAGAACAATAAGGGTCCAGATGATAGACTCCGAGTGAGATACGATCTCAACTTGTATTGGATATGGATCTGATCAAAGACTTTCCGAGTAAGATACAGTCTCTACTCGTGTTGGTTATGGACCCAGCCAGAGTCTCTATATAAAGAGGTGCATGGACTGAGGGTTGCATGTGAGCGATTAACACACCTATCGAAACTTTAGTCGTCACCTCTCGAGACCCCTGCTGTGCGTGATGGTGCTAGCACATCGATGCTGCTGTGATTGTGGTGCTAATCGGGATGATCATGAAGAGGAGACGATTGGTTCGAGGAAGATCGACTACTTCCATTGCATCAACACATGCTATGTTGAACCAAGCTGCTTCAACTCTACTCTAGTACACTGCACGCCTAGTGGTAACGATTCATGATCTCTTACTTACATAACTTCCTATTTTACGTGATAGAAAAATTTTATTTTTGTAGAATCGGAAATGGCAACAGAGGGGGGTGAATGGTGCCCTTTTTAAAAATTTGCCCCGAAGTATTCACAAATTTCTTCTCCAATGGCTATAGAAGCCATGAAGCAAGAAGATAAATGCTCACTGCAAACATAGAGGAACAACAAGACAGAGCAAGATGGGACAAACACCTTGGCCGAAAGCTGAAAAGACTAAACGCTATCGAAACAGAGAATGGTATGGCAACTAAAAATACTTATCTCCTGCAAGAATGAAGTTTCTGAAAAATGAACAGGGAACACCGAGAAAAGATACTGAACAGGAAAATAAAGCACCAGCCGAGAACTGAAAATACTGAGGACAAACTGAAACCGACCAAAAAGGAAGCAAGACAGCAAAATTCAGTCTAAGCCGAAAGACAGCAGCAGCCAAACAGAAAACTGAAACTAGAATATAGAATACCGCTGTGCTGCCGAAAACTGAAGAAAAGACTAACTGCTATAGTTGAGCTCAAAACCAGAAGCAACAGATCAGAGTCAATAACTAAAAACAGCCAAAAAGAAACTAAGAAAATCAATGAAGGAAAGCACAGAACCTAAACTGAGAATACAACCGAAGCTGGTAAACTGAAACAGTACACAAGACAGAGAAGCAAAGCCAGAACACAGAGAAGAAAGCAAAATAGAAAGAGAGCAGACCTGAGGCCGACAGTAGTCTAACAAAAAGATGAATGAGAACAAAGTAGACTCACTACCAAATACCAACAGAAGGGTAAGAAAGAAGATCAGGAAAGAAAAGGCAAAACTAAAAAGAGAGAGAGCAGACTGAACAAGAAGCAGACTGGAGACCTGAAAGAAAAGCAGATGGTGGCTGTTTGAAAACAAAATAGAGAGACTACGGTTCTTCTGCTGCTTTTCTCAGTCCAAAGAAGAGCAAATCAGGAGAGAAATAGAAGGACTGAACGGGGAACTCAAAGCAGACCAACTGAGAAGAAAAGCAGCAGGCGACAGGCATCAAATCCAAAAATCGGACAACCAAAATTGCCGACTATTTTTCAGAGACGTGAGTTTGTCGCTGTTCTCTGGACTGCAGATATATACTTTTGTTTGTTGGTTTTCTTCTGCTAGCAAAGGAGACTGAGGCCAAGGTTGATCGCACGAAAGGAACTGCAGTGCAGCCTTGCAGCCGAACTGCATCCAGTAACTCAATTGGTCTAACTTCAAACTAGTAGCCGGTTAGATATGAATCATTGGAGCGAACTGAAAACACAACTGAGTGAAAAACTGAAAAACGCCAGAGCAGGAACAGTGAATACCAAATACAGTTTAAAAGAAAGCCCAAAAAGGAATATTTGCTGTTCTATTCGGCTCAACTAATTAGTAATATAATCTAAACACCAGATCAACCGAAGGAAGCCAGGAAACACAAAAGAAACGAACACTGAGCAAGAAATTCAGTCACAGCAACAAAAACGAAAAGAAAAAGAGACTGAAAAGAAGACGAGACTTCACTCAAAAGACCTGATATTTCCGATCTTTTGTTCATGAAGACTAGCGAATGATCCTCACAACAAAAGAATACAGATCAAAAATCCTTTCCACCAAGAAATACAAGAAAACGTTGATCCTCTGCCTCCCCGCACAGTAGGCCGTAGCCAAAACAGAAACAGAGAAAAGAGTAGGGATCAAATTTCCTTGGAAAGAACTGCTCTTTTGCTTTCGGAAACAACCCAGCCAAGAGGCTTTTGAAATGGGTTTCCAGTTCAAAGCTTAAGTTTCTACAGCTATATCAACCAAGAAACTCCAATCAACCGAGAAGAGAAAGAAAGAGCAGATGACACAAGTAAACATAGAAAAGACTGAACCTCAGATCATCTCAACCACAGAATCTGATATTGAATTAGAGAGAAGAAAGATTACACAAGGAACATAACATTCACTACTGACCCATACGCGATTGAAGGTAAATGCTACTACATTTTTCTTTTCAAACACACACGCATGAGAGAAGGAGACAGAGCCCAGCACACCCTCTGCTCTGCCCACACCTACTCCTAAACTACTCTCCAGAAAAGCAAAAACCAATTCCCAAAGCCATGGAATGGATTCAAAGAAAAAGAACAAAGAACAGAAAAACTTCTGATTTCATTCCAACCAAAAATCACAAAGGAGTCCCCATATGCATGAACATTAGAACAAGAGGAATAATTACAAGACTCTCAATCTATCCTCTCCCTCTCAATCCTCAAAAACACTAAGAGCCTCACATACTTCTTAGAAGAAACACAACACACACAAAGGGATGAATGAGCTCTAAAACCATGAGGGGGTATGCAGTTCCCAACACCTATTTATAGCCCTTAGCTAATGGGTCTCTAACCCGTTATGTCGGCTAAACCCGAATGGAGCCCGCTCCCGCTTGTGCAGCCTCGCGAAATCACCATTTTGTCCCTCCTGCACCTTCCGGGGAGCTTCTGCGCTCCTTGTCGTCCACGACTCGCAACCACATCAAATCTCCGCCGTCTTCGACACATCTGACCGTTCTGACCTCGACATAACCCGTGTCTAGTCCGGTCACCCTGTGTCTCGCCACGACTCCGTCTTGACGTCCTGCAGCCAACACAGACAAGAAACACATCAAATAACACTGCTCGATACATGTAAGCATAATAAAATCCAAACCTGTCGAATCATCAGAATACGTATTCTAATCTCATACGACCAAGTTTGACCAAGTCCGATCGAAGTCGTTTGCACCGCGCAACGACATGGTCCAGACCACCCAAACCAAACTCGACTTTCAGAACATGTGTCAATTACTCATCACAAACATGGGAGCACCTCCACATGGTCTCTCAATCTCCCCCTTGATGAGTATATTGACAAACACCGAAAAAATATATAAAGTTGAGTTTAAAGAATCCAACATGGTCTAAAGAAGGAAATGAAGCTAATGACCATGTCGACAGAAGGAATCACTAGAGCAACTCAAGAAAAAGTAAATTGTTCTCCAAGCTCTAGATTCCCAAAAGACTTTTTCTCCAATATCCTCCCCCTTTTGGCAATAAACACATCAAGGATGCAAAAGAGAGAATATAAATTATGACTTGGATGAAATGGTTGGAATGTATGCAATCTAAGCAATTAGAGCCATGAAGATTATCCAAAATGACTTTTGAAGTATTACACCAAGCCATAACACAATAGAATGCTATCTAAATCATGACGATGTATGTAGAGACAAGCTAAGCCAAAGAAGTCATAATCTAAAATTTAATCGAATTTCTTAGAATGTCAAGTTATCCAAGATCATAATCTAGCTAAAGGTATCCAAAGATGATGCAAATCATGTCAATAATCTAAGTGGAACCGAGAAGTTAGAATTGAGCCAACTTAGAGTGCTACAAGTTTAAAGATGAATCATTTGTTCAAGCACTTGATCATTGTTATAAGTAAGCAATTTTAGCACATTGACTTGTTTTCCTTTTATAAACTCATAGTTGTTTCCAACCAGATTTTTGTTAAGTCATGTGCTAAATCTCAAGTCTTATGCGATCATTCCAAGCTAGAAGCTTAAGGAAATGATCTTGGTCATCCAAAACTCCCTCTGAGTTCATGCCTAGTGCAATGGCAAGTAGTCTCATGAGAAAGAATTGGTGAGATCAATTTTTTTTGCACAAAAGAGATCTTTTTGCTTTCTTAAAGATTGTACTAACTTATGTTGCATCAAGAAGTTAGCATAGCTCAATCTAAATCTCAACCAAGATTCAAGACTCAACTCAGCCTATTTGACATGGCATGAATCATAAAAGGATAACTAAAGACAGACTAGTCTCAAGTGCTAACATGACATGAATTAATTAAAGTTTAGCATCTTAATCAACCTATCATGGCATAGATTAGACTACACATATAAAGTCATGATAAATCTAGCAAATAAGCATAGATCATGGCAAGATGTAATGCTTTGTAAACATGTCATAAACGGATAATAATCAAGGCTCCATGTAATATATGCAGAATGACATGCAGAAAATCCAGCTCCCCCTCAACATGTGATGCAACTTTTAGTTCAAGTTGAGTTGTGTCAATATTAAGCTTCAGAAGCTCCCAAATGAACTCCTCCTGAACCAAAGCAATAAAATCAAGAAGCTGGCAAGAAAAATAAACAGGCAGTCCTTAAGGCATAGATAAGATATAGAGAGCTATATGGCTCAGACTGACTCTCATCTACCCATATGACTCTAGGACTATCAACTGGTCATCTAACAGACTAAGGATCAAACATGTACCCTGTCTACCCGAGAGTGGCCCAACCCTCGCTAGAACCTATAAGCAGTGGGTAAGCTCAACCTAGTAAGAAGAGAACAAGCTAATAAGCAGCATCCTAGAACCACAAGATGAGAGTGAGAAGTCTAAACAGTTAGACGTGAGAAATACTCTAATCTATGCTAGGAGGACTAACCCAGATGCACCCGCATGCAATGCAACAGAAAGGAGTAAGAGCATAATAAATATAGTAAAGCAGTAAAGCACAAAGCTCCCCCTCACAACAATCCATAAGGACAAACCACCCTAAGCTCTCCCCGCAGAGCTGAAAACCTAGAGCTGTCCAAAGGCTTTGTAAAGATATCAGCCAACTGGTGGTCACTCTCCACAAACTGGAGCACTATGTCACCCTTCTCCACATGGTCTCGAAGGAAGTGATATCCGATATCAATATGCTTAGTCCGAGAATGCTGCACTGGGTTCTTAGCAATGTTAATCGCAGAAGTGTTATCACAAAAGAGTGAAATACTGTCGATAACTAACCCAAAGTCCCGCAGGGTCGAGACCATCAAAGCACTGGCTACAACAACTAGCGCAACAACGTGCTCGGCCTCTGCGGTGGGTGTGCAACACCGGATCGCTTCCTCGAAGACCAGAAGCGAGAGAAGTGCCAATGAATTGGCGGTGCGGTGCTCTTCCTATCTATCCTCTGACCAAGAATGTGCGCATCCGAGTAGGCTCTCAAGGAAAGACAAGAAGAGGAAGAGTACCAGATACCATAGTCAATGGTAGCTCGAAGGTACCGAAGAATGCGCTTCACCGCCTGGTGGTGAGATACACGAGGAGACGCCTGAAACTGAGCACAAAGACATACGGAGAAGTGTATGTCTGGTCGGGAGACAGTGAGGTATAAGAGGGAGCCGATCATACTACGATACTCCTTCTGATCAACTAGCTCGCCGTCCTCATCTGGGTCGAGTGGAGCTGATGTAGCAATAGGAGTGGACACCGCTTCCCATCACTCATATCAAGCGCCTCGGGAGATCTCGAGTATACTTTCCCCGATGCAAGAAGGTACCCTCCCGTGCGCTTGATTTGGAAGCCAAGGAAGAAGCTCAACTCGCCCATCATGCTCATCTCAAACTCCGAGCTCATGACATCGGAAAACTAGGAAACGAGAGCATGCGAGGAGCCGCCAAAGATGGTGTCATCCACATAAATCTGGACGAGCAGAAAATCAGTGCCATGCCGACGGATGAACAAGGTCTTGTCTACCTTACCCATCTCAAAACCATGACTCAATAGATAGGACTTAAGCCTCTCATACCAAGCTCTAGGGGCCTGCTTAAGTCCATACAAGGCTTTGAAAAGCTTGTAGACATGATTTGGGTATTTGGGGTTCTCGAAACCTCGAGGCTGTCTCACATAGACTTCTTCCTCAATAAACCCATTGAGGAAGGCACTCTTGACATCCATCTGGTAAAGTTTGAAACCCTTAGAAGCTGCAAAGGTAAGCAAAATTCTAATGGCTTCAAGTCTAACTACAGGGGCAAAGGTCTCCTCAAAATCGAGACCCTCAACCTGGGAGAAGCCCTGAGCTACCAGTCTAGCCTTGTTTCGAATGACTACCACATCCTCACTTTGCTTGTTCTTGAACACCCACTTGGTCCCAATAACATTGTGACCTCGAGGGGGCTCAACAAGCGACCAGACCTTGTTTCTCTCGAAATTCTCTAACTCCTCATGCATGGCATTGACCCAAGACTCGTCAGAGAGAGCATGACAAACGTCCTTGGGCTCGAATGAGGCAACAAAGATGAATGGAGATGAAAAGTGACATGCCGATTTTGAACGCAGTGACTCGCTCAAAAGGTCTCCAATAATCGCTTCGAAGGATGGTCTTTTGAATGTGTCTAGGAGGTCCAGGATGAGATGAAGAAGTGGCCTCTACCTCGTGAGCTGACGAGGTAGGAACAGAGCCACTAGCTCCAGAGGAAGCGGAAGGCAAAGGCTGATCGCCTCGAGGTGCGGTGGAAGACGGCACCTCAAGGGGTGGATGAGGGACTAGATCGGGTAGACAACCCTTATCTCCATTCTCCTAATCATCCACGAAGATGGTCTTGGACTGCTCTAAAGAACTTGAAATATCGGGCCTAGTCCCCGGAGTGGCCTCATCGAAAGTCACCTCACAGGTTTCTACCATTTTACTAGACTCGCAGTTCCAGACCCTATAAAGTCGAGTAGCCTAGGGAGATACCATCACAAGAAGTCGAGTAGCCTAGGAAGATACCATCACAAGAACGTGACTCGAACTTATCTAGGTTCTCGGACTTCAAGATAAAGCACTTGTATCCAAATACACGAAAATGAGAAACACTGGGCTTTCGCTCATATCTCAACTCATAAGAGGTGCGATGCAAGTGTGCCCTGAGAAAAACTCGATTTGAGACATGGCACGCGGTGGCTATAGCCTCAGCCCAAAACTTCCTCGGTGTAGAGTACTCATCAAGCATCGTCCTGGCCATCTCGACCAAGGTATAGTTCTTCCTCTCCACAACTCCATTTTGCTGAGGAACGTATGGAGAAGAGAACTGGTGCTCTACACCTGTCTCATCACAGAAACTCTCGAAGTAGGAATTCTTGAACTCCGTACCATTGTCACTGCGGATCGCTCGTAAGGCACCTGGAGCTCAACAGAAAGCCTACTAAAAAGACCTCAGAAATATGTAAACATCTCATCCTTCGAGGCTAAGAAAAACACCCAAGAATACCTCGAGAAGTCATCGACCACGACAAGAACATACCACTTCCCTCCTGCTGACTGCACTCGAGCTGGTCCGACTGTGTCCATGTGCAGCAGCTATCCCGGTGCATCAGTCATAGTCACTGTGACCAGAGGGTGAGAAGTGGCAACCATCTTGCCGTGCCGGCATAGAGCACAAACAAGATCTTTGACCATCTTAAGTTTCGGTAGACCACGAATGAGATCGTGGCCGTTAACTCGGGTCAAATGATCAAAACCAATATGACCAAGTCTCCTATGCCAGAAAGAAAGATCATGGGACTCAGAGGCAACCAAACACCGGAGAGGATCACCAGAAGAATCAGAAAAATCAGCACGAAAGATACTCCCAAAATGAGAAATCTTGCAAACCAGACTACCCGAAGAATCAAGAATTTTGCAATTGTCTTAAGCTCACCTCAAAGTCGTCATCGGTAAGCTGAGAAACAGAAAGCAAATTATACTGCAGCTTACTAAGTAAGGCAACATCTTTCAAAATGAAGGAATCATTAATGCGCACTGTACCTTTGGCGATGACACGCCTGCACGAAGCGTCTCGAAGGTGATCGTCTCATCACACTGGAGCCCGGCGAACCCGAGTCAAGCAGTAAAGTCTCGATCTTGGGGTAAATCAAAAGTCATTTTGCACCCAATACAGAGTAACACGTCGAGCAGATGAAGTAGTCAAGCACGATTGACCTCTATCTACCCTACGCTCTCTGTCACTCAACAAGCCAAAAGGTGCGTATGCGGACCCGTCGCGTTGTTGGGCTTGATCGCTCTGAGGAGCGAGTCAAGACACCAGCAACATGCTGATCATGCCACGAGTAGTTATCTCAACGGGGAAAGCGAGATCTACCCTTTGGACGAAAAGGGGGCATGAGGACGAAAACCAGAAAACTCAGAAAAACCAAGTCCTCAATGCTGCCCAAACCCATCAGATAAAGCAACTCTAGACCTTGTGTTGGTCTTAGGTGCACTCAAGGTCTGGGGCTGATCCTGAATACGCCTAAGTGACTCAACACGGTCTCTACGCGCGATCTTGGCGAGCCTGAAGCATCGATCAATCAAATGTCCATCCTTCTGACAGAAGGTGTAATGATACTTCACCTTCTGAGAGGTAGAAGTAACATGATGAGGCTTCGCCTTCTGAGAGGTCGAAGCTGCAGGTGGAATCACCTTGCTGTCAGAAATTCCTTGGACAAAGCCCGCTGACTTAAATTTGACTTTCTCGGTCCTGGGCTTAGTCTTGATCACACCTGGTGCTATGGAAGCACGACAGGTGGATGCTTCCTCACATCCTCTAGAAAATCATATCCTATACCTTGATTGAATTTACAAATCTTGGATTGGTCTAGAGTAAGATTAAGCTTCTTCTTGCCTCCTACAAATATCTCGAGAGTGTTCATAAGGTACTGACACTCCCGAAAGAGAGAGGTGCAAGAAGAGCAGGGAGGAGAAGAGACAGGAGAAGGTAAGGGAGCAGAAAAAGAACCAACAGTAGAGGAAAGAATGGCTTGTGCACGGACAACCGACTCTGATGGGACAGTCCTACTACTAGTCAGTTGGTTCACGTCGCTAAGCATCTCCACTTTACCCTTGGGCTTCTCCCCCCACACCAGCAGTCACATCACAAGTAGTTGATGGCTTCACTAGTTGATCCTTAGTTAGCTTCACACATTGATATGAAAGACAATGTTGCAATGTATACATCTTATGGTTGCCGTTATATTAATTTGTTTGTGTGGAGCAACGAGAATGACACGATAATTGATTCATACATATACCATGCATATGTCTTTGTTCTTTTTATCTACTACGCCTTCAGATGTTCTTGATATGCTAAGCAAAAGAAGTGTTGATAACAAATATATATACCATGCATATACGTTGTATTCTTTGCTTAGTACAATTTCAGGCTACCAAAAGCCGAGGACGGCTTTTCTTGAAGAAGGGGAGGATGATGCGGATACGCACACGCTTAGCACTTTTCAGGCGAATACATTATTTAATTGGAAAGAAGTATTGAGCCGCATTAAATATTATCAGGTGAATTTGTTTCTAAAGGAGTTTCTTTTAATTGATGATGAACTTGGAATACTACGTCATGCTATTATTTTACGTATTCTTAGGTATAATTCATGTGAAGACTTGGGAGAGCAAAAGGGAGGAGCACAAGGACTAAAACTACAAGTTTTGGATAAGATTTACAAGCCAAATTCGGACCTCCCACGTCCTCAATCCAATTCAAACTCGGATTCAACTCAGAATTCAATTCGGATTCGGTTCGGGACAGCCTGACAGGCAGTTACTAAAAAGGCCATAACTTTCACAAACGGAGTCCGATTGAGGTGTTCTTGTACTTGTTGGAAAGATAATTTCAAGGGCTACGCAATGGATCTAGCCCCATCTCCAAATTCATCACGGATTAAAAGTTATGACCGAAACATTGTGACAGCTTAATTTTAGGTTTTTCCTTTTGTGTGAGTTTGTTTCCAAATACATGTAGGGATGAGTTGGAGTTGGTTTAAAACCTCTTGGCCAGCCATGAGGTGGACAGGGTACTATATATTGAGGGTTAGATCCCCATTGTAAGGCAGACTACGTTTGAGAATAATCAATCTACTAAAATATGTTCGAGTTTAGCATTGTTGCCTAAGTTCCATAGGGAATTAGGAGTTACTTTCTTCAATCAAGATCGTTCAGCCTTTCCATTGGGAATTGGGTGCACGATAGATCTTCGCTTGGTGGTCGGCGAAATCAACACAAGTGTGGTTTGGCGGATTAAAGAGTGTTCGTCCCTTGCATTGGCATTGGAGGATCATTGCGATTCATCAAGACTCCGTGAGTATCCTTCCTACGTCGAGAAGATCGGGCGACCCCGTATCATCTTGGTATCAGAGCGCGGTTTACTCGGTAGGATCTTATCCCTTTAAATTTCAGTTTATTACTTATTGTCCTATAGTCCATAAACCGAAAATACAAAAAAAATCCAAACCCTAGTTTCACATCCGCTATTTTCGTGAGTTTTATTATGTCTTGATCCATTAGAAATTTTGTTTACGTCTTGATCGTCGTGTTCCTTTGCGTCACTTGATCTTGTGTTATTTCCTTTGTTTGCCTAAAACAAAACAAAAAAATCCGATTGCTACAGATACCATGAACAAGACATCTACGATTGCATGAGCGGTCTGCGTGAAAAAAATTTTTGCGCTTTGGCGTTCTGTTACCTATATCCTTAATTTTTCGTTCATCTTTGAGACTAGCTGTTGAATATTGCATCTAGGGCCGCTCTTGAGTTTGTTACACCTTCTTTGAATATTTGTGTCCTGTGAAAAAAAAATCAAAGGAGCAGTTAAACCTAGTTTGGCCTTTAAAAAAGGTGACAACCGAAAAAAAACAAAGAAGGAGAAAAAGAAAGCATTGGCGAATTTAGATGAGTTCCTAGTTCATAAATTCAGATCGTGTAATATAATTTCCTTTGAGCAATCTTGTGCCCTTACATTCATATCATTGCAATTGGCTAGCGTCTCTCCTAGTACTTGGTGCAAAGCGAGCTATCGAATCTTTAATTTCGATTGCCTCTAGTTAGCTCATTCATTTGTTTGCATCGAGTCACATTGATCTTTGCGTGTGCGTTCATATACTTCACTTAAATCTTTTGGATCAGCACATAGGCAAAGTATTCTAACTGGATTATTACTTAATTTTACAACATCGAGAAATCGATCGTGTAGGATAAATACTTCCTAACCAAACTCCACAAAATATCCTTTGTCGGCAATTGTGAGTCACTTTTAAATCCGCTTGATCATCACTTGTTATTATAGCCACCACCAAGTGTAAGTTTCTTTTGGCCTCAATCCACTTCGGAAAGGTAAGAACTTTACTTGGGAGAAGAAAAAGTGAGATAGAGTGAACACATATTACCCATATATTTGTGGTTTTGGTGTCTTCTTTGTACAATCTAAACATGGCAGGTGGAGAAGATAACTATGGTGATGAGATTAAAGTGGGTATGAAGGATTTGCATTGAGCTCAATCAACAAATGAAAGTGATACATAAAAACATCGTGAATGATATTGTGCGAGCACTTGGTCCACAACAAGAAGAAGATAGCTTTGTTCCTTTCTATGGCGTGATGATCCGAGGAGTATCTTGAGTGGGAATGGCAAATGGAGAAAGTGTTTAGATTTCGAAACTTTCCAAAGATCAAGAGGTGAAACGTGCCACGAGGAGTTTGAAGACTATGCTTATAGTTGGTGGCAACAACTAATTGCAAAACAATTCATTAAATCTTGGTCAGATTTGAAGGCGTTCATGAGGAGCGAGTTTGTGCCATCCTATTATCGCAGGAATTGCTTCACCATTTGGAGAATATCACACAAGGTAGTAATCTGTCCAAGATTACTATTTTGAACTACAAGATGCAATGTGTCGTCTTGGTGTCACTAGTCCAATAAGGGAGAAGGCATACTTCAAGGGTGGCTTGAATTCGAGATCGCCGCTATACTTCAACATAAATATTTTAGTAACTTGCATGATCTTGTGAATTGTGCTATTAAGGAGGAGAAGAGACTTATGGAACACGTACATCACGGTTCAATCCATGTCCATACTTCACTCTTATGGTTCCACTAGTGTGACACATGAGAAGAAGACCGAGCATGAGACTTTCCCTTGGTAATGGAGACATCTTGTCTGTCCCGATGATACATACAACAATTAAGATGCATCAAAACCCAGTTGAGAATGAGAGCCACATAGCCAAATTGAGTGAGAGTGTTAAAAGAGCGAATGTGTGATTCCACCATATGTGAGTTTGAGAGCATCCAAACGAGAGTGTGAGAGATACACCAAAAGAAAAGAGAGAAGTAGAAGATAGACAAAGTGAGGTTGATTTTGAAACTAACACATTAATATCTACTTCTAGTGTTGTTCCTCACATTGTGCGAGGTTGAAATTAAAGAAGAGGAGCCAAATGTTCAACAATTGACACCATTAGAGATAAACTATGAGGAGATAATCATAGTTAAAGATGAAGTACTTGCTGCCCGTTATTACATCATGATGATTTAATACCTACAACACCTACATCAATTGAAGGAATGATAGAGGTAATCATATTGGTTCGAATTTATTTGTGAAAAGGTGAGTAATTGTGAGAACTCATGTGTTCATTCGAAAATTCCATGTTCTGAAATTTCTTTGGTCAATTTACATAATGTGGAATTAATTACTCATAAGGAAGTTCTTTCTAGAATATCTCCTGATGATTCTTTATATTATATCATGTTTGATGATCCTAAAGAACTATCTAGCGTGATTGAGAACGTTGCTGATATTTCATGTTTAAAATCACTAGTTAGTACCTATGCATATACATATAAGTTCAATTTGATTGGAAATTATGGTATAGATGATAAGTTTTATGTTTACCGAATATGTTACATGTGATAAATTTGCTGAATTGAAATTGCATATTTTGGATAAACAATCTTCATGCCATATCATGATCACAATGAGAAGAGTTTCAACAATAATGCTGCATGTTTCAAAAGATTTCATAAGCCTACTTGTTCATCCTTTAATGTACAATCATGTACAAATAATCGAGTAGCTGAGTTGAAGCATGGAAGGAACTAAAATTTTCTCCCTATATTTGAACAACTTAATTTGGTTTGGCCCATTAATGACTTGTCCATGTGCCTAGCAAAGTCGAGGCGACTTTTTCTCATGGGAGGAGAATGATATGAAAGGCAATGTTGCAATGTATACATCTTATGGTTGCCGTTATATTAATTTGTTTGTGTGGAACAACGAGAATGACACGATAATTGATTCATACATATACCATGCATATGTGTGTTCTTTTATCTACTACGCCTTGGATGTTCTTGATATGCTAAGCAAAAGAAGTGTTGATGACAAAT
Source organism: Bonia amplexicaulis (assembly GCA_036346245.1). Taxonomy (NCBI): domain Eukaryota; kingdom Viridiplantae; phylum Streptophyta; class Magnoliopsida; order Poales; family Poaceae; genus Bonia; species Bonia amplexicaulis. The sequence continues at coordinate 245,800 of JAYGGG010000447.1, read as the reverse complement.
ATATATACCATGCATATCGTTGTATTCTTTGCTTAGTACAATTTCGAGTTACCAAAAGCCGAGGACGGCTTTTCTTGAAGAAGGGGAGGATGATGCGGATACGCACACGCTTAGCACTTTTCAGGCGAATACATTATTTAATTGGAAAGAAGTATTGAGCCGCATTAAATATTGTCAGGTGAATTTGTTTCTAAAGGAGTTTCTTTTAATTGATGATGAACTTGGAATACTACATCATGCTATTATTTTACGTATTCTTAGGTATAATTCATGTGAAGACTTGGGAGAGCAAAAGGGAGGAGCACAAGGACTAAAACTACAAGTTTTGGATAAGATTTACAAGCCAAATGCGGACCTCCCACGTCCTCAATCCAATTCAAACTCGGATTCAACTCAAAATTCAATTCGGATTCGGTTCGGGACAGCCTGACAGACAGTTACTAAAAAGGCCATAACTTTCACAAACGGAGTCCGATTGAGGTGTTCTTGTACTCGTTGGAAAGATAATTTCAAGGGCTACGCAATGGATCCAACCCCATCTCCAAATTCATCACGGATTAAAAGTTATGACCGAAATATTGTGACGGCTTAATTTTAGGTTTTTCCTTGTGTGTGAGTTTGTTTCCAAATACATGTAGGGATGAGTTGGAGTTGGTTTAAAACCTCTTGGCCAGCCATGAGGTGGACAGGTACTATATATTGAGGTTAGATCCCCATTGTAAGGCGAGACCACGTTTGAGAATAATCAATCTACTAAAGTATGTTCGAGTTTAGCATTGTTGCCTAAGTTCCATAGGGAATTAGGAGTTACTTTCTTCAATCAAGATCGTTCAGCCTTTCCATTGGGAATTGGGTGCACGATAGATCTTCGCTGGTGGTCGTGAAATCAACACGAGTGTGGTTTGGCGGATTAAAGAGTGTTCGTCCCTTGCATTGGCATTGAAGGATCATTGCGATTCATCAAGACTCCCGTGAGTATCCTTCCTACGTCGAGAAGATCGGGCGACCCCGTATCACACATTTTTCATTCAAAGCAACGAGTTCAAGTTTTAGTTTGTCACAACTAATGCATGGTGAGCTAACAAGGTCCTTAGTCGCATACTGAGCCAAGTTGTTGTTATGATTAACCATTTCTTGGAATTGCTTAGAAACAGACTCAAGTTCAAAGGTTAATTTTGGACAATTGGTGCAAGACACAATCGGCTCAAGTAAAGAAACACGCAACTTAGCAATTTTATGATCTGCCCGTTTTAGGTTCATCTTCAAATTATTACAACTTTCACAAGTCTCGGGCAAATCAAGAAGCATAGTGTAAAGACCTCTAAATGCATTGTCCTTATCCTCACATGAGGTGCAAGAAATAGTCTCAATAGTAGATGAAAGAGGTGTTACCCTATTCATTTCTAGTTCAGCAAGCAGACTAACATTCTCCACCTTAAGTATATCAAGCTCAGAGGTCATACTAGGGGTGGAAAACGGTAACGGATAATTCGTTTTATCCGATATTCGTATCCGAGAAAACACGAATATGGTAAGCAAAAATTCGTATTCGAAAATATTCGTATTCGTATTCGAGAATATTCGTATCCGTATTTGAGAGTATTCGTATTCGTATTCGAGAATATTCGTATCCGTATCCTATTCGAGACTATTCGATTCGTATTCGATCCGTTTCTAGAATCCATGAAAATTTCGTACAAATTTTGTGGTTCAAAATTTGAATTTAGGTGGTTTAAAACCGGTAACCGGTCAAAAACCGGTGAAAATCGCTAGGAATCCATTTTATCCGATATTCGTATCCGAGAAAATCCGTATTCAAAAATATCTGTATCCGTATTCGTATTTGAGATTATTCGAATTCGTATTCGTATTCGTATTTGATACTATTCGACCGTATCCGATCCGTTTCCATATCTCCAAGTAAGGCAATGCTTGTATCACAATCATCACGGGAGGGAGCAGATATAAGTGAAGTAAGCTCCCATGACAGTCTATCTACTTCCTTCTCCAACTCGCTACACCTAGTTCTAGATCTAGCATGGAATCTACCTAGCTTAAGGAAAGCATCATTAAGCTGGTCGTAGGTGGGGCTTACCTCGTCGGAGTCGGAGTACAGCTCGCTGTCGCTTAGTTCGCCCTCGAGGGCCATGAAGCACATGCCGGCGAAGTCATTGCCACTTTTGGGGTCTTGATCACCGGTCTTGTCGTCGTCGCTCCATCCCTCCACCTCGCTGAGGTCGAGGTCGTCGAATGCGGTGAGGACACAGTGGAAGAGCTTCTTGGCCTTCCTAAAGTCGCAGAACTTCTTCTTGCCTTGAGGATGCGCTGGAGGCTTCTTGTTGCGGTTCTTGTCGGTGTAGTCGTTCTTACCCGAACCGCCGTAGTCGTTCTTGCCCTTCTCCAGCATGGGGCAGTTTGCCCGAATGTGGTTGGGGCCACCACACTCGAAGCAAATCACGGGTCCTCCTCTCTTTCCGTCCCTCCTTCTCTTGTAGGCATGAGAAAATTTACAAGCAAGAAGAGCCAACTGATCATCCACGAGCTGCTCTAACTGATCATCAGTTACATCACAGGGAGCAGCAAGGAAGAAACCGGAAATCGAATCAGAAGAAGGACCAGAAGAAGAAACGGGATCGGTGACCAAAGCCATCGACTGTGACTTCGACCTACGAGAGACAACGTCAATCTCGTGAGTCTTGAGGCGCGAGTCTAGCGCGTCAAGAGTCAAGGTTGAGAGGTCTGTCGTATCTTTGATGGTGGTCACTTTCATCTCCCAAACTCGCAGATCGAGTGCAGTGAGCATCTGACGAGCATTATCCTAGTCGAAGTATGTGAGACCGACCGCTCAGAGGTTGCTCAAGATCTTGTGAAAATGCGCAAAGCACTCATCGAGGGACTCACCAGCAAGCATCTCGAATTTGTTGTATTCTCGCTTGAACTGGTCCTGTCGAACCGTCTTGATCTGGGTGGTGCCCTCATGGTATGCGTCGAGAGTCACCCAGATATCGTAGGCGGACGACAGGTGAGAGATGCGATCGAACTCGCTTCGGCTCAACCCCTGGATTATGATGTTCCTTACCTTAGCGTTTGCCTCAACATCAGCCATGTTCTCGGCATTGACGTTCTCATCGGCAGGAACAACAAATCGTACTTTGACCTTCCGCCAGATGGCGTAGCCCTGAGCCTGGATGTAGGTCTCCATCCGACTCTTCCAGAAGGGATAGTCGATCTCATCGAAGATCGAGGGCTTGGTCGAGTACTTATCTGTCGCCATGGCTCTAGAGACCGGTTAAGATCTACGAGGAAGAGCTAACCGGCTCTGATATCAATTGTAGGATCAGAAATGGCAACAGAGGAGGTGAAAATTTGCCCCGAAGTATCCACAAATTTCTTCTCCTATGGCTATAGAAGTCATGAAGCAAGAAGATAAATGCTCACTGCAAACATAGAGGAACAACAAGACAGAACAAGATGGGACAAACACCTTGGCCGAAAGCTGAAAAGACTAAACGCTATCGAAACAGAGAATGGTATGGCAACTAAAATACTTATCTCCTGCAAGAATGAAGTTTCTGAAAAATGAACAGGGAACACCGAGAAAAGATACTGAACAGGAAAATAAAGCGCCAGCCGAGAACTGAAAATACTGAGGACAAACTGAAACCGACCAAAAGGAAGCAAGACAGCAAAATTCAGTCTAAGCCGAAAGACAGCAGCAGCCAAACAGAAAACTGAAACTAGAATAGAGAATACCGCTGTGCTGCGAAAACTGAAGAAAAGACTAACTGCTATAGTTGAGCCTCAAAACCAGAAGCAACAGATCAGAGTCAATAACTAAAAACAGCCAAAAAGAAACTAAGAAAATCAATGAAGGAAAGCACAGAACCTAAACTGAGAATACAACCGAAGCTGGTAAACTGAAACAGTACACAAGACAGAGAAGCAAGCCAGAACACAGAGAAGAAAGCAAAATAGAAAGAGAGCAGACCTGAGGCCGACAGTAGTCTAACAAAAAGATGAATAGAACAAAGTAGACTCACTACCAAATACCAACAGAAGGGTAAGAAAGAAGATCAGGAAAGAAAAGGCAAAACTAAAAAGAGAGAGAGCAGACTGAACAAGAAGCAGACTGGAGACCTGAAAGAAAAGCAGATGGTGGCTGTTTGAAAACAAAATAGAGAGACTACTGTTCTTCTGCTGCTTTTCTCAGTCCAAAGAAGAGCAAATCAGGAGAGAAATAGAAGGACTGAACGGGGAACTCAAAGCAGACCAACTGAGAAGAAAAGCAGCAGGCGACAGGGATCAAATCCAAAAATCGGACAACCAAAATTGCCGACTATTTTTTAGAGACGTGAGTTTGTCGCTGTTCTCTGGACTGCAGATATATACTTTTGTTTGTTGGTTTTCTTTTGCTAGCAAAGAAGACTGAGGCCAAGGCTGATCGCACAAAAGGAACTGCAGTGCAGCCTTGCAGCCGAACTGCATCCAGTAACTCAATTGGTCTAACTTCAAACTAGTAGCCGGTTAGATATGAATCATTGGAGCGAACTGAAAACAGAACTGAGTGAAAAACTGAAAAACGCCAGAGCAGGAACAGTGAATACCGAAGACAGTTTAAAAGAAAGCCCGAAAAGGAATATTTGCTGTTCTATTCGGCTCAACTGATTAGTAATATAATCTAAACACCAGATCAACCGAAGGAAGCCAGGAAACACAAAAGAAACGAACACTGAGCAAGAAATTCAGTCACAGCAACAAAAACGACAGAATCTGATATTGAATTAGAGAGAAGAAAGATTACACAAGGAACATAACATTCACTGCTGACCCATACGCGATTGAAGGTAAATGCTACTACAATTTTCTTTTCAAACACACTCACGCATGAGAGATGGTGACAGAGCCCAGCACACCCTCTGCTCTGTCCACACCTACTCCTCAACTACTCTCCAGAAAAGCAAAAACCAATTCCCAAAGCTATGGAATGGATTAAAAAAAAAGAACACAGAACAAAAAAACTTCTGATTTCATTCCAACGAAAAATCACAAAGGAGTCCTCATATGCATGGACATTAGAACATGAAGAATGATTACAAGACTCTCAATCCATCCTCTCCCTCTCAATCCTCAAAAACACCAAGAGCCTCACATGCTTCTTGGGAGGAACACAACACACACAAAGGGATGAATGAGCTCTAAAATCATGAGGGGGTATGCAGTCCCCAACACCTATTTATAGCCCTTAGCTAATGGGTCTATAACCCGTTATGCCGGCTAAACCCGAATGGAGCCCACTCCCGCTTGTGCAGCCTCGCGAAATCACCATTTCGCCCCTCCTACACCTTCCGGGAAGCTTCTGCGCTCCTTGTCGTCCACGACTCGCAACCACATCGAATCTCCGCCGTCTTCGACACATCCGACCGTTCTGACCTCAACACCACCCGTGTCTAGTCCGGTCACCCTGTGTCTCGCCACGACTCCGTCTCGACGTCCTGCAGCCAACACAGACAAGAAACACATCAAATAACACCGCTCGATACATGTAAGCATAATAAAGTCCAAACATGTCGAATCATCAGAATACTATTCTAATCTCATACGACCAAGTTTGACCAAGTCCGATCGAAGTCGTTTGCACCGCGCAACGACATGGTCCAGACCACACAAACCAAACTCGACTTTCAGAACACGTGTCAATTACTCATCACAAATATGGGAGCACCTCCACATGGTCTCTCAATTTTGCGCTAGTGTAGTCTACCCTGTATCCCAACAAGACGACTTATGTTTAACATCATCTGATAATATGAAGCGGAGGGGGGTAGCCGTGCTATATAGCCGGTTTATATAAGTTTCGATGAATTTCCTTGAGACTATATGTATAACAAGGTTTACAAAATGCAAATAGGAGATAAATATAAAGAAATTAAGTTTGCTGAAAAACATTATTAGACTTGCCTCCTAAAGATTTGAGGGGAATAACTTTTGTCTTGTAGTGGCTTTTCGAACACATTATTTATTAAATAGCTGCATCAGCATGTCACTCCAGATGTGGGTCATGAAAGAAGTGCTCTTACCCACACGTACAAAGCTTGCAATATATCTCATCGTCATCAAAATTCATATATTTTTTTTGTTTGAGGCAGTCATCAAATCCATGCAACGGCTATATGCTTGTAGTATTTGTGAACCACGCATGAATGATGAATCCATGATGCATTGCATGGTCAAAGTCTAATTCTTTTGATGAATTGATAAGCTTTATCATAAATTATTTTGTTTGTCTTGTAAGCAAAACCTCGTCTCCCATGGCAACTTACGTACGGCCATTGCTATCTCTTTTTTTTTGAAATGTACGACCGTTGCTATCTGATATACTAAGTTTCGTAGTTAGTACCCCTTACAAGAATGCCATTATGTTTCTACAACTAATCAAGGAAGTTTTTTTTTAAAAAAGTCAACCAATCAAGTAATCATTTTAGAAAATCCTCAACCAATCAAGGAATCATTTTAGAAAAATCCTTAGAATTCATATTAATAATTTAGGTAAAATACACTAGTATCCAACTTTTACATCAAATATTCTAGATAAACAATATACTACCATCAAGTCCTTAAGTCGATGAACTAGTTGAACTTTTTTATCTTCCTCTTTATAGACTCTATATCTTACAATAGTATCTTGATTGCCGACAATCATGGTACTGGGAAATAGTATGTTGATGATCTTTATTGATATGTATAACCTATGTCTTGGTAGTAATGTTGTTCGTCGAAAGAAAGTCAGATGAGATTTATATATACTTAATTTGGCCCGGTATCAATCTCTGGTGTATGTGTCACTATTGTTATCCAAGTGAGTCGGTCCGATAAAATCCATTATGAGTAAAAAATCCACTAAGAACTTACAGGAAAGAACAAAACTAGAACAAGTATAATAGAAGGAACTGAAAAAAATATATAAAATTACTTCTAAAATTTAACAGGTCCCAGAGGCAGATCTAGCAGAGGTCTTTGGCCGGCTCCATCTGTGTACGCCCACGACCACCAAAGCACCCACGTCTGCATTTGAGGTCATAGGTGTAGCGAGCACCGGCTGGTCACGCCACGGAGGACGCATGCGTCGTCGTCCAGAGGTTGAAGATGATTGATTCCATTTTAGGCCGTTTCGCCTGTGTACGAGGCATTAGATCGAAGCCCACTAACCCATATAACAATGTAGCATATATCAATTATCATGTAGTCTCTTTGATTCCAAATGTAAGTCTATTCCCATCAAATATTTTTGAGTTTGACTTTTAATATATAACAAATTACCAAGATTGATAATACAAAATTAGTATTATTAAATCTATCATGAAATACACTTTTATAATGTCAAATTATTTTTATTTGAAACAACATATGTTTATAGAAATTAATGATCAAGGTATTACCTTGGTGACTACGTCAATATTCAAAATGATTTACATTTGGAATTATAGAACTATGTAGTATGGGGTTGCACCGGACCAACTTAATGCCGACTCACACAGAACTCAATTTTCTCGGACCGGGGCGAGCTCGCCCTAACCTCCAACATCCAAGATCAACTATAAGTAAACCAATCTCAATAAAAAAGCTATAAGAGCATGTACAATACAAGATGCTTATAGATGAATGTTTAAAGAGAGAGAAAATGTTTATCTTGACAGTGCCTTAGTAAAATGTACGCAACTCGATCTTTGGAAGAGATGTCTGGACTTCAATGCTCTTGCTACAACCCTCCCTCTAACAAAATGAAAATCAACTTCTATATGCTTCATTCAAGCATGAAACACGAGATTGGCGGTGAGGTACGTTGCACCAATACTATCACACCATAATGACAAAGCACAGTTTTGATAAATTTTGAGTTCAACCGTTTCATTAGCAGTGGCCTTATATTCCGCTTTGCTACTTGAGCAAGAGATGGTGGAATGTTTTCTTGCACTCCATGAAATGAGATTGGAACCAAAGAAGATGGCAAAACCTCTTGTTGATCGTCGGTCATTCATAAACCCAACCTAATCTGCATCCGTAAATGCACTGAGAAGCTTGGATGATGAGCTCTGAATAACAAGGCCAACAACTGTTATTCCTTTCAAGAACATGAGTATCCTCTTTACTGCTGCCTAGTGAATGTCTATTGGTTCTTGGAGGAACTGACATACTTTTATTTATTGTAAATGAAATGTCAGGCCAAGTAAGAGTTAGATATTGTAATGCTCCTGTAGTACTACAATACATGAAAGTGTCTGACTTTGGAAGAGGTTTCCCTTGAGTTCTGGACAGTTTCTCAACACAAGATAGAGGTGTGGCGGTAGGTTTACAGTTCAACATGTTTTCTCTTTGAAGTAGATCTGTGACATACTTCTTTTGAGTAAGAATCAGGCCATTTTTCCAAGGTGTAGCTTCAACTCTTGGGAAATAATTCAGTGCACCAAGATCTTTTATTACAAAGTCTCTTAGTAAGTTGCTTGATCAATTTATCTGTGGCCTCAACATCTAAGCTTGCTATGATTATGCCATCAACATATATAAGAAAATAGATGATAATTTCACCTTCTTTGAATATGAACAATGTTGTGTCGGCCTTGGATGGGGTAAAACCCAATCCCTGTAGCTTCATGCTTAGCCTTGCAAACCACGCCCATAGAGCTTGTTTTAAGCCATAAAGTGCTTTTTGTACCTTGCAAACATGCCTTGGATGAACATGATCCTCATAGCTAGGTGGTTGATGCATATATACCTCTTCTTCCAATATGCCATGATGAAAAGCATTTGTATATCGATCTGTTGCAAATGCCAACCTTGAGAGACAACATATGAGAGAATAAGTCACACTGTTGTGGGTTTAACAATAGGACTAAAGATTTCTGCATAGTCCATGCCATAGCGTTGTTTGGAACCCTTTGCAACTAGCTGAGCTTTATAGTAATCAACTGTCCCATCTGCCTTCTATTTAACTTTTTAAACCCACTTACATTCAATGATATTTTATCCAGGATGTTGAGGTACCAAGGTCCAAGTGTTATTCTTCATCAAGGCATTGTATTCCATGTCCATTGCTTCTTCCCATTTAGGTTGATCAAGAGCTTGAACATGGGAGGTCGCTTCTTTCCATTTAGAGTAACGCATTGTTCCACCTGTGAGCTGCTTGGGTTGAACAGTGTTGTTTTGTGATCTGGTGCGTGGTCTTTGGATGTTTTCTCTGCCTTTCTCTACATCTGGAGCAATGTTGTGCTCTTTAGTACCTGCAACTAGGGAAGACATAGAGTCTATAGCTACATTGTTGGTCGAATCAGGAAAATAAAAAACCATGCTGTCAGCCAAATCTACTATTGCCAGTTTGTAGTTAGCCGGAAGAGGGGTAGATTGATGGAAACAATATGGGTAGAAGGACAGCAGTAGTATGCTTGGATTCAGAAACAACAGGCTTATCAAGTTTGGTAGAAAAGGGAAACACTAACTCGTCAAAGACAACATCTCTTGAGATGTAAACACAGCTAGTTTCTCGATGCAAACACTTGCACCTTTATGCCGATTGCTATAGCCAATGAACACACATTGCATAGACCGAAAAGAGAGCTTTGTCTTGTTGTATGGCCGTAGATTAGGCCAACAAGCACAACCAAAGGTGCACAAAAAGGAATAGTCTGGTAATGTGTTATGAAGTTGGTCAAGAGGGGTAATGTGATGGAGAACATGACTTGGTAATCTATTGATGAGATAACAAGATGTAAGGAATGCATCATCCCAAAAATGAGCTAGCATAGATTCTTATGCAGGAAGTGCAAGTCTAGTTTCCACAATGAGACGATGGTTTCATTTTGCAACCATGTTCGTTTGTATATGTGAGATACAAAACTTTATGAGAGATTCCTGCGGTTTAAAGATATTTGCTGAGCTTTTCATATTCTCCTCCCTAGTCACTTTGGATAGAACAAATTTTGGTGCCAAGTAAACATACCACATGTTTTTGAGAGTGAAGAAAGACACGTTCAACTTCAGATTTATGTTTGAGTAAATAAATCTAGGTAAAACAACTAAAATCATCAAGGAAACTAACATAATACTTATAACCTTCGACAGATGTGATTGTCGATCCCCATACATTAGAATGAAGGAGCTCAAGTGGAGCCTCAATTTCCCTAGTAGAAGTATTGAAAGGGAGTTGATGTATTTTAGCTTGCTAAGCGATCATCATATACTGAAGGTGTTTTGGCACACTGGACACTTTATTTGACTGAAGGATCTCTAAAACTATAGAGGAGGCAGGGTGTCTAAGCCAACGATGCCATTGCTCAGGAGTAGGTTTTGTGGAAGCCAAGGAATGACAGGATTGAAGAGCACCAGGACTACATATGCTTGTGAGAGGGTAAAGACCCCCTTCATATTTGTTGTGAAGAAGAACTGTCCTCATAGCCCTATCCTTCATAAGAAAAGAATCAGGATGGAACTCAACAAATGCATCATTGTCTGGAGCAAGTTTTTGAACTGAAACAAGATGCTTATTAATACGAGGAATATGTAAAACATTTTTTAGATGAAATGGACGAGAATGAATGGCAAAAATAGATTGACCAATATAGGCAATTGACAAACTTGCTCCGTTGTCTACTTGAACATCACTTGTTAGGTGATCAGTTGCACTGGTATCAGCATACCAATTGTTGACCACAGTGTAGGAAGTGGTTGCTTCTGCTGCTGCCACACGCGGATCATCGCTCTAAAAGCTGTGATCAAACCTGTGATAGCATCTCAAGGCTTCATGGCTCGGCTTGCCATAAACTTGACATGTTGGCCTACCGCTGCTATTATTGCACCATGGTGCATTGCTATTATTGCACCATTGTGCATTGCCATGGCCTCAACTGTTATTGCTTCACCCTCTATTATTCTTGGGAAAGTGCTTCAGCTTCTAATTTTGCTACTTGTACTGCTATCTTGTTGCACTATTGCCTGAGGCAATGTATTGCTGCACCGAGTTGTTGTGTCTCCTACGCAGATCAAAACCGATCAAGTGTGCATACATATCACTAAGTGTGACAGGGTCAAGATGCATCATCATGGATGTGACCAACGTGTCATAGTCTGGCTCAAGGTTAAAAAAACCATCGGTTACTGGCCGATAACCATCGGTAACTGGAAAAACTCGGTTGAATCAGGATGGAAAATCCTGGTCAAAATTTTTAAAATGACATTTTGAATTTATGACTGCATAATGCACTTCTTAGATTGGTTTAGGTATTGTTTGTGATAGATTAGCTATTGTAGAAACTAAAAATGGATGAATTATTGTTTGTGATAGATTAGCTACTACGTCCACACGTATTGCAGGCAATGTAAATTGGCAAAGTGCAGCAGCATGTGCTAGGTAGTATAGCTAGTTTGATTATTGGCAAAGAGGTTGGTAGCATGTGCTAGAAAGCACATGGGTGCTTGCGTTTGAACTGTTTTGGCAGCACTTTAGCACTAAAGAAAGTGCAGCAGCAGGAGCCACAGAAGAAGGGGAGAAAAGAGGAGCAGCTATAGCAGGTTGTAGGCGAGAAAGAGTAGTAGCACGCTAGGGGAGAAGAGGAGCAGCAATCAAGTAGAAGAAGAGCAGCAGTAGGCCAGCAGCTAGATCTGTGAGTTCATGTCCATCTTTTTCACACTTTTGCTCTTCTTGTTCTATTTTGTCATGTTGGTTAGAGAAATCTGTTTAACTTGAAGTTGAAAATCAAGTAAAAGTTTGGATGAGACAAATTTGTATTCAACTTGCATGATCTCTTGTCATCTGTTCATTTCTACAAAGCTCCAGGAATATAGTGTCTTAATAGTTAATCTAGAAAAGTTCCTGCTAGTTAGCTTGTTGCAGTACCTTTAATTTTATATATAAGAATACCAAGTAAAATGATAAGAGTATTCCTCCAACTACATTCAATAGTTTGAAAAATTTTAGGTATAGCCCACATTTTCAAATTGCTGATGAGACTTGTGTACAAATTCTATTCACAAATTAAGTAATAAAGTAGCACCCATGCATGACAGATCCATTGGAACATTAGTTGAGTTAGATTTTTTCTATCTTACTACATCTTTATGTGCAGCCCATGAGAAGCCAAAGACTTCATTCCAACAAGATGACATTATCTAGATCTATCATGTCAGTTGCAGAGTAATGCAATGTTTTTTTATGCTACGGACCTTATAGGAAATTCAACAAATTCTAGAACAAATAATTTGACTAATGCTACTGTATGATATTGTAGGTGATAGCTGCTAAAAATATCAATGTTGGGAGCATGGAGAAAGACTAGGAGGTGCTGGGTGGAAGTGCAGATATTGTAAACTTACTAAATTAGGAGGTGGTGTCAACCACCTGAAAGAACATCTTGCTAGAAAATACGGGGATGTTATTCCTTGCAGTGGGTTTTGGCGGAAGTCCGAAGGCTCATGCTGGTAAGTATAAAAGAAATGAAGGACAAGAAGAAATCTATTAAAGATGAGCGACTACGAATGAAGCAAGTTGCTTCAGAGCCTATAGCTCGTGGTCCATCATGTTAAGATATCTTCGATGATGAGGAGGACAAGAAGACGGAATGGGCTCGCTGAGAGTCGTTGAAGTTGCACCAGCTCGAGCAGAGGGCAAGAGCCTAGGGTGAGACATTTGAATATGGTCGTGGTAGTGGAAGTGGAAGTGGTAGAGGAAGGGGTACAGAAAGTAATGCCTTTTCTAGGATGTTTGGCAGGTTGCAGTCCATAAGAGTTGATTATGATATTTTGCATAGTCAGTCACTCATCCAACCTCGCATTGACACAACGCTTAAAAATGAAGCAAAGTCAAAACTTAGGAAAGGTTGGTCTAAGTGGTTCCATAATAATGACATTGTTGGAAATAAGGCAGTGTCCTTATTTTTGTGCAAACATCATGGTTACACAAGAACTTGGTCAAGCCGTTCCATCACCTAGAGGTCATGAAATAGATGGGCCATACCTTGATGCTAATGAACTGGAGATAAAGCAGTATGTACAGCAGTTCAAAGAAGACTAGAGCATATATGGAGTATTCATCATATGTGATTCCTGGACATGACCTACACATATGAGTATAATTAACTTCATGTTGTTGTAATATCCCGAACGTCGTTACGACATAAGTTTTTGAAACAATCGCGGAGTCGCCGGTTTTTCGGTAAAACGCGGGAAGGTATAAATTGTAGAATATTGTAAAATAAATTAAAACAATTAATTTGGATGTTTTGGGCTGTCCGGAGGGGTGGGCCAACCGCTTTGGGCCAGCCCCCAAATGGGGCCTGTACCCCTCCCAAACCCTAACACCCTCTTTATAAACCCTCCTTGCCCCTCCACCCCTCCCCACCCCTTGGCCGCCCCACCTCCTTTGGCGCCCCCCCCCTATTGCTGCCATGGGTGTCCCAAGAGCTGCTGCCATTGGAGGAGAAGGAAGGAGAATGAAGGAGAAGAAAGAAGAAGAGGACGAAAAAAGTGGGGAAAATCTCCATCTTGGTAATTTTTTCTCATCCCAAATGCTCTGTTTTATGGATTAATTAGGTTCTTGGCACGATTATGAAGGTAGTTAATAGATCAATTGCCCGATTAGAGATTAGACGCTGACTGTTTTTAGATTGATTCGCGCAGTACGATTTTTCGCGCCGTTGTGATCTAGAAAACGAATTTTCCTGCAGGTCTTCCCAAAAGGAAAGTTGTAGAGGACCTCCAGATGCATCTCCTGTATTTTTTTCAAATTTTTCTACCGAGGGATCTGGGAGATTCGGAGTCGGAAATACCGCTGTCCGTCAGGCGGATAGATTGGTACAGTCCGACAGTAATCCGGAGTTTAAAAATAGTAAAATAATTTTTTGGCCTTAGCCGTAGTTGATAAAGTTGTACATAATTTAGAGATCTAGCGTCTGTATAAATTTTAGAATTTTTAGACTGCTGTGCTGTTGAGGACACGCGTTTGAATACTGCTGTCCCATCTGACAGAACATAGTTCTTCCTCTATTTTGGGCATTAAATTACTCCTAGCTGTGATTAAAATAAAAATAGTTGTTCTGCATGAAAATTGTAGGTTTTTAAGTCATGAATCCAGAGAGGTATCATTTTCTGTATTTGGATCATTGTTTTTAAAGATACTAAAAAGTGAAGCAGCGCTGCTGCAGAGGGTAATTTGCTGAATTGTTGAGCGGAAAAGAGTTTGTGCGGGTTCGGGGTTCTAGCGTCGTTCTAAATATTTTAGTCGTATTTGCATGCTGTGGTTGTGTGCTGAGAGTTGTCTTTTGGACAGGTGGTCTTGTCCCTGAGCGCTCTTGAATTTTACTTCGCTTCATCGGATTTAGGCAAGTGAACGTAGCGGTGGTTGCTACTGTTTAACTTGTTATTCCTTCTACTTGCAATTTACATTATTATCTTAATTTGATACATGATGCCATGATTGCATGATATTTTACTTGTGGAGATGATAGCAAAAATTTATCCATTGATATGTTGATATTATGCTAGTAGACATGTGGAATTCTTGCTTAATGTTATAATGTGGACATGAAAATAATATGTGGTGGATGTGGACATGTTGAGAGCATGATGATGCTCCTTGTGGATGAATTAATGTGATTAATGAATTATCATATCATTCATGTCATATCATGTCATTTGTATATGTGGATGTCGCCGCACTTAGCCGCGACCATACGAAGACAACATCGTATATTGTCAGAATACGATGCACCTCTTCGCTCTGGAAGCATCGTATATTGCCGTAATACGATGAACTACAATTCCTGCCTTGGCAAGAGTGATGTGGAGCATAGCATGAAGCATTCATATGCATTGCATTGTGGAAAGATCATTTGCATACATATGCAACATATTGTGGTGATGATATTTTATGGAATATACAACTTTCTAGTTGTAATGTGGAATTGACTTATGTGAGCTATTTGTGGTATGAAGATTGTGGATGTGGTCGTGGAATGGGATTTGTCCCTTGTGTTTGGTAAGAGTCGTGGTTGTGGCATGAGATTCTTTTCACTTATATTAATTGTTGATAGCAATTGTGGATGTGAGAATTAATAAAGTAGTGGCATGATCATACATATGTTTTATTGTCTTGATGGTGATTTGAAGTTGAGGATATAACATTGTCAGTTGTGGAAGAGTAAATGTTGATGATTAATTTATTGTAGTTGTGGAAGACTAAATGTTTCATATGCATTTAATTGATATTTAAAATGATAGCATTTATATGCTAATTAAATCTGAAATTGAAGAGGTATGATCTATGGAAGATTTGTGGTGGTTTAATAATTGTGAACATGAATTGTGGTTGTAGTTGTATAGAATTATAAATGATGATGTATAATTGTTTGTAGTTTGAATAGCCTGTTAAACAGTTTGCTTGCTGAGATTTTTATCTCACCCTTGTTTCCCCCTCCCTACAAGTGGACATTGAGCATGCATGGGAAGGGTAGAACAGCACCTCACTGATGCACTTGGATCATAGTTTATTGCTGTAATAAAGTTGAAAGAATTCTAGACCTTTGCATAGCTTTGTTTACATTATCTTAATAATGCCAAATTTGTGAACTATGTTTTAGATTAAAATATTAGAGGATGTTTTAATTAGTGAATTGCTATCACTATTCAGTTATTCCTTAGTTGTTTACGCTTCGCTTATACTATCTTGTTTAGTAATTGTTGCCAGTTTAATATATCTTGTAAATTGGCTAGTTGTAGAGCAGTTTTAGTAGCATCCCAGGGTATTGTGGATCCTGGGGTGTTACAGTTGTACTGCAATAGAAGAATGTTTTCCATAAGTCAGTGAGTGCAACCGACGATGTACAAACTGTGGATTTTCCGTATCGTGGGATCCGTAAAGTTGTGGAAGAAATTAGAGTTAAAAATATTTATGCAGGTTGTGACTGACAATGGTGCAAACTACAAGAAAGCATGTGAACTAGTAATTGAAGAATATCCAACTATAATCTGGCAGCCCTGTGCAGCGCATACCGTGAACCTCATGCTAAAGGACATCGGCCAGTTCAAGGAGGTTGCTGCAGTTGGCAAGGCGACCAAGAGGATTTGTCGGTTCCTATACAACCACAATTGCCTCCATAATGAATGCGAGAACAAATTGGAGGAGAGATAGTTCGTCCAAATGCCACAATGTTTGCAATGACATTTGTTTTCTTGAAGAGATTTTGGGATAGAAAAGAAAAATTCATGAAGTGGATGGTATCAAATGTGTGGAGCTCCAACCATGTGTGCATGATCGAAGAAGAAGAATACATGTATTCTTCCCTCACAAGTAGACAATGGTGATCTAGTATGGATTGGGTCATTAAAGTGGTAAAACCAATTTATCAACTACTAAGATTTGTGGACCAACAGAAACCCACAACTGTGGTAGGAATGGTTGCAAAAACATATGAACTTCAATTTGAACTTAAAGCCATCTTGAAAGAAGATGAGGCTACCTATGCTTGTAATATAGATCTAGTTAATAGAAGAATTTCAATGATAAAGCACCATACTTACACGGTTCTAGGCAAGTAGATACTTTCCTAAATCATAAAACGTACAACATATTTGTTATATTTTGTCTAACACACCATGTGTGTTTGGACAACATTGTTGCTAAACCCGTACAGCCACAACCTATATGATTTGGGGAAGAATGCAGCCGTTATCAATCACTGACAAAAGCAATTCAAAGAATAGCTGACACACTTGATGAGGCAATGCAGGCTCTAGTCGACATAGAATATTATCGTAACCGACGAGGCCTATTTGCTTCAAATGAGGCTTATCTTGCTGCTAATCGTATAAAATACGAGTTCAATATATTTTTCATGTTACTTGCAGATGCATGGTGGATGACATTTGGAGTGGACACATTAACACTACAAAAATATGCCTTGCGGATTGTCTCACAATGTGTTTCCTCCAATGGATGTGAACATAATTGGAGCACATTTGCTTTAGTGCATCAAGTAATTGTATAAGCTCGTATATGTCCAGTACAATCTAAGGCTACAATTGTAAGAGCACGAGACTAGGAATAAAGATAGGGATGCAGATCCTTTTGGAGATCTCATTAATGCCACTATGTATGGTAGAGCGAACCCACCATGAGTGGCTTGACAGCTCCATAAGCCCCTCAGAGCCTCTGTTAGATGAGTAAGGTGAGCCACCCAAGCCATAGACAATTATAGTTAATGCCATCCCTGAGAATTACCTGAATAAAGCACTAGATGATCAACTGTTGAAGCAATGGACTATGAAAACTATTGGCAAGAGTCATGTTACAAAAAGAAAAACTTGTAGCCAACCAACTGGAAAATTGTCTCGCGACTTTGCCTTACTTACACAAACAAGGAAACAAGTGGCTGCTAAGAAGAAGAAAAAGGGTATTGACGAGGACATTGTGGGAAGCGATGAAGAGATAGAAACTCCGTCATCTAATGAAGTGGAGTACTAAGAGTATGGCAATAGTAGCACTTCGCCATCCGATGATGGTGCTGATGGTGGGACAGCTCATGATGGAGTACAAGACTAACAAAACACATATCAACCATTGGAATTCACCTGCAAGACAAATCTCACGCATGGTACCCAGGATGAAGACTATGGTTGTCATGCATCAAGAACAATCAATGGAACCTATATGAGGGCTAAGGACCACCAACGAGATCATTCTCGGCCACAAGACTCTTCTTCCTATGCATCCCATGGTAGCTCAAACTCTTTTCCGACTTATGGACATCAAGATGCCAACCTACTACCTTCTGGTGATGATTCTCATTCGTCCTTGGATATCTCTTCTCATCCTACTTACTACTATGAAAATTAAGCTAATGAAAGAATTGATTACCGATTAAGGCGTAACACGCATATTACTAACAAGTTTATAATCATTGGGTACAATATGCCCATCCAGTGTACACTTGGGATCAATACAAAGTGCATCTAGCTCATTCTGAAGGACTTGTCCTAATTGATAACAATGTGTACATTGCACAACCTTTGTGTTTCTCAACAATGTATTGGTACGAATTGGTACTCCATTGTTGTTTTCAGTATGCTACTCAAGTTATCATTCATTATCATTAAGTTGTATATTCATTATTTTAGATGCTTCACGACACTTGGAGGAGAGGGCTTCACTACATGGTCAAGGTAGTAACGAGCAATATTTATGTACAACTTGAGGCATTGTTACTTCATTAAATACTTTCTATTTAATATTTGCATTATTTGGATTTCTAATTACCCGTAACTGGTTTTCCACTAGTTTTAATGGCTTTTTCAGTTTTTGACCAGTTACCACCCCCAATTCAAATTTTGTTTTGTCAAATTCAATGGTTTTCCACGGTTTTTCCTGTCGGCCGCCTTGGGATTGGATCCGTTCCGATATTTCTAACCTTGGTCTGGCCCAAGACCAACCAACATGTAGGTGGCAACATCTTCATCGCAGAGAGGGCGCCCAATTGACGCCATGGTATCCACCAAACTCTTCACTTTTCTGAGGTAGTCAGTGGTAGAGAGATCATCCTTCTTCAAGTTATCTAACTACATGCGGATTTGCATGATGCTAGCTCGAGTGCATGAGGAAAACATCTCCTCAAGAGCCCTCCGTACCTTTGTAGCCAAGGACATGAAGAGGACATGTGCAAGAATCTCCTCTATTAGAGAGGAGAGTATCACGCCAACACGAGTTGTGCATGTTGGAACCACAGTAGTATGTCAGATTCGTACTTGACGCACCGCTCCTTCCATCGATTTTGAGATGGTGGCATCTGGGCATGTAGTAGATCCATCCACAAATCCAAGGAGTTATGGGCTCCTTAGATACGACATTATCAAAGAGAATAGCCCTTAATGCAATTATCAAAGACTAGTCTCAAAGATGAATGGAAAATTAAGGATATATGTAACAGAAACAGCCATATTTTTTTCATGCGACATCAGAGCAGACTGTTCATCGTATTGTACCAAGATCGCTTCACGCCTTTAGCGATTGGATTTTTTTTAATTTTGGATTGGACACAAAGATTAAGCTACGCAAATAAACATGAACGATCAGCACATAAGCAAAATTTCTAATGGATCAAGACATAATAAAACTCACGAAAATAGCAGATGCAAAACTAGGGTTTGGATTTTTTTTGTGCGTTTTCGGCTTATGAACTATCGGACAATAAGTAATAAACTAAAATTTAAAGGGATAACTTCCTCCGAGTTAATCAAGGCTCGATACCAAGATGATACGGGTCACCCGATCTTCTCGACGACGATGGATACTCACGGAGTCTTGATGAATCGTAATGATCCTCCAATGCCAATGCAAGGGACGGACACTCTTTAATCCGCCAAAACACACTCGTGTTGATTTCGCCGACTACCAAGTGAAGATCTATCGTGCACCCAATTTCCAACGGAAAGGCTGAACGATCTTGATTGAAAATCACTCCTAATTCCCTATGGAACTTCGGCAGCAATGCTAAACTTGAAAAAAATTTAGTAGACTCATTATTCTCAAACGTGGTCTCCCTTACAATGGGGGTCTAACCCTCAATATATAGTTTCCTCTCCACCTCATGGCTGGCCAAGAGGTCCTAAACCAACTCCAACTCATCCCTACATGTATTTGGAAAAAAACTTACACAAAAAGAAAAACATAAAATTAAATCGTCACCATGTTTCGGTCATAACTTTTTATCCGTGATGAATTTGAAGGTGGACCAGATCCATTGCTTAGCCCTTGAAATTATCTTTGCAATGAGTACAAGAATACCTGAATCGGACTCTGTTTGTGAAAGTTATGGCCTTTTAGTAATCACTGTCGCTATCCCGAACTCGAATCCGAATTGAATCCTGAGTTGAATCCGAGTTTGAATTGGGTTGAGCACGTGGGAAGTCCGAATTTGGCTTGAAAATATTATCCAAAAATTGTAGTTTAAGTCCTTGGGGTTCCTCCCTTTTACTCTCACATCGAACGGGCTTCTTTCCTCCTTGATCAACCGCATGGGCTGCTTGATTTTCTCCTTGCCAACCGCTTTGGCCTTCTTGTTCTTCATTGCTAGGCAGCAAATATGGGTACCCTCCTTCTTGTGCTCCTCTATTGCTTTGGCTCCGGCCTCCCTCTCGATTCCAAAGACTTGAAGCTTGTCAAACCTGAGAATGCACAAAGTATTGCTTTTAAGTAGTATCTAATTCTCACGGAAAACACAAAGAAACTTGTTAAGAAACAATTGCACCTGTTGTTTGAGAAGTATAGATCGTGCTTTATAAACAGAGTTACAAGTACTAGGGATATCCTCATCACGTTTTCTGTCCTGTCGTCTATTAAACCGAAAATTGCAATAGCAAAACCGTAGTTCAATCTGTTATTTCTCATGAGTTTTGTTAAGTTTTCGTCCATTAGAAATTTTGTTTACGTGCTGATCTTTGTGCTCATTTGCGTAGCTTGATCTTTGTGTCCACATAAACCCTAGAAAATTGCTGATTCATTCCATTAATTAGCACCCAAAATAACAAATACCAACCTGCCTTTGCTTGCTTTCGCTCGGATTAGCAACCCTAGTGCACCTCGCCGTGTCCGTCTCGACTTGCTCCATTTGGCGTCCGAACCACTTTGATTTCTTTGGGCGTCACTTATATCCTTTCATCTTTGAGACTAGCTATTGATATTGCTTTGGGCTTGATGAGGATATCTCTATTACACATTCATCGTCCACTCCAAGTGTGCATGATAAGGCTCCGGAAGGTCCTATGACAAGAGCAAGAGCTAAGCTACTTCAACAACAGGTGCTTTGTTTCTTAGAGATTCTTCTATTACGTTAGATGAGAATAACATACTACCTAATGCAAATATGTTCTGTCTTCTCAGATTTAAAGCAACAGAAGATCAAGTGGAGAAAGACCAACCTACCACGAGTCATGAGAAGGACAGTCCATGAGGGCAAGGAGCTATGATATTTGTGTCCAAGAATTTCTTAACCAAGCAACCATCAAATCAATGGAAGGCCACAAGATCACAGATCTCATGGCGTGCACAAGATATGGCCTGCGTGCCCAAAGGGTGATCGAGTCCATCTCTATCTCGGTCTTGTAATAGGATAAGGGCTTAGCCTGAAATTAAAGGAAACGGATTGCTAAATTTTAAGAATTGGATTAGGAAGCCTTGACCGAATAAGAGATTGATTCGGCCAAGACTTTCCTTGTGTGAGTTCGGGGAAACACTATAAAAACTATCCCCTTTGTTTGTGACAGACCACGTTTGAGAATAATCAATCTACTAAAGTTGTTCGAGTTTAGCACTGCTGCAGAAGTTCCATAGGGAATTAGGAGTGATTTTCTTCAATCAAGATCGTTCACCTTTCATTGGGAATTGGGTGCACGATAAATCTTAACAGTGGCCGTGAAATCAACACGAGTGTGTTTTGGCGGATTAAAGAGTGTTCGTCCCTTGCATTGGCATTAGAGGATCATTACGATTCATCAGGACTGCCGTGAGTATCTATCCTACGTCGAGAAGATCGGGCGACCCTGTATCATCTTGGTATCAGAGCGCGGTTTACTCGGTAGGATCTTATCCCTTTATTTTTCAGTTTATTACTTGCTGTCCTATAGTCCATAAACCGAAAACACACACAAAATAAATCCAAGCCCTAGTATCACATCTGCTATTTTCGTGAGTTTTGTTAAGTCTTGATACATTAGAAATTTTGTTTACGTGCTGATCTTTGTGTTCCTTCGCGTAACTTGATCTTGTGTCCCCATAAAACGAAAAAAGTATATTCAATTTACTCTTGAAGTTGTGTCCGTTTCTACAACTCCTCCCAGATCAATCCGAGTACAACCCTAGAATCCAAGTCGGTTTTGACTAGCTGTCCACTTCCGAATCTGTTTGGAAGTTGCCATCTGAAACCAACTCTAGGGAGGTGCTATCCGAAATCCAAGAGAGGAGTTAGAGTTCACGTTGGCTTCCTTGAACACCACACATACGAGCTTCACTTAAATCCTTTGAATACTTGAGACTAGTCTTTGATATTGCATTGAAGGCTGCTCCTGAATACCCACTCCGGCCGATCAAAAAAATTACCTTTATACCCCTACCTTCCACAAAAAGTTTGTGGCCCATATACCTCAATAGACTCAGAACAGTGAGTTGAACATATTTGGGTGATTGGCAAGGTAGCAAAAAAAATGGTGAGCAAAAAAAAGAGAGAGAAAAAGGGAGAAAAGGCTGATTGGTGAGTGGCTTAAACTCTTGGGTAATCTTGTGCCTTCTACTCTTATTCTTGCAATTGGGTAGCGTCTCTGCTAGTACTTGGTGCAAAACAAGCTATTTGTGTTCCTTACTTTCAGATTACTTTCAATTAGCTCATTCCTTTGTTTGCATTAAGTCACATTGATCTTCGCGTGTGCGTTCATACACTTCACTTATATCTATTGTATCAGCACATAGGCAATACTTTCTACCTTGGATTATTACTTAATTTTACAACATCGAGAAATCCAGATCGTGTAGGATAAATACTTCCTAACCAAGCTCCATAAAATATCCTTTGCCGTGCAATTGTGAGTCGCTTTTAAATCCGCTGTTAGACTCAATTCACTTTGGAAAGGTAAGAACTTTATTTGGGAGAGGAAAAGTGAGATTGAGTGATCTCCACATATTGCCCATATATTTGTGGTTTTGGTGTTTTCTTTGTGCAACTAATCACGTCAGGTGGAGACGACAACATGGGAGAGGAGCATGGTCTGAATTCCCCGGTGACGCGTTTTCAATTCCAAGCTTTGAGGGGAACTTTGCGCAATGAGTTCGCCACACTACTCGACCTTGGAGGAGCAACTCAAGGCGAGATCAACAATTCCACACAAGACATGCGCATTGAGATGAACCAACAAATGAGCATGCTACATACCAACATTGTGAACGATGTGTTGCGCGCACTTCGACCACAACAAGAGGAAGGAAGTGTTCATCGTGGGGGTGTCATCCCTCCACGAGATGAGGAAGCAGGCATTGCTCGAGGTGGCCAAGATGCACCACAACAGCGAGACCGCGTGGTGGCAAACACCATCCGTCCACCCTTGCCTGGGAGAGGTGCAAGGGGCGGCTTTCATGGTCCGGGGAGGGGCCATGGACATGGAGGCCGTGGTGGGGGAGCACTTCACTTTGACGACGATGACTTTCCGCACTATGACGACGGCTACTAACGCCGTAATCGTTCTGTGAACGACTACGAGGAGAAATTTGGTAGCTCAAATTTACAATGCCTTCATTTTCAGGTACACATGAGCCCGAAGAATACCTCAGTTGGGAGCTCAAGGTGGACAAGGTGTTCCACTTGCACAACTATTTTGAAGAGAAGAAAATCCATATGGCAGGACTAGAATTCAATGATTATGCCTTGGTTTGGTGGGAACAAATGCAAAACCAAAGACTGGGGAACAATGACTCACCCATCACTACATGAGAAGAGATGAAGTACCACATGAGAGCAAGGTTTGTACCTAAACATTACAAACGTGACCTCTTTGATAAATTGCAGAATTTGAAGCAAGGGAGTTTCACGATTGAGGAGTACTACAAAGAGATGGAAATGGCTATGATAAGGGCTAATGTTTTTGAACAAGAAGAGCAAACTATGGCCCGATTCCTTGCTGGTTTGCATCCTTCCATCAAGCGAATCACCGAATTTCAACCCTACAACAACATGGTGGAGTTGGTGCATCAAGCCACTAAGGCTTGAGAGGCAAGTACAACAGGACATGAGGGTTTCAAAATCATCTTGATGTAGACGAGGTGTCCGATCTTTCGATGAGATTGATAACTATCGATTTTGATGGAGGTGACTCTCACAATCCGACTACAACCGTACGACGACGCTTGCGCCTTAGCAATCGCAGAACCAACTTCGAAGTAACCTCTCTTCCTAGTGTGGTTTCTCATGTATTACAGGATTATGAGGATGTTTTTCCGGAGGACAAACCCGCTGGTCTACCACCCGTTCGAGGCATCGAACATCAAATTGACTTGGTACCGGGAGCTCCACTTCCCAACCATCCGTCGTACCGCACAAACCCGGAGGAGACAAAGGAAATTCAACGACAAGTTCAAGCACTCATGGAAAAAGGGTATGTACGCGAAAGTCTTAGCCCTTGTGCCGTTCTTGTCATTCTTTTTCCTAAGAAACATGGTACATGGAGAATGTGTGTAGACTGTAGAGCTATCAATAACATTACCATTCGTTATCGTCATCCTATTCCTAGGTTAGATGATATGCTTGATGAATTGAGTGGTTCTTCTATCTTTTCTAAGATTGATTTGCGTAGCGGATACCATCAAATTCGAATGAAACATGGTGATGAGTGGAAAACAGCTTTTAAAACAAAATTTGGATTGTATGAATGGTTAGTGATGCCTTTTGGTTTATCTAATGCCCCTAGTACATTCATGCGATTAATGAACCATGTTTTGAGACACTTTATTGGAAAATTTGTGGTAGTCTATTTTGATGATATTTTGATATATAGCCGCCCATTGGGAGAACATGTTGAACACATTAGACAAGTGCTAAGAACTGAATAATTGTATGCTAATATTGAGAAGTGTAGTTTTTGCACAAACAAAGCGGTGTTCTTAGGCTATGTTGTTTCAGCTTAAGGAATTGAAGTAGATAAATCTAAAATTGAAGATATTCGAAATTGGCCTACTACTGTCAATATTAGTCAAATTTGTAGCTTCATGGGCTTACTGGTTTTTATCGCCGATTTGTGAAAGATTTTAGTACCATTGCTGCTCCATTAAATGAATTAACAAAAAAAGGAGTCACTTTTGAGTGGGGAGAAAAACAAGATAAAGCTTTTGCTGAATTGAAGAAATGTTTGACTGAAGCACCATTGCTTGTTTTACCTGATTTCACTAAAACTTTTGAGATTGAATGTGATGCTAGTGTAATAGGTATTGGTGGTGTTTTGATGCAAGAAAGAAAACACATTGCATATTTCGTTGAGAAATTTCATGGTGCACAATTAAATTATCCTGTTTATGACAAAGAATTGTATGCTCTTGTACGCGCATTAGAGACTGGTAACATTATCTTTGTCCTAAAGAATTTGTTATTCATTCTAATCGTGAAGCTTTGAAATATTTGAAAGGTCAAGCTAAACTGAACCGTCGACATGCTAAGTGGGTTGAATTCATTGAGACTTTACCATACATTGTTAAATACAAGAAAGGTAAGGAAAATATGGTAGCTGATGCATTGTCTAGGAAATATGTGCTTTTCACTCAATTGGAAGTAAAGGTTCCAGGGCTAGAAAGTTTGAAAGATTTATATGCTTCTGATCATGACTTTTCAGCACCATATTCTAATTGCAAAGATGGGAAAGGGTGGGATAAGTTTCATGTTCATGATGGTTTGTATACAGCGAAGTCAAAGCTCAATCCACATGGTTTGTATACTCCACTTCCAGTTCCTAGCGCTCCTTGGGAAGATGTTAGTATGGATTTTGTTTTAGGATTGCCTCGAACTAAGAAGGGGAGGGATTCTGTGTTTGTAGTTGTGGATAGGTTTTCTAAAATGGCTCATTTTATTCCCTGTCGTAAGAGCGACGATGCGTCGCATGTAGTTGACTTGTTTTCAGGGAAATTGTGAGACTACATGGCATGCCAAGAACCATTGTATCCGATCGAGACGTCAAATTTATGAGCTACTTTTGGAAGACTTTGTGGGCCAAGCTTAGGACAAAGTTGCTCTTTTCGACAACTTGTCACCCACAAAACGATGGACAAACGGAGGTCATTAACCGTACACTCTCAATGCTGCTGCGGACAATGATAAAAAAGAATTTAAAAGAGTGGGAAGATTGCTTACCGCATGTTGAATTTGCATATAATCGGGCGGTGCATTCTACAACTCAACTATGTCCATTTGAGGTGGTGTATGGTTTCAAACCAATCACGCGTGCTGATTTTGTAAAAAAGCTCCATGAAAAGACTAAAGAGGTAATTGAAAAGAAGGTACGTGCTTATAATTTTAAAGCTAACAAGACTAGAAAGCAAATGCTATTTGAACCAGGTGATCTAGTATAGGTACACCTTCGCAAAGAACGCTTTCTGGAGAAGCGTAAGTCAAAATTGATGCCCCGTGGTGATGGTCCTTTTAAATTACTTGCCATGATCAATGATAATGCATACAAGATAGAGCTTCCGAGAGACGATTATGGGGTGAGCACTACTTTTAATGTTGCTGATTTATCACCATTCTTTGGACAAGATGGTACACAGTAGAGGACGACTCCTTTTTAGGAGGGGGAGGATGATGAGGACATCTCTATCACACATTCATCGTTCACTCCAAGTGTGCATGATAAGGTTTTGGAAGGTCCTATGACAAGAGCAAGAGCTAAGCTACTTCAACAACATGTGCTTTTGTTTCTTAGAGATTCTTCTATTACATTAGATGAGAATAACATACTAGTTCTTTATTACAATTTAACCTCTTAGTCATAAGCCAAATATCACTTGAGCTACTCATCAAATATAATCTAAGTTCTATATTTCTTCCATGGTGAATAATTCGTGCAAGTGCAACAACTCTAGTCTTCCTTTAATCCCATGCATGCCAATCTCACGAAGGTACCTAAAACAAACAACAAACAACAACCACAACAACAGCAAGAGTGAGTCTAAAACTCAGCAAATATAAAAGTGGTAACATGCATAAACATTATCATCATTTCGCAAGTTCATCCACCAATCATATAAATAACCATGCTATGCAATATGATCAAAAATCTCTTTATCTCTTCTCTTTCGCATTTTACCGGTAATGCGGAGTGTGCATCCGTTACTGCACACCCATGCCAGTACCATCTGGTACAGGGACCAATTGCCCATACTCCACAAGTGTGGGGACCTTTAGCCCGTCATGTCATCAACATGGCGGGGACCTCGGCGCTTGGTCATCCGGTGACCAAGACTTCAAATAATCAGCATGATGCACATATGTGAATATCACGATAAATAAACTTGCTGATACGGGGTCGCCCGATCTTCTCGACGTAGGATGGATACTCACGGGAGACTTGATGAATCGTAATGATCCTCCAATGCCAATGCAAGGGACGAACACTCTTAATTCGCCAAAACACACTCGTGTTGATTTCGCCGACCACCAAGCGAAGATCTATCGTGCACCCAATTCCCAACGGAAGGGTGAACGATCTTGATTGAAGAAAATCACTCCTAATTCCCCATGGAACTTGGTAGCAATGCTAAACTCGAACAAACTTTAGTAGATTCATTATTCTCAAACGTGGTCTGCCTCAACGAAGAGGATACAAGGGGGTTTTATAGTGTTTCCCCGAACTCATACAAGGAAAGTCTTGGCCGAATCAATCTCTTATTCGGTCAAGGCTACCTAATCCAATTCCTAAAATTTAGCAATCTGTTTCCTTTAATTTCGGGCTAAGCCCTTATTCTATTACAAGACCGAGATTGAGATGAACTCGGTCACCCTTTAGGCACACAGGCCACATCTTGTGCACGCCAATGTATCTGTGATCTTGTTGCATACTTCCTGTAACACCCCAGCCAAACATTGGCCTGAAATGCTACTAAACTAACCAAATAATAAATCTAATGGTTGCATTCTACCAAATTTCGTGAGTCTCCTTTGTTTATTAACTAAAACTGAGTTCTAACAATTATAATCAAGAGGTATAAATAACCATAAGCATGGTAATCAGTAATAAACAAAACTGCTATCAAACTAACCAAAGCGCGGAAGTAATATAAAAGTTCTAAACCTTTATTACATTTTAGACCTAGTAGTCATAAAACAAATACTACTTTAGCAAAAGAATAATTAATATCGAAAGTTCTCTATTTCTTCTATGATGGATAATTCGTGCAAGTGCAACAACGCTAATCCTCCTTTATTATCCCCATGCAAGCTGTCCTCATGAAAGTACCTAAAACAATCAACAAACAACAACGACAACAAGAGTGAGTACAAAGACTCAGCAAATATAATAAGTAGTGACAAGAACAATCATAAACATCATCTCACAAATTTATTCATCAATCACATAATGAACCATGCTATGCAATATGATCAAAATCTCTTTATCTCTTCTCTTTCGCATTTTACCGTATGCGCGAGTGTGCATCCGTCAATGCACACCCATGCCTGTACCATCTCGCACAGGGACCAATGCCCATACTCCACAAGTATGGGGACCTTTAACCCGTCATGACATCAACATGACGGGACCTCGGCTTGGTTATCTCGTGACCAAGACTTCAATATATCGGCATGATGCATATATGTGAATGTCTCAATAAAATAAAATTGCATTCACCGTATCCATGCATCATAAATTCTCATAATCACTTTCAAATGCAATCGACCATAAACGATATCAACATATCATTATCATATCATGAACATATATACTCACAACTTAGATCACATATCATCAATTCACCAAACATCAACAATTCATCAAACATCAATAATCCACGCCATCAATCATAAACCATCATTATACTTGCCTTAACCGTGAGAAAACGGAGGATGAGTAGAAGGTGCAGCCCCTGGAACCCATCCTCCTCCTGAACAATAATGATAAAAATCTTCTAAGACAACAGCAACGGTCTTTAAATAACAATAACAACACCCCCAAACTAGTCCAACCCATTTGTCTAACTTAAATCCCCAATTTCCTCTCGGCCATCCTCTGCCTTCCACGGACTGTCATCTTTAAAAATTCGTAACTTTTGATACAGATGTCCAATTGAGGCGTTCTCAGATTCTTTGGAAATATAATTATATTATCTAACTAAACCTATTTGGGGAGCCTTCCAGATTCCGCCATCTTCTACCCGATCCAACTAGTTTTCCTCAATCTGTATTTGTCTCTGGACAGCGCACTAAAAACGACGTAACTTTCACCCCGAAAGTCGGAATTTGGACTTCTTGACATTTTTGGAAATATAAGAAAATTATCTACAACTTCCCTAATATGAAGATCCTCTGATTCTCCCGTTTACTAATTTCTAAAATCGATCTACCGAAACCCGTCGGGAAACCCTCTGAGATGCAAAACAGTCGACTTGTAAAAATCATAACTTTTGCTACGCAAGTCTGATTGACGCGTTCTAGGACATCATGGAAAGATAATTTTGTCCTCTACAATTCTCTAGGAGGGGTCCAGACCTGATTCCCCACGGAACTATCCCAAACTGACATCTAAGCCGAACTGTTCTAGCTGTGCAGATCTACGAAAATTGCTATCAAGATCAAATAATATTATTC
This sequence comes from Bonia amplexicaulis, assembly GCA_036346245.1. Lineage (NCBI taxonomy): Eukaryota > Viridiplantae > Streptophyta > Magnoliopsida > Poales > Poaceae > Bonia > Bonia amplexicaulis. The sequence continues at coordinate 216,440 of JAYGGG010000447.1, read as the reverse complement.
TAATGGGAAACAAGGATTACCCCTTGACGAATAGATGAAGAACACGAAGATCTTCCCATGAATTTTTCCTCCTTTCTTCCTCTTGTTCTTCCCTTCCTCCGGATCCAATCGTCTTGCGCGAGCGATCTCCTTCTCCACTTGATTGGCAGCAAAAGAGGACTACTGCACCATCAATGGACGGGAGAGGGGAGGGGAAGAAGTGCTGTTGGAGGAGGAAGAGGCGCAAGAGGGGATGGGGGAGGCAAGGGGGCTTAGGGTTGGGGCGCCTCCCCTCCCCCCTTGGGTCAAACCTCCCACCTGGGCCAAAGCCCAGGCCCAGGTTGTCCTATTTTTTCAGAAAACCACTCCAGAAAGCACTATTTCATTCTTTTTCTTTAAAGGTCCTTCTCCCCGATTAATCGATTAAATGCAAAATCTTTTCCGGAGTATTACATTCTACCCCTCTTAAACAGAATTTGTCCCCGAATTCTTCTGTGCTTACACGAAGAATTATCATAAGTAACTTGATCATATTAACACGCACATATTGTGAGTAATTCTCACACATGCGAGACTCCAATTCCCAAGTTGCCTCTCTCTCTGCTTGCTGTGACCAAAGCACCTTGACATACTTTATAATTTTATTTCTTAATACTTGCACCTCGCGTATAAGTTCTAGAAGATCCAAGTGGTTTGCCAACTTTCCGATCCTTGCTCCTCACATCTGCATAAGTTTTCCACCGCTCTAGGCGAGCAATGATTATGCCTCATCCAGCCACTGTTCAACTTACACCCTACAACACTTCGAATGGTGCAGCTTTAATTCTTGAATGGTAGCTGGTTCTACTCGTTGGTCAACGGTTTTCACGAAACCCACATTCCAGATCTTTCAAGTTCTCTCTTGATATTGGGACGTACAAAGCGCTGAGTACCCCACACTAGGACCCAAGGTGGTCCTAGTGATATTCGAACCCCCAAAACTTCGCAACTAACAGAAGCGATTGAATATACCTTGGGTGACCATTCCCTTTGGTAACAACTAGCACAACACATGTAACTCTTACTCCAACTATCAATCGATCTTTTTCCTTAACAAGGAGCACCTCCTTTAACTACGGACGCACAATAGTGCTCAAAGTAAACCAACTCTTTCACAGACAATGTTCAATTGAAAATAAAGAATTCTCATCGCAACCACTCATCACCAACTCCCCACCAAAAGGGTCAAATCCAAAGAAGAGGAAATGAGGATTCAATACAAAAACCTCTCCACCTTCAAGTAGGTAGTTTGCAAATAAACAACATTTAAGTCTAAGGAGAATCATTCAAATGTCATGCTCAACCTTTATATATATACATATATATACATCTCTAGGAATAAACTTTCTTTTGACCCACAAGATTCCAAATCGTCACACATTACACTGACTCAGTTCTCTTAAATTGGCAACATCAACTCTATGCTCAAACCGAGTGCATCCACCACGCCTATGCAGAAGGACTCTACTATTCTCACAATAACATCACTAGCCACCCAGGTCCAAGTATAGATCACCAAACCAATTTTTTCCATCTCCAGGGTTCCTATTCATGTACTTCGACGTAATTGATACAAAAACTCTCGAATTCGGTGACTAAAATCTTTCACAATCAACTATGCTCAATCGTTTACAACTATATAAAAAATTTATTCTCAACCTGATAATCTATAGGAAGATTCTAACTCCTGTAGGGTTACTCACTGAATCCAAGTCATACATGGCAATAATTTCAACAATTTCTACTATCCCAAAAATTCCCATAACAGTCCGACTTCTTCACATTTATAATCTCATTACTATACCATCATAATCCTCCTACTAACCCCCTACAAGTACCCAATCACGATACTCCAATAAAATTGATCAAGATTATCTTACTTTCAATGATTCTAGTGTTCCATCCCAATGATCGTAACAATCTTGAACCACAATTTACTATAGGTTCTTCTAGTTGCACCAATATAACTAGTTAGCTCCAAAGACAACATCTTCTTTAAATCAAATCCTCACCGAGAATTATTCGACAGAATCAATTTATTACTCCAAGAATCTCGAACAACCTGACACTCACGATCTCACCCAAACCAATCACCTGGCCACAACAACCAGTTGCCAAACATATCCCAAAAGGCTTTCAACCCAATCGGTCACCCCTTTCTTAGGAGAGGTAAAAGAAGTAAATCTCAGCACAAGAGAAAATGCTACCAAACACAATAGACATCGAACCAAGAGAAATAGCAATGATCTTGGAAAAATAAAACAAAAGATCACAGTTGAAGGCACTTGCCCCTCAAGAAGAGAAATATCCAATATCAACCAATAAGAATACAACATTGTCATTTTAAACTCAAGAAACTCTTTTGCGGTGAAAATAAGAAGTCAAGCACACCTCTTAAGGATACACAACTTGATGCCAACCTCAAATACTTTTACCATAGTCTTTCTTTTAAGAAAGAGAACAATTCTTCTTCAATTACAGTATTACCTTGACAATTCCAACAAAAGACATTTGAAGGCCACAACTCATTAATCTTTTAAGAACTAATGAAACTTCTCAACGCGTTAGTTTGCTCAAAACAATTTCAGCTACCACCTAAGTCTTGAGGTCTAAATGGGCGCGTACGCAAATTCCAAAACCTTTGATTTAAATACTATCATGGAAGTTATCAAATTCTTTTACTTATAGAACATTCAGCATTATCATCAAATTACATACTGACCATCCTACTAACATCAAAATAATACACTCCTAACAAGAATCATCATATCCTCATATCTGATTATAACCTTTCCAAAAGGAACATATTAATTCACTTCATCATGTTTCCTATTATCTAAGCAAGATTGCAACTACTTGATCTAGGAAAAGCCTAGTGCACAAGCCACCATATTAAAGCAAAGCTCTTAATCAAGATGATATTAGAACATGACAATCTCACAAGACATGCTAGTGTACATCTCTCATTAGATTTCATTTATTCAATCTTATTGGTGTTCAACTCTAATTTAGCACAAATTGATTGTACTCTAATCATTAGCGGCAATAATTGATTATCATTACAACATTCATGATCCGAACTCTGGTTTACAATCATATAAACAATCACGAGCATAGATTCAGTACACCAACTTACGTTCAGAAATTAGAACGAAATAACTTTATTCTTCAATAATTCCAGCTTTGTAAGGCAAGATACTACAAGTCAATACATCAAACTTCATCTATGTCTTTATACATAATTCAGCAATTTAGCATGGTGAAAGATAGATGAATCTAGTAATTGAACAAGCTCATACAGTATCTAAATAAATGACAGATTAAAGGTTAATATTACCAAGACAATATTCCAACACCTTCTTCTTAATAATTTCAAACAGTAAGATTAATCTCTAAAGACAACCATAATTCACTTAATAATCATTGTAATTCTTTTGCACCCTCCTTAATAACTACATGGGTTCCAATCATGTATAGACAATTTCTTAATTACAGTTCTTTAATAAACTATTACAAGGCAATATCAAAATTGATCAACTACACTTCCAAGGATGCTAGTTGGAATTAATTATGCACCACGCTAACTTCTCAACTTGACAATTTATCTTACGAATTAGTTTATATGACTACCACTTTCTACTTAAGCATAGCAAAATGCTACAAAGGGTTTTAACACTCTCTTTCTGAAAGGAGAGGAATTAAACTTCAACACACACGAAATAATCCCAAGAAATTCATTGATCCAAAGCTTTCCTATGTCAACAAGTTTGCAACATAAACTTTCATTAATAAAAATACCAAGCGAACAAATAAGACATGTGTCACAACATGACACAACTCCCACGAAGGGACCAACCTTGCAAATCAACAATGTCCCCAAATAGCAAAAGCGTCCCAATAGATTGAAATACAATAATTGCTTCAAGGAACATGTAGAGACCAAATGAAAACCTCAGCAGAAATGAATCACGACCCCAAGATAAGTTCACCCTCCACAACAAGATGAGAATTGACTAAATTCAACTCAAGGAATAGAGAAACTTTTCTAAAGAACTTATTCCTAACCTTTGAAATTAGCTTACCCAAGGAAAGATCCCTCACCAATTGAATACCACAGAGTGCTATAACTTGGCCATACATACGGCCGCATCATGATATCGTCTCTCAACTTAACTATCCACACACATAACAGTCATATAGTCAAATCATAAGCACCCAAAAGATCATCTCATAATTGTACAAAGTCAAACATTAGGTACGTATTCAACTTATGATAATCGACGAAAACGTAGATGCAATGCAAACCCCATTCCCACCTACAGTGCTTAGTGTGTCAAGTTTAATATTTCATCAACCACGGACCTACAGCCCGCTCTGATACCAACTGTAACACCCCAGCCAAACATTGGCCTGAAATGCTACTAAACTAACCAAATAATAAATCTAACTGGTTGCATTCTACCAAATTTCGGCAGAGTCTCCTTTGTTTATTAACTAAAACTGAGTTCTAACAATTATAATCAAGAGGTATAAATAACCATAAGCATGGTAATCAGTAATAAACAAAACTGCTATCAAACTAACCAAAGCGCGGAAGTAATATAAAAGTTCTAAACCTTTATTACATTTTAGACCTAGTAGTCATAAAACAAATACTACTTTAGCAAAAGAATAATTAATATCGAAAGTTCTCTATTTCTTCTATGATGGATAATTCGTGCAAGTGCAACAACGCTAATCCTCCTTTATTATCCCCATGCAAGCTGTCCTCATGAAAGTACCTAAAACAATCAACAAACAACAACGACAACAAGAGTGAGTACAAAGACTCAGCAAATATAATAAGTAGTAACAAGAACAATCATGAACATCATCTCACAAATTTATTCATCAATCACAAAATGAACCATGCTATGCAATATGATTAAAAATCTCTTTATCTCTTCTCTTTCGCATTTTACCGGTGTCGCGGTGTGCATCCGTCAATGCACACCCATGCACTGCACCATCCGGTACAGGGACCAGTGCCCATACTCCACAAGTATGTGGACCTTTAGCCCGTCATGACATCAACATGACGGGGACCTCGGCGCTTGGTCATCTAGTGACCAAGACTTCAATATATCGGCATGATGCATATATGTGAATGTCTCAATAAAATAAAAATTGCATTCACCGTATCCATGCATCATAAATTCTCATAATCACTTTCAAATGCAATCGACCATAAACGATATCAACATATCATTATCATATCATGAACACATATACTCACAACTTAGATCACATATCATCAATTCACCAAACATCAACAATTCATCAAACATCAATAATCCGCGCATCAATCATAAACCATCATTATACTTGCCTTAACATGAGAAAGCGGAGGATGAGTAGAAGGTGCAGCCCACGGAACCCGTCCTCCTCCGAACAATAATTATAAAAATCTTCTAAGACAACAGCAACGGTCTTTAAATAACAATAACAACACCCCCAAACTAGACCAACCCATTTGTCTAACTTAATCCCCAATTTCCTCTCGGCCATCCTCTGCCTTCCACGGACTGTCATCTTTAAAAATTCGTAACTTTTGATACAGAGGTCCAAATGAGGCGTTCTCAGATTCTCTGGAAATATAATTATATTATCTAACTAAACCTATTTGGGGAGCCTTCCAGATTCCGCCATCTTCTACCCGATCCAACCAGTTTTCCTCAATCTGTATTTGTCTCTGGACAGCGCACTAAAAACGACGTAACTTTCACCCCGAAAGTCGGAATTTGGACTTCTTGACATTTTTGGAAATCTAAGAAAATTATCTACAACTTTCCTAATATGAATATCCTCTGATTCTCCCGTTTACTAATTTCTAAAATCGATCTACCGAAACCCGTCGGGAAACCCTCCGAGATGCAAAACAGTCGACTTGTAAAAATCATAACTTTTGCTACGGAAGTCTGATTGACGCGTTCTAGGACTTCATGGAAAGATAATTTCGTCTTCTACAATTCTCTAGGAGGGGTCCAGACCTGATTCCCCACGGAACTATCCCAAACTGACATCTAAGCCGAACTGTTCTAGCTGTGCAGATCTACGAAAAATTGCTATCAAGATCAAATAATATTATTCTAATGGGAAACAAGGATTACCCCATGACGAATAGATGAAGAACACGAAGATCTTCCCATGAATTTTTCCTCCTTTCTTCCTCTTGTTCTTCCCTTCCTCCGGATCCAATCGTCTTGCGCGAGCGATCTCCTTCTCCACTTGATTGGCAGCAAAAGAGGACTACTACACCATCAATGGAGGGGAGAGGGGAGGGGAAGAAGTGCTGTTGGAGGAGGAAGAGGCGCAAGAGAGGATGGGGGAGGGAGGTGGAGGCGCAATTGGGGAGAGGGAGAGAGGGGGCTGCTGCTAGGGGAGGCAAGGGGCTTAGGGTTGGGCGCCCTCCCCTTGGGTCAAACCTCCCACCGGCCAAAGCCCAGCCCAGTTGTCCTATTTTTCGAAAACCACCCGTAAAGCACTATTTAATTCTTTTCTTTAAAGGTCCTTCTCCCCGATTAATCGATTAAATGCAAAATCTTTTCCGGAGTATTACACTTCCATGGACTCTCCTTCTCATAACTCGTGGTAGGTTGGTCCTTCTCCACTTGATCTTCTGTTGTTTTAAATCTGAGAAGACATAACATATTTGCATTAGGTAGTATGTTATTCTCATCTAACGTAATAGAAGAATCTGTAAGAAACAAAAGCACCTGTTGTTGAAGTAGCTTAGAGTGGACGAGGAATGTGTAATAGAGGTGTCCTCATCACTTGCATTCACAATATCTATGCATCATAAATTCTCAAGAATAATTCAATTGCAATTGACCATAAGCAATATCAACAAATCATCAACATAATCATAAACACACATATCCATTATTTGGAACATCCATCTACAAGCATCAATCATATCAATCCACACTATAGTTTAAAGCCACAAATATACTTGCCTTAACCACGAGAAAACGGAGGATGAGTAGAAGGTGCAGCCCCTGGAACCCGTCCTCCTCCTGAACAATAATTATAATATTTTTTAAGACAACAGAAACAGGTCTTTGGATAAAATAACAACACCCCCAAACTGACCCCACCCGTTAAACTTGACTAAATCCCCCAATTTCCCTCGGCCATTCTCTGCCTTCTAAGGATAGTCACCTTCAAAAAATTCATAACTTTTGATACGGAGGTCCAAAATAGGGCGTTCTCAGATTCTCTAGAAATATAATTAAATCATCTAACTAAACCTATTTGCGGAGCCTTCCAGATTCGGCCATCTTCTACCCGATCCAACCCGTTTTCCTAATCGAATTTTTTGAATTTTAGCCCTTTTTTTGAAAAATATTCACATTTAGACCCCTGGTAGTTTTAACTCTGTTTTTGGACCCATGGGGTCGGCCGAGGTAGCACATCTCGGCGCCACGCCTCGGCGCCGAGTTGCCGAGCCCGCCACGGGTGGTGGCTCGCGCGTCGACGTGGCAGATCTCGGCGCAGGTGGGTAATGGCGCCGAGCTCGGCGCCGTGGGTCTGGCGCCGAGCTTCTGGCGTGTGTCTGGCCGGGTGCAAATTAGAGCCTGCCGCCGCCGGTGGCGCCCACTCAGCCTTCAAAATAATCCGTAGCTTTTGTGTGCGATCTCCAATATGTAGTTTTGACTTGAGAACAAGTGAAGAGTGTCGAATTACCATAGAAGTGATTACTCACCGGAGTAGATTGTATGAGCCTATACGCTACCATGAGTCGATATGGGAACAACTGGTGGAAATATTACCCTGTGCAAGATTATATGTGCCTATACGCTACCATGAGTCAGATATGGGAACAATCCGTGGAAATATTACCCCTGTGCAAGAACACAATTTTTGTTCTTTTGCAGACATTTGTGTGCTTGAAAATGAGAACTTTGTATGTAATGATTTACAATTTTGAACCGAGTAGACATGATTTCCTGTTCTTGTCTATATGCAAACTAATCAATTATGCGACATTCTTCTGAGCAAGCATGGGTGGGCAACATTATGCACTCTATTAAATTGTAGTTTAGTGAAGCACCGATACACAATACCGTCATACCGGTAGTCTCAAGTGCGTCGATACATACTAGACAAACACAATACGATGCATAATATTAGGATTGCATAGACCGTAGATAGCGTGGGTCTATTACATTTTGTCTACCGGGTGTATCGTAGTTGTTTTCCTTTCTATTGGGCCCCGAGGATGGCTCACTGCATCCTTCTTCCCGTCACTCTTGATGCTTGCAACGCATCCTCCTTGGTCTTGATAGTCGTCTCACGAGCTTGCGGCGCATCCTCCTTGGCCTTCGACGGTTTTGTGCCACTATCACGCGCGCTCTTGCTCAAGGCGCATCTGGCGTGCCACCTCGCGAGCCTGAGTCATCTTGACAAACGTGCAAGCCTATGTGTGGCGTGGTAGATGTCATGGATCAAGTTGAAAAATGATAACGAGAAACAAATGATGTAGTTGTCGTCGTTACCACGAAGTCGTCATCCGTGTCTCGACACTTGAAGAACCTACGGCCGCATTTGGCTCGTTGTACTCGATCCGTCTGGACTCCCAACATCGCCCTAAAGCCGCAATGGCACTTCGCGCCATGCCACTCGGCACTCCAAATGGGTCGGAACTCTGTGAAGACATTGTTGTGTAGTAGTATTGTGATGGCTTGAGGAGGAGATGTGGTATGGAAGACATAGGAGGCCTTTATGTAGGCATGTTAGCTGGTGCAGTGGGCATAGTCCATGGAGAGGGTGTCGTACGACTCTTTTCGCTTTTTCAGGATTCCAGTTCAGCAATAAATGTTCCTATGTAGGTTTTTCAGAGCCTGTAGTCTCGTAGTAAATTCATAGTTCGTAGCCTTCTGAGTCTTTTGCATGAAACAGCTCGTAGGCTTTTCCGTGATTTCGAGTAGCAATAAATGTTCGTATGTAGGTTTTTCGAGCACAGTAGTCTCGTAATAAATTCGAGTTCGTAGCCTTTTCGTTGTTCATCATGTCATCACATAAGCTGGCCTCTTTGCCATGTCACCGCAAAGCCGGCCTCTTTGTCATGTCACCGAGCAAAGCCGGACTCTTTGTCATGTCACTGCGCAAAGCTGGCCTCTTTTGTCACGTCACTGAGCAAAGCCGGGCCTCTTTTGTCATGTCATCGCGAAAGCTGGCCCTTTGCCATGTCATCGCAAGAAAGTCGCCACTCGATTGTGGTCATTGCAAGAAGTCATTCCGTTCGTATAAATAGCCAGGTTGGGGTCCCATGGCATTGTACGCAGAGAACCCTGTAAATCGAACAACGAAGTACGCTCTCTTCCGTGGTGAAAATATCATGCTCAAGCGGATGGGCGGTCGAATTTGGGTCACCGAAGGAAGACCTTCCCTTACAAAGGAGGCGGATCTTGATGCAGTGCAGCTTGGTACCAAGGGGGCGTGCTCAACCATCGTGGCCGAAATGTAGACACAATGAGTACGCTGTCGTGCAGGTCCTGGATGCCCCGTCCGATGGCGGGAGACGTTTCTTCCGATGCCCACGCTCTGAGGTAGAAAGTAGTAATACTACATTTTTTGTTATTGCTTATGGACCCTCCATGTTTACCGTCCTTTCCCGCAGATGGCAAAATGCGACTTATCCCGCTGGATTGACCCTCCTCATGAACGGTATATTGTCTATTATGTGGATACATTATGGCAGCGAATATTGGAGTTGGAGGACCGGATCGAGACTCTCAGTGAGGATAACAACGACCTCCGCCAACAGATGCAACGCGAGAGGGGCAACGAGGAGATCGTCAATATAGGAAGCTCTTATGATCCCACATGTTGCTGCGCGAACCCTAGTTGCATATGTGCGTGCCACTACCACGACGGCCCGCTGAGCAACACTCCATGTGGGTGCCACGAGGCTCGTTTGACATATAGACATAGTGATTAAGTTAGTAATATGTCGTATTTACTTTCTTACCTGTAGTAGTTGTCATATTTACTTTGTGCAATGTATGTGTTGTTTCTTGTCGGCAGTGCGTGACCCGTTCGTAATAAATTCATAAATTCATCGCAGGAAACATAAATGCATCGCAGGAATCACATGAATATAACATATACACATATGTACAACAAGTAGTTCATTACAAACACATCTCAGTCCAACCACTAGCCTACACATAAGTACTACTGCCTCCTAGCCTTACCCTTACCCTTAGCAAGGCGCCGGTGCACGGAGTGTAACTGCCAGGCTCGCGGCGGCGTCTGCGTGGTAGGGGCGTGTAGGCTGCGTCGAAGGAGCGTCGACGAGCTGAGACGGCCTATCTCATCGTAAGTCTGCTGCTCGACCTCGTCCTCGTCCTCGTCAGGGAAAGTGTCGCTCCTCGTGGGGGACGAGCTCTGGCCCGTGAACGACCCTAGCCGCGTCGGGTCTGCAAGTCGTGTCGAGGGCACTTCTACGTTGCTCGCCGCGCCTGTGCTGCAACCACAACGACCAGCCGCACGACGTAGCCGAGCTGCTAGCCTCTGTCATCCAACATTTTGTTAACCAACAAGATACGAAGATATCATGTACTAATTTTGTGAGTGGTTTTGTCGAATCTTACCTCTAGTGATGCGGATACGCACACGTTTAGCACTTTTCAGGCGAATACATTATTTAATTGGAAAGAAGTATTGAGCCGCATTAAATATTATTAGGTGAATTTGTTTCTTAATGAATTTCCTTCTATTTGTGGGAACGATATACTACCTTATGCCAAATTCTTGTTTATTATTAGGTTTGAATATTATGATAATTCCGGGGCCAAAGTTATGGAGAAGCACAAGGAGGAAAGAAGCCAATGCAGTGGGAGAGCAAAAAGGGAGGAGCCCAAGGACTTAAACTACAAGTTTTGGATAAGATTTTCAAGCCAAATTCGGACCTCCCACGTGCTCAATCCAATTCAAACTCGGATTCAACTCAGAATTCAATTCGGATTCGGTTCGGGACAGCCTGACAGGCAGTTACTAAAAAGGCCATAACTTTCACAAACGGAGTCCAATTCAGGTGTTCTTGTACTCGTTGGAAAGATAATTTCAAGGGCTACGCAATGGATCTAGCCCCACCTTCAAATTCGTCACGGATAAAAAGTTATGACCGAAACATTGTGACGGTTTAATTTTAGGTTTTCCTTTTGTGTGAGTTTGTTTCCAAATACATGTAGGGATGTGTTGGAGTTTGTTTAGGACCTCTTGGCCAGCCATGAGGTGGCCAGGTACTATATATTAAGGGTTAGACCCTCATTGTAAGGTAGACCACGTTTGAGAATAATCAATCTACTAAAGTATGTTCGAGTTTAGCATTGTTGCCTAAGTTCCATAGGGAATTAGGAGTTACTTCCTTCAATCAAGATCGTTCAGCCTTTCCGTTGGGAATTGGGTGCACGATAGATCTTCGCTTGGTGGTCGTGAAATCAACACGAGTGTGGTTTGGCGGATTAAAGAGTGTTCGTCCCTTGCATTGGCATTGGAGGATCATTGCGATTCATCAAGACTCCCGTGAGTATCCATCCTACGTCGAGAAGATCGGGCGACCCCGTATCATCTTGGTATCAGAGCGCGGTTTACTCGGTAGGATCTTATCCCTTTAAATTTCAGTTTGTTACTTGCTGTCCTATAGTCCATAAACCGAAAACACAAAAAAAATCCAAACCCTAGTTTCGCATCTGCTATTTTTTCGTGAGTTTTATTATGTCTTGATCCATTAGAAATTTTGTTTACGTGCTGATCGTTCGTGTTTATTTGCGTAGCTTAATCTTTGTGTCCAATCCCAAAATTCAAACAAAATATCCGATCGCTACAGTGCGTGAACAGTACTGTACAGTACCGTGAACAGTGATGCTACAGTGCCGCGCGAAAAAAAAAATCTTATATTTTATTCATCAATTGAGACTAGCTGTTGAATATTGCATTTAGGGCTGCTCTTGAGTATTGAGACTTGTGCAAATTTAAGGGACAACGAAACTCTAGTTCGGCATTTGAATAAAAAAAAGAAAAAAAAGGCAGCCGTTAAACAAAAAAAAAAGCCACCAAGATGAGTATATTTCAAAAAAAACACAAAGAACATTGGCCGAATTAGGGTGAGTTCTTAGTCCATATATTCAGATTGTGTAATTTATTTTCTTGAGCAATCTTGTGCCCTTACATTCATATCATTGCAATTGGCTAGCGTCTCTCCTAGTACTTGGTGCAAAACGAGCTATCTAATCTTTAATTTCATATTGCCTCTAGTTAGCTCATTCCTTTTGTTTGCATTGAGTCACATTGATCTTTGCGTGTGCGTTCATATACTTCACTTAAATCTTTTGGATCAGCACATAGGCAATACTTCCTACCTTGGATTATTACCTAATTTTACAACATCGAGAAATCAGATCGTAGGATAAATACTTCCTAACCAAGCCCCACAAAATATCCTTTGCCGTGCAATTGTGAGTCACTTTTAAATCCGCTTGATCATCACCGTTATTACAGACCACCAAGTGTAAGTTTCTTTTGGCCTCAATTCACGTCGGAAAGGTAAGAACTTTACTTGGGAGAGGAAAAGTGAGATTGAGTGAACTCCACATATTGCCCATATATTTGTGGTTTTGGTGTTTTCTTTGTACAATCTAACCATGGCAGGTAGAGAAGATAACTATAGTGATGAGATTAAAGTTAATCTTAATACCCGATGACTCGATTTCAACATCGGCATTGAGAAGTACATTGCAACAAGAGCTCCAATCAGCACCACCGATAAGCATGTACAACTTCGTGTGGATATGCAGGATTTCTGCATTGAGCTCAACCAACAAATGAAGGTGATACATAAAAACATCGTGAATGATATTGTGCGAGCACTTGGTCCACAACAAGAAGAAGATAGCTTTGTTCCTTTCTATGGCAGTGATGATCCGAGGAGTATCTTGAGTGGGAATGGCAAATGGAGAAAGTGTTTAGATTTCGAAACTTTCCAAGGATCAAGAGGTGAAACGTGCCACGAGGAGTTTGAAGACTATGCTTATAGTTGGTGGCAACAACTAATTGAAAACAATTCATTAAATCTTGGTCGATTTGAAGGTGTTCATGAGGAGCGAGTTTGTGCCATCCTATTATGCGCAGGAATTGCTTCACCATTTGGAGAATATCACACAAGGTAGTAATACTGTCCAAGATTACTATTTTGAACTGCAAGATGCAATGTGTCGTGCGGTGTCACTAGTCCAATAAGGAGAAGGCATACTTCAAGGGTGGCTTGAATTCGAGATCGCCGCTATACTTCAACATAAATATTTTAGTAACTTGCATGATCTTGTGAATTGTGCTATTAAGGAGGAGAAAAGACTTATGGAGACACGTACATCACGGTTCAATCTATGTCCATACTCTTATGTTCCACTAGTGTGACACATGAGAAGAAGGCCGAGCATGGGACTTTCCCTTCGGTAATGGAGACATCCTGTGCTGCCCCAATGATACATACAACAATTAAGATGCATCAAAACCCAGTTGATAATGAGAGCCACATAGCCAAATTGGTGAGAGTGTTGAAAAGAGCGAACTGTGATTCCACCATATGTGAGTTTGAGAGCATCCAAACTGAGAGTGTGAGAGATACACCAAAAGAAAAGAGAGAAGTAGAAGATAGACAAAGTGAGGTTGATTTTGAAACTAATACATTAATATCTACTTCTAGTGTTGTTCCTCATATTGTGCAGGTTGAAATTAAAGAAGAGGAGCCAAATGTTCAACAATTGGCACCATTGGAGATAAACGATGAGGAGATAATCATAGTTAAAGATGAAGTACTTGCTGCCCCGTTGTTACATCATGATGATTTAATACCTACAACACCTACATCAATTGAAAGGAACGATAGAGGTAACCATATTGGTTCTGAATTTATTTGTGAAAATGTGAGTAATTGTGAGAACTCATGTGTTCATTCGAAAATTCCATGTTCTGAAATTTCTTTGGTCAATTTACATAATGTGGAATTAATTACTCATAAGGAAGTTCTTTCTAGAATATCTCATGATGATTCTTTATATTATATTATGTTCGATGACCCTAAAGAGCTATCTAGTGTCATTGAGAATGTTGCTGAAATTGCATGTTTAAAATCACTAGTTAGTTCCTATGCCTACACATATAAGTTCAATTTGATCGAGATTATGGTGTAGATGACAACTTTTATGTTTATAGAATATGCATTACATGTGATAAGCTTGCCGAGTTGAAATTGCATATTTTGGACAAACAATCTTTATACCACGTCATGATCACAATGAGATGAGGTTTAACAATAGTGCTTACTGTTTACAAAGATTTCTTGTGCTTACTTTTCCTCTTTCGATGAACAATCATGTACAAATAATCAGAGTAGCGCAGCTGAAGCAAGGAAGGCACTTAAAATTTTATCTTCCATATTTGAACCGTTTGATCTGGTTTTGCCCATTAATGACTTGTCCACGTGATTGCAAAGTCGAGGACGACTTTTTCTTATGGGGAGAATGGTGAATGAAAATATTGCAATGTACGCATTTGATAGCTATTGTAGTATCAATTGGTTTGTGCAAAACAGTGAGGATGAGAATAACACAATAATTGATTCATACATATACCACGCATATGTGTTGTTCTTTTGCTTACTACACCTCCGTGTAATAGTAATGTGAAAGACGAAAGGGTGTAATCGACCAATACATATACCATGCATACACATTGTATTCTTTGTTTAGTACAATTTCAGGCTATCAAAAGCCGAGGACGGCTTTTCTTGAAGAAGGGGAGGATGATGCGGATACGCACACGCTTAGAACTTTTCAAAGAATACATTATTTAATTGGAAAGAAGTATTGAGCCGCATTAAATATTATTAGGTGAATTTGTTTCTTAATGAATTTCCTTCTATTTGTGGGAACGATATACTACCTTATGCCAAATTCTTGTTTATTATTAGGTTTGAATATTATGATAATTCGGGCCAAAGTTATGGAGAAGCACAAGGAGGAAAGAAGCCAATGCAGTGGGAGAGCAAAAAGGGAGGAGCCCAAGGACTTAAACTACAAGTTTTGGATAAGATTTTCAAGCCAAATTCGGACCTCCCACGTGCTCAATCCAATTCAAACTCGGATTCAACTCAGAATTCAATTCGATTCGGTTCGGGACAGCCTGATAGGCAGTTACTAAAAGGCCATAACTTTCACAAACGGAGTCCAATTCAGGTGTTCTTGTACTCGTTGGAAAGATAATTTCAAGGGCTACGCAATGGATCTAGCCCCACCTTAAAATTCGTCACGGATAAAAGTTATGACCGAAACATTGTGACGGTTTAATTTTAGGTTTTCCTTTTGTGTGAGTTTGTTTCCAAATACATGTAGGGATGTGTTGGAGTTTGTTTAGGACCTCTTGGCCAGCCATGAGGTGGCCAGGGTACTATATATTAAGGGTTAGACCCTCATTGTAAGGTAGACCACATTTGAGAATAATCAATCTACTAAAGTATGTTCGAGTTTAGCATTGTTGCCTAAGTTCCATAGGGAATTAGGAGTTACTTCCTTCAATCAAGATCGTTCAACCTTTCCGTTGGGACTTGGGTGCACGATAGATCTTAAGCAGTGGTCGTGAAATCAACACGAGTGTGATTTGGCGGATTAAAGAGTGTTCGTCCTTGCATTGGCATTGGAGGATCATTACGATTCATCAAGACTCCCGTGAGTATCCATCCTACGTCGAGAAGATCGGGCGACCCCGTATCATCTTGGTATCAGAGCGCGGTTTACTCGGTAGGATCTTATCCCTTTAAATTTCAGTTTGTTACTTGCTGTCCTATAGTCCATAAACCGAAAACACAAAAAAAATCCAAACCCTAGTTTCGCATCTGCTATTTTTTCGTGAGTTTTATTATGTCTTGATCCATTAGAAATTTTGTTTACGTGTTGATCGCTCGTGTTTATTTGCGTAGCTTAATCTTTGTGTCCAATCCCAAAATTCAAACAAAATATCCGATCACTACGGTGCGTGAACAAGATCATGCATCAAGTGAACATGATGCTACAGTCTTGCGAAAAAAAAAATTCTTATATTTTATTCATCAATTGAGACTAGCTGTTGAATATTGCATTTAGGGCTGCTCTTGAGTATTGAGACTTGTGCAAATTTAAGGGACAACGAAACTCTAGTTCGGCATTTGAATAAAAAAAAAGAAAAAAAAAGGCAGCCGTTAAACAAAAAAAAAAGCCACGGCATGAGTATATTTCAAAAAAAACACAAAGAACATTGGCCGAATTAGGGTGAGTTCTTAGTCCATATATTCAGATTGTGTAATTTATTTTCTTGAGCAATCTTGTGCCCTTACATTCATATCATTGCAATTGGCTAGCGTCTCTCCTAGTACTTGGTGCAAAACGAGCTATCTAATCTTTAATTTCATATTGCCTCTAGTTAGCTCATTCCTTTTGTTTGCATCGAGTCACATTGATCTTTGCAGTGCGCTCATATACTTCACTTAAATCTTTGGATCAGCACATAGGCAATACTTCCTACCTTGGATTATTACCTAATTTTACAACATCGAGAATCAGATCGTAGGATAAATACTTCCTAACCAAGCCCCACAAAATATCCTTTGCTGCAATTGTGAGTCACTTTAAATCCGCTTGATCATCACCTGTTATTACAGTACCACCAAGTGTAAGTTTCTTTTGGCCTCAATTCACGTCGGAAAGGTAAGAACTTTACTTGGGAGAGGAAAAGTGAGATTGAGTGAACTCCACATATTGCCCATATATTTGTGGTTTTGGTGTTTTCTTTGTACAATCTAACCATGGCAGGTAGAGAAGATAACTATAGTGATGAGATTAAAGTTAATCTTAATACCCCGATGACTCGATTTCAACATCAGGCATTGAGAAGTACATTGCAACAAGAGCTCCAATCAGCACCACCGATAAGCATGTACAACTTCAGGTGGATATGCAGGATTTCTGCATTGAGCTCAATCAACAAATGAAGGTGATACATAAAAACATCGTGAATGATATTGTGCGAGCACTTGGTCCACAACAAGAAGAAGATAGCTTTGTTCCTTTCTATGGCAGTGATGATCCAGAGGAGTATCTTGAGTGGGAATGGCAAATGGAGAAAGTGTTTAGATTTCCGAAACTTTCCAAGGATCAAGAGGTGAAACGTGCCACGAGGGAGTTTGAAGACTATGCTTATAGTTGGTGGCAACAACTAATTGAAAACAATTCATTAAATCTTGGTCGATTTGAAGGTGTTCATGAGGAGCGAGTTTGTGCCATCCTATTATCTTGCAGGAATTGCTTCACCATTTGGAGAATATCACACAAGGTAGTAATACTGTCCAAGATTACTATTTTGAACTGCAAGATGCAATGTGTCGTGCGGTGTCACTAGTCGAATAAGGAGAAGGCATACTTCAAGGGTGGCTTGAATTCTGAGATCGCCGCTATACTTCAACATAAATATTTTAGTAACTTGCATGATCTTGTGAATTGTGCTATTAAGGAGGAGAAAAGACTTATGGAGACACGTACATCACAGTTCAATCTATGTCCATACTCTTATGGTTCCACTAGTGTGACACATGAGAAGAAGGCCGAGCATGGGACTTTCCTTCGTAATGGAGACATCCTGTGCTGCCCCAATGATACATACAACAATTAAGATGCATCAAAACCCAGTTGATAATGAGAGCCACATAGCCAAATTGAGTGAGAGTGTTGAAAAGAGCGAACTGTGTGATTCCACCATATGTGAGTTTGAGAGCATCCAAACTGAGAGTGTGAGAGATACACCAAAAGAAAAGAGAGAAGTAGAAGATAGACAAAGTGAGGTTGATTTTGAAACTAATACATTAATATCTACTTCTAGTGTTGTTCCTCATATTGTGCAGGTTGAAATTAAAGAAGAGGAGCCAAATGTTCAACAATTGGCACCATTGGAGATAAACGATGAGGAGATAATCATAGTTAAAGATGAAGTACTTGCTGCCCCGTTGTTACATCATGATGATTTAATACCTACAACACCTACATCAATTGAAAGGAACGATAGAGGTAACCATATTGGTTCTGAATTTATTTGTGAAAATGTGAGTAATTGTGAGAACTCATGTGTTCATTCGAAAATTCCATGTTCTGAAATTTCTTTGGTCAATTTACATAATGTAGAATTAATTACTCATAAGGAAGTTCTTTCTAGAATATCTCATGATGATTCTTTATATTATATTATGTTCGATGACCCTAAAGAGCTATCTAGTGTCATTGAGAATGTTGCTGAAATTGCATGTTTAAAATCACTAGTTAGTTCCTATGCCTACACATATAAGTTCAATTTGATCGGAGATTATGGTGTAGATGACAACTTTTATGTTTATAGAATATGCATTACATGTGATAAGCTTGCCGAGTTGAAATTGCATATTTTGGACAAACAATCTTTTATACCACGTCATGATCACAATGAGATGAGGTTTAACAATAGTGCTTACTGTTTACAAAGATTTCTTGTGCTTACTTTTTCCTCTTTCGATGAACAATCATGTACAAATAATCAGAGTAGCGCAGCTGAAGCAAGGAAGGCACTTAAAATTTTATCTTCCATATTTGAACCGTTTGATCTGGTTTTGCCCATTAATGACTTGTCCACGTACTTCGCAAAGTCGAGGACGACTTTTTCTTATGGGGGGAGAATGGTGTGAATGAAAATATTGCAATGTATGCATTTGATAGCTATTGTAGTATCAATTGGTTTGTGCAAAACAGTGAGGATGAGAATAACACAATAATTGATTCATACATATACCACGCATATGTGTTGTTCTTTTTGCTTACTACACCTCCAGGTAATAGTAATGTGAAAGACGAAAGGGTGTAACCGACCAATACATATACCATGCATACACATTGTATTCTTTGTTTAGTACAATTTCAGGCTATCAAAAGCGAGGACGGCTTTTCTTGAAGAAGGGAGGATGATGCGGATACGCTGCGTTTAGAACTTTTCAGGCGAATACATTATTTAATTGGAAAGAAGTATTGAGCCGCATTAAATATTATTAGGTGAATTTGTTTCTTAATGAATTTCCTTCTATTTGTGGGAACGATATACTACCTTATGCCAAATTCTTGTTTATTATTAGGTTTGAATATTATGATAATTCCGGGCCAAAGTTATGGAGAAGCACAAGGAGGAAAGAAGCCAATGCAGTGGGAGAGCAAAAAGGGAGGAGCCCAAGGACTTAAACTACAAGTTTTGGATAAGATTTTCAAGCCAAATTCGGACCTCCCACGTGCTCAATCCAATTCAAACTCGGATTCAACTCAGAATTCAATTCGGATTCGGTTCGGGACAGCCTGATAGGCAGTTACTAAAAAGGCCATAACTTTCACAAACGGAGTCCAATTCAGGTGTTCTTGTACTCGTTGGAAAGATAATTTCAAGGGCTACGCAATGGATCTAGCCCCACCTTAAAATTCGTCACGGATAAAAAGTTATGACCGAAACATTGTGACGGTTTAATTTTAGGTTTTCCTTTGTGTGAGTTTGTTTCCAAATACATGTAGGGATGTGTTGGAGTTTGTTTAGGACCTCTTGGCCAGCCATGAGGTGGCAGGGTACTATATATTAAGGGTTAGACCCTCATTGTAAGGTAGACCACATTTGAGAATAATCAATCTACTAAAGTATGTTCGAGTTTAGCATTGTTGCCTAAGTTCCATAGGGAATTAGGAGTTACTTCCTTCAATCAAGATCGTTCAGCCTTCCGTTGGGACTTGGGTGCACGATAGATCTTAACAGTGGTCGGCGAAATCAACACGAGTGTGATTTGGCGGATTAAAGAGTGTTCGTCCTTGCATTGGCATTGGAGGATCATTGCGATTCATCAAGACTCCCGTGAGTATCCATCCTACGTCGAGAAGATCGGGCACCCGTATCATCTTGGTATCGAGCGCGTTTACTCGGTAGGATCTTATCCCTTTAAATTTCAGTTTGTTACTTGCTGTCCTATAGTCCATAAACCGAAACACAAAAAAAATCCAAACCCTAGTTTCAGATCTGCTATTTTTTCGTGAGTTTTATTATGTCTTGATCCATTAGAAATTTTGTTTACGTCTTGATCGTTCGTGTTTATTTGCGTAGCTTAATCTTTGTGTCCAATCCCAAAATTCAAACAAAATATCCGATCACTACAATGCGTGAACAAGATTGCATGATCGTGAACAAAGTGATGCTACGGTCTTGCGAAAAAAAAATTCTTATATTTTATTCATCAATTGAGACTAGCTGTTGAATATTGCATTTAGGGCTGCTCTTGAGTATTGAGACTTGTGCAAATTTAAGGGACAACGAAACTCTAGTTCGGCATTTGAATAAAAAAAAAAAAAAAAGGCAGCCGTTAAACAAAAAAAAAGCCACGATGAGTATATTTCAAAAAAACACAAAGAACATTGGCGAATTAGGGTGAGTTCTTAGTCCATATATTCAGATTGTGTAATTTATTTTCTTGAGCAATCTTGTGCCCTTACATTCATATCATTGCAATTGGCTAGCGTCTCTCCTAGTACTTGGTGCAAAACGAGCTATCTAATCTTTAATTTCAGATTGCCTCTAGTTAGCTCATTCCTTTGTTTGCATCGAGTCACTTTGATCTTTGCATGTGCGTTCATATACTTTACTTAAATCTTTTGGATCAGCACATAGGCAATACTTCCTACCTTGGATTATTACCTAATTTTACAACATCGAGAAATCAGATCGTAGGATAAATACTTCTAACCAAGCCCCACAAAATATCCTTTGCCGTGCAATTGTGAGTCACTTTTAAACCGCTTGATCATCACCGTTATTACAGTACCACCAAGTGTAAGTTTCTTTTGGCCTCAATTCACGTCGGAAGGTAAGAACTTTACTTGGGAGAGGAAAAGTGAGATTGAGTGAACTCCACATATTGCCCATATATTTGTGGTTTTGGTGTTTTCTTTGTACAATCTAACCATGGCAGGTAGAGAAGATAACTATAGTGATGAGATTAAAGTTAATCTTAATACCCCGATGACTCGATTTCAACATCAGGCATTGAGAAGTACATTGCAACAAGAGCTCCAATCAGGCACCACTGATAAGCATGTACAACTTCAGGTGGATATGCAGGATTTCTGCATTGAGCTCAATCAACAAATGAAGGTGATACATAAAAACATCGTGAATGATATTGTGCGAGCACTTGGTCCACAACAAGAAGAAGATAGCTTTGTTCCTTTCTATGGCAGTGATGATCCAGAGGAGTATCTTGAGTGGGAATGGCAAATGGAGAAAGTGTTTAGATTTCCGAAACTTTCCAAGGATCAAGAGGTGAAACGTGCCACGAGGGAGTTTGAAGACTATGCTTATAGTTGGTGGCAACAACTAATTGGAAAACAATTCATTAAATCTTGGTCAGATTTGAAGGTGTTCATGAGGAGCGAGTTTGTGCCATCCTATTATGCACAGGAATTGCTTCACCATTTGGAGAATATCACACAAGGTAGTAATACTGTCCAAGATTACTATTTTGAACTGCAAGATGCAATGTGTCGTGCCGGTGTCACTAGTCCAATAAGGGAGAAGGCATACTTCAAGGGTGGCTGGAATTCTGAGATCGCCGCTATACTTCAACATAAATATTTTAGTAACTTGCATGATCTTGTGAATTGTGCTATTAAGGAGGAGAAAAGACTTATGGAGACACGTACATCACAGTTCAATCTATGTCCATACTCTTATGGTTCCACTAGTGTGACACATGAGAAGAAGGCCGAGCATGGGACTTTCCCTTCGGTAATGGAGACATCCTGTGCTGCCCTAATGATACATACAACAATTAAGATGCATCAAAACCCAGTTGATAATGAGAGCCACATAGCCAAATTGAGTGAGAGTGTTGAAAAGAGCGAACTGTGTGATTCCACCATATGTGAGTTTGAGAGCATCCAAACTGAGAGTGTGAGAGATACACCAAAAGAAAAGAGAAGTAGAAGATAGACAAAGTGAGGTTGATTTTGAAACTAATACATTAATATCTACTTCTAGTGTTGTTCCTCATATTGTGCAGGTTGAAATTAAAGAAGAGGAGCCAAATGTTCAACAATTGGCACCATTGGAGATAAACGATGAGGAGATAATCATAGTTAAAGATGAAGTACTTGCTGCCCCGTTGTTACATCATGATGATTTAATACCTACAACACCTACATCAATTGAAAGGAACGATAGAGGTAACCATATTGGTTCTGAATTTATTTGTGAAAATGTGAGTAATTGTGAGAACTCATGTGTTCATTCGAAAATTCCATGTTCTGAAATTTCTTTGGTCAATTTACATAATGTGGAATTAATTACTCATAAGGAAGTTCTTTCTAGAATATCTCATGATGATTCTTTATATTATATTATGTTCGATGACCCTAAAGAGCTATCTAGTGTCATTGAGAATGTTGCTGAAATTGCATGTTTAAAATCACTAGTTAGTTCCTATGCCTACACATATAAGTTCAATTTGATCGGAGATTATGGTGTAGATGACAACTTTTATGTTTATAGAATATGCATTACATGTGATAAGCTTGCCGAGTTGAAATTGCATATTTTGGACAAACAATCTTTTATACCACGTCATGATCACAATGAGATGAGGTTTAACAATAGTGCTTACTGTTTACAAAGATTTCTTGTGCTTACTTTTTCCTCTTTCGATGAACAATCATGTACAAATAATCGAGTAGCGGTGAAGCAAGGAAGGCACTTAAAATTTTATCTTCCATATTTGAACCGTTTGATCTGGTTTTGCCCATTAATGACTTGTCCACGTGCTTCAGCAAAGTCGAGGACGACTTTTTCTTATGGGGAGAATGGTGTGAATGAAAATATTGCAATGTATGCATTTGATAGCTATTGTAGTATCAATTGGTTTGTGCAAAACAGTGAGGATGAGAATAACACAATAATTGATTCATACATATACCACGCATATGTGTTGTTCTTTTGCTTACTACACCTCCGTGTAATAGTAATGTGAAAGACGAAAGGGTGTAATGACCAATACATATACCATGCATACACATTGTATTCTTTGTTTAGTACAATTTCAGGCTATCAAAAGCCGAGGACGACTTTTCTTGAAGAAGGGGAGGATGATGCGGATACGCACACGTTTAGAACTTTTCAGGCGAATACATTATTTAATTGGAAAGAAGTATTGAGCCGCATTAAATATTATTAGGTGAATTTGTTTCTTAATGAATTTCCTTCTATTTGTGGGAACGATATACTACCTTATGCCAAATTCTTGTTTATTATTAGGTTTGAATATTATGATAATTCCGGGCCAAAGTTATGGAGAAGCACAAGGAGGAAAGAAGCCAATGCAGTGGGAGAGCAAAAGGAGGAGCCCAAGGACTTAAACTACAAGTTTTGGATAAGATTTTCAAGCCAAATTCGGACCTCCCACGTGCTCAATCCAATTCAAACTCGGATTCAACTCAGAATTCAATTCGGATTCGGTTCGGGACAGCCTGATAGGCAGTTACTAAAAAGGCCATAACTTTCACAAACGGAGTCCAATTCAGGTGTTCTTGTACTCGTTGGAAAGATAATTTCAAGGGCTACGCAATGGATCTAGCCCCACCTTCAAATTCGTCACGGATAAAAGTTATGACCGAAACATTGTGACGGTTTAATTTTAGGTTTTTCCTTTTGTGTGAGTTTGTTTCCAAATACATGTAGGGATGTGTTGAGTTTGTTTAGGACCTCTTGGCCAGCCATGAGGTGGCAGGTACTATATATTAAGGGTTAGACCCTCATTGTAAGGTAGACCACATTTGAGAATAATCAATCTACTAAAGTATGTTCGAGTTTAGCATTGTTGCCTAAGTTCCATAGGGAATTAGGAGTTACTTCCTTCAATCAAGATCGTTCAGCCTTTCCGTTGGGACTTGGGTGCACGATAGATCTTCGCTTGGTGGTCGGCGAAATCAACACGAGTGTGATTTGGCGGATTAAAGAGTGTTCGTCCCTTGCATTGGCATTGGAGGATCATTGCGATTCATCAAGACTCCGTGAGTATCCATCCTCGTCGAGAAGATCGGGCGACCCGTATCATCTTGGTATCGAGCGCGGTTTACTCGGTAGGATCTTATCCCTTTAAATTTCAGTTTGTTACTTGCTGTCCTATAGTCCATAAACCGAAAACACAAAAAATCCAAACCCTAGTTTCAAGATCGCTATTTTTTCGTGAGTTTTATTATGTCTTGATCCATTAGAAATTTTGTTTACGTGTTGATCGTTCGTGTTTATTTGCGTAGCTTAATCTTTGTGTCCAATCCCAAAATTCAAACAAAATATCCGATCGCTACAGTCGTGAACAGATCTTGTCATGATCAAAGTGAGCGATGATGCTACGGTGCCGTTTAAAAAAAAATTCTTATATTTTATTCATCAATTGAGACTAGCTGTTGAATATTGCATTTAGGGCTGCTCTTGAGTATTGAGACTTGTGCAAATTTAAGGGACAACGAAACTCTAGTTCGGCATTTGAATAAAAAAAAAAAAAAAAGGCAAGCCGTTAAACAAAAAAAAAAAGCCACGGCATGAGTATATTTCAAAAAACACAAAGAACATTGGCGAATTAGGGTGAGTTCTTAGTCCATATATTCAGATTGTGTAATTTATTTTCTTGAGCAATCTTGTGCCCTTACATTCATATCATTGCAATTGGCTAGCGTCTCTCCTAGTACTTGGTGCAAAACGAGCTATCTAATCTTTAATTTCATATTGCCTCTAGTTAGCTCATTCCTTTTGTTTGCATCGAGTCACATTGATCTTTGCGTGTGCGTTCATATACTTCACTTAAATCTTTTGGATCAGCACATAGGCAATACTTCCTACCTTGGATTATTACCTAATTTTACAACATCGAGAAATCAGATCGTGTAGGATAAATACTTCCTAACCAAGCCCCACAAAATATCCTTTGCCGTGCAATTGTGAGTCACTTTTAAATCCGCTTGATCATCACCTGTTATTACAGTACCACCAAGTGTAAGTTTCTTTTGGCCTCAATTCACGTCGGAAAGGTAAGAACTTTACTTGGGAGAGGAAAAGTGAGATTGAGTGAACTCCACATATTGCCCATATATTTGTGGTTTTGGTGTTTTCTTTGTACAATCTAACCATGGCAGGTGGAGAAGATAACTATAGTGATGAGATTAAAGTTAATCTTAATACCCCGATGACTCGATTTCAACATCAGGCATTGAGAAGTACATTGCAACAAGAGCTCCAATCAGGCACCACTGATAAGCATGTACAACTTCAGGTGGATATGCAGGATTTCTGCATTGAGCTCAATCAACAAATGAAGGTGATACATAAAAACATCGTGAATGATATTGTGCGAGCACTTGGTCCACAACAAGAAGAAGATAGCTTTGTTCCTTTCTATGGCGTGATGATCCGAGGAGTATCTTGAGTGGGAATGGCAAATGGAGAAAGTGTTTAGATTTCAAACTTTCCAAGGATCAAGAGGTGAAACGTGCCACGAGGAGTTTGAAGACTATGCTTATAGTTGGTGGCAACAACTAATTGAAAACAATTCATTAAATCTTGGTCAGATTTGAAGGTGTTCATGAGGAGCGAGTTTGTGCCATCCTATTATCTGCGAGGAATTGCTTCACCATTTGGAGAATATCACACAAGGTAGTAATACTGTCCAAGATTACTATTTTGAACTGCAAGATGCAATGTGTCGTGCCGGTGTCACTAGTCCAATAAGGAGAAGGCATACTTCAAGGGTGGTGGAATTCGAGATCGCCGCTATACTTCAACATAAATATTTTAGTAACTTGCATGATCTTGTGAATTGTGCTATTAAGGAGGAGAAAAGACTTATGGAGACACGTACATCACAGTTCAATCTATGTCCATACTCTTATGGTTCCACTAGTGTGACACATGAGAAGAAGGCCGAGCATGGGACTTTCCCTTCGGTAATGGAGACATCCTGTGCTGCCCCAATGATACATACAACAATTAAGATGCATCAAAACCAGTTGATAATGAGAGCCACATAGCCAAATTGAGTGAGAGTGTTGAAAAGAGCGAACTGTGTGATTCCACCATATGTGAGTTTGAGAGCATCCAAACTGAGAGTGTGAGAGATACACCAAAAGAAAAGAGAGAAGTAGAAGATAGACAAAGTGAGGTTGATTTTGAAACTAATACATTAATATCTACTTCTAGTGTTGTTCCTCATATTGTGCAGGTTGAAATTAAAGAAGAGGAGCCAAATGTTCAACAATTGGCACCATTGGAGATAAACGATGAGGAGATAATCATAGTTAAAGATGAAGTACTTGCTGCCCCGTTGTTACATCATGATGATTTAATACCTACAACACCTACATCAATTGAAAGGAACGATAGAGGTAACCATATTGGTTCTGAATTTATTTGTGAAAATGTGAGTAATTGTGAGAACTCATGTGTTCATTCGAAAATTCCATGTTCTGAAATTTCTTTGGTCAATTTACATAATGTGGAATTAATTACTCATAAGGAAGTTCTTTCTAGAATATCTCCTGATGATTCTTTATATTATATTATGTTCGATGACCCTAAAGAGCTATCTAGTGTCATTGAGAATGTTGCTGAAATTGCATGTTTAAAATCACTAGTTAGTTCCTATGCCTACACATATAAGTTCAATTTGATCGGAGATTATGGTGTAGATGACAACTTTTATGTTTATAGAATATGCATTACATGTGATAAGCTTGCCGAGTTGAAATTGCATATTTTGGACAAACAATCTTTATACCACGTCATGATCACAATGAGATGAGGTTTAACAATAGTGCTTACTGTTTACAAAGATTTCTTGTGCTTACTTTTTCCTCTTTCGATGAACAATCATGTACAAATAATCAGAGTAGCGCAGCTGAAGCAAGGAAGGCACTTAAAATTTTATCTTCCATATTTGAACCGTTTGATCTGGTTTTGCCCATTAATGACTTGTCCACGTACCTCGCAAAGTCGAGGACGACTTTTTCTTATGGGGGGAGAATGGTGTGAATGAAAATATTGCAATGTATGCATTTGATAGCTATTGTAGTATCAATTGGTTTGTGCAAAACAGTGAGGATGAGAATAACACAATAATTGATTCATACATATACCACGCATATGTGTTGTTCTTTTTGCTTACTACACCTCCAGGTAATAGTAATGTGAAAGACGAAAGGGGTGTAACTGACCAATACATATACCATGCATACACATTGTATTCTTTGTTTAGTACAATTTCAGTTATCAAAAGCGAGGACGGCTTTTCTTGAAGAAGGGAGGATGATGCGGATACGCTACGTTTAGAACTTTTCGTGCTAATACATTATTTAATTGGAAAGAAGTATTGAGCCGCATTAAATATTATTAGGTGAATTTGTTTCTTAATGAATTTCCTTCTATTTGTGGGAACGATATACTACCTTATGCCAAATTCTTGTTTATTATTAGGTTTGAATATTATGATAATTCCGGGCCAAAGTTATGGAGAAGCACAAGGAGGAAAGAAGCCAATGCAGTGGGAGAGCAAAAAGGGAGGAGCCCAAGGACTTAAACTACAAGTTTTGGATAAGATTTTCAAGCCAAATTCGGACCTCCCACGTGCTCAATCCAATTCAAACTCGGATTCAACTCAGAATTCAATTCGGATTCGGTTCGGGACAGCCTGACAGGCAGTTACTAAAAAGTGTCATAACTTTCACAAACGGAGTCCAATTCAGGTGTTCTTGTACTCGTTGGAAAGATAATTTCAAGGGCTACGCAATGGATCTGGCCCACCTTCAAATTCGTCACGGATAAAAAGTTATGACCGAAACATTGTGGCGGTTTAATTTTAGGTTTTTCCTTTTGTGTGAGTTTGTTTCCAAATACATGTAGGGATGTGTTGGAGTTTGTTTAGGACCTCTTGGCCAGCCATGAGGTGGCCAGGGTACTATATATTAAGGGTTAGACCCTCATTGTAAGGTAGACCACGTTTGAGAATAATCAATCTACTAAAGTATGTTCGAGTTTAGCATTGTTGCCTAAGTTCCATAGGGAATTAGGAGTTACTTCCTTCAATCAAGATCGTTCAGCCTTTCCGTTGGGAATTGGGTGCACGATAGATCTTAAACAGTGGTCGTGAAATCAACACGAGTGTGGTTTGGCGGATTAAAGAGTGTTCGTCCCTTGCATTGGCATTGGAGGATCATTGCGATTCATCAAGACTCCCGTGAGTATCCATCCTACGTCGAGAAGATCGGGCGACCCCGTATCATCTAGGAAGCTACGCGTCCTGACGTCATCGACTGTCGTGGAGAAACGCTGTATGTCCTGTACAGACTGCTTCAGAGTGTTGCCCTGCAAACAAGCAAAAGAATGGATAATTAGCTATATGAACTAAGTTAGTAAGTCTATTGGAAAATAAGCAATGAGATTGAACATTACCACACGGTCCAGGACTGGCGCAATCTCCACCTGCGTCCCAAGTTGAGTAGACACGTCGTATGGCGTGTCTTTGTCGACTCAATGTCGGCATAGTCATCTTGCGTCCATTGTCCCTTAAGCTTGGTCCGCCGCACGCTGGTACC
This sequence comes from Bonia amplexicaulis, assembly GCA_036346245.1. Lineage (NCBI taxonomy): Eukaryota > Viridiplantae > Streptophyta > Magnoliopsida > Poales > Poaceae > Bonia > Bonia amplexicaulis. The sequence continues at coordinate 187,671 of JAYGGG010000447.1, read as the reverse complement.
AAACCTGGTAACGCCGGAAGTGCGCGTTGGTGTGCGGCTCGTCGTTGTCGTCCACGTGGTCCTGAACGTGTCCCCACTCCTCAACGTACGCGTGGTGGTGCTGCTCGAAGTCTGTCACCTTCTTCTGTCGCTGACGATCAAATCTGCATGTCACGTAAACCAAACGTTAAAATTAGAGAAAGCTCTGTGCAATTGGAATCCAAGGTTGCAATTCACTTACTTGTGCAAGTCCACAGACGTGGAGAACGGCGCTACTGGCCACAGCTGCCTCATACCAAACTGGCGTGCAACTCTATGTGGCAGGTGATACTCAACAGCATAGAAACAGATAAGGGGGCACCTCATCCTGTAGAGGGCCTCGTCTATGCTGCATAGTGTCTTTGAATCGAACGGCCTCCACCTCTTGCTCGGCGTACGGCTCCCACTTAACCTGCATAGCAACAATGTAACATTAAAGGTCATACTAATAAATGAAAATCACGATACCAAATGGAATTAACTTACACTGGAGGACGTGAGCGCATCTAGCTCGTTCATGTACTCTAGGTAGGCCCTCTTCGTCCTGGCGTATGGAACTGCGACCTGGTCCCAAAGATATGCAAGTGTCGGACGTCGACGAAGAGGAACCTCTGCGAACCACGGACGAGGAGGCGGCGTGGGGCGCCTAACGGTGAGACGACACCACATCCACAGTGGAGGAGGTAGAGGCAACCACCTCTTGTCGAGTTCGCCAACTCCGACGACACGCCCGCAGAGGTGGCGGTAAAGGAACGATACCGGAAGCCAGTGTCTCGCCCGCCGTGTCCCGTCGGTGAGGCGGTGGATGTACATCCACGACGCTACCGTCCCCTGTTCCGCTCGGGAAGAGAACGCACCCAAGCTCTCTCCCGAGGAATGCCTCCACTCGGGCTCTCCAACCAGCAGGCACGCACGGTCCAATCACTGGATGGCCGTGAATGGCGACACCAAGTATCTTCGAGTGTCCTGGGCGTAATAGTCATCTCCCGAAAGGAGGTGGAAGCTGTGAGTCTCCGCCTCCACCTACATCATACAAAAAGAGGACTACATGTCAGCAAATTTAGGAGAACATAGCCGATAAACAATGAACATGGAAGTGGAGCAATGGTTTAGGACAATACCTGTCAATCAGTGCAGTGATGGTAGGGGTTGAAGGTGGTCAACCCACGGCGAACTCAATAAGAGATGGCGTCTGTGCCCAGCCTCTCCGTGAAGGGACTGTACCTCTCGTCGCATCAGCATGTCCGAGAACCCGTCATGGGTTCGAGGACGAAGGATGGGCAGCTCTGTATAGAATACACCAATTTTTTAGTTAATGCAGCAACATAAAATGAAATTACAGAGAAGTGATGAAGGCAGTACCCTCCGCTCCACGGTGAGCCGTCCTCGGTGGTTCTCCTCGTAGTACGGGTCTAGCAGGTGGAACTGAATGGCCTCCATCCTAAAAAAAATTGAATTTGTCAGTCCAACATAGAAGAAAACAAAACATTCAACATGCATGAAATAATGGAAATAATAAGAAATTAAACTAGAAACAAAGCAAATTGCATATGTGAAAACAGCTAGACGAACTACGACACATAACGAAAAACAAGCACTCGCACCTGACTAAGTGGCCAATGGCATGTGCGTGAATTGTGGCCAAGTCTACCACATCTGCTACATTGGTTCTGCTAGGGCTCAGTAAGAAAGGGGGTTGCTCTCCCTCGCCTCGTTCTTCCTGGAAGTTGATCCATAACCATCTTGTGTCTCGTCCTCTTCCTGGTTCCACGTTTGTTCCAACGGCTACTCGGATCCGCAATATATTTGGGCCCGGTGTATGGTGGCCACTCTCCCGCATCCCAGTAAGGCTCGAAACGGGGAGACCACGTAAGCACAAGGTTGTCAACACTGAACTCCCGAGGTATCTTGCTCTCGTAGTCGAAGTTGCGATGCCTTGCTGCTGCCACGTAATGCGAACAAGGAAAGTGGTACTGCCTCGGTTTACCACATGTGCATGAGAAATCAATAAGGACAACCTTATGCCTCCTCGTCGGCCGGAGCTCTCCATCGGTGGTTGTACCACCCCTTTCTACAACCTCGTAAGTGCCCGTGGCGTTGTCAAAACAATGTACCTCATGTGCCTCAGCCCTCGCCTTTGCCCTTTCAAGGTGGCGGTTCGGTTTTGGCGCCCATCTCACTTGTTTACTCTGTAGCGCCATTGCATGTGCGTGTCTTTCATTGAACCAGGCAACAAGCTTGTAAAAGGTGAAGGATACGATAGCATTGACGGGCATACCACGTATACCCCTAAGCAAATTATTGAATGATTCGGCCATGTTGCTTGTCTGAAACTCGTACCTCCAGCCACCATCGTCATGAGCCCTTGTCCATTTGTCGACATCTCTCATCAATCCCGTCAACCACTGTCTACCTTCTGCGTTTGTTGCAGTACTAAGCTGCTCCAACTTATCCTGGAAGAACTTGACCTCAAGCATTCGAGCGACCTCCTCGAACAGATGAAAGTTATCCTTCTTACTATCCTTACGGAGTAGATTCTCGGCAAGATGCCGAGTGCACCAACGGTGGTGCAAAGCTGGATACCCCGGTATCTGCTCCTGTACGGCAGCAAGTATGCCCTGGTGTCTATCAGATATGACACCAACCTCCCTACCAGGGCCGACCACGTGCCTCCGAACGAGACGCAAGAACCATCCCCAGCTGTCTTTGTTCTCCCTCTCAACCAAAGCAAACGCCAAAGGAACCAACGCGTTTTCCGCGTCACAGGAAATGGCTATCGGTGTGCCTGGTACTTGCCAAGAAGAAACGTACCGTCAATGGAGAGGACGGGACGATAATGCCGGAATGGATCGATGGACTGGGCAAAGCACCAGAAAGCACGGAAGAATATCTGCATCCCATCTTGAGTCCATTCGTTTGGTTTCGGGACATACTCATAATGCATGCCTGGATTAACCGCTTTGATTGCATTCAAGAGTGCTGGCAACTGCAAGTACCCATCTTCCCAATCCCCATATATCATCTTCCAGATGCGTTGCTTTGCCCTCCATGCTTTTCCATACCTTATCTCGTATCCAAATTTCTCCTTAACAATCCCAGCTAGTGTCTTCACCTTCATATTGGGTTCTCCCTTTACTATGTGACACAGTGACTTCGCAATAATGGTAGAGGTCAACTGCCGATGCTTCTGTTTGAGCTCTACTTCGGCACAAGTGTGTGGGCCAACGATTCTTGTGATCTTGAACTTTCCCGTGTCCTTCTGTTTCCTAGCACAAACCCTCCATTGACATGTTTCCTTCTCGCACACAACTGTGTACCTCCGCTCCACATAAGAATGTCTCACCTTGAATGGCCTTTTTCGAATCACTGAATACTCCTGCATCCACCTTTTCAATGTTGACAAGTCCTCAAACACCATGCCCTTCTCAATTGTCATGCTTGACCCAGCCTCAGGAGCATCTAGCAACTCGTCATCCCTTCCTTCTGCATAAGCCTTATGGGAATGCCTAAGATCGCTGAATTCATGAACTGATGGATCCCGGCCAGGGCAATAACGCCTGATCAGCTCAATATCACTTCCGGTCAGCTCTCCAAAAGGGCGGTCATCATCAGAATCAATGGCCCTAGCGATCTCGTAAGGCTCCAGATCATCCACAATTTGAACGTCCACACTGTTGGAGTCCCTACAGACTTCTTCAACGTTGCCACATGGAGCAACGGGAGGAGCACCCACATTATCAGCAATGTATCCTACATCATAAGCACGAAAACGATGGGATTGAGACAAAAGAATGGAATGACGGGAAAAGGCTAAAGAGTTGCTTGACACTTACTGGGATGATCCTGAGGGGCCGCCACGACATCATCGATCCGACATGCGACTCGGCGGTTGAGAAATCTGACCCTCGTTCGGGGCAGATAGAGCATCGGGCACCTCAGGCACTTCTTCCACATCCACCGCAAGGTCCGGTAAGGGAGGGTCAAAGGGTGCATGATCACCTAGTTCTGGTGAATAACCATGAGGGGTGGGATCAATGGACACCTTCCGCACAACAAGGTCCAAACATTGGATCTCAGTCTTCATAACCATTTTGACATGTGTCCCACTGATCCTCACAACCAATTAAGATCAACCGTCTTAGAATTGTATCTTTCGAACCGAAGTGAAGTAACCCCTCAACTGTGATGCTCTCCTCGTTTGCATGACAATGTACCTCCTCCCGGGCCCTAGCAACCAACTCACTAAACGACGGCCGATCACTGAATACCAAAGGCACCCTTTGCATTTCAACAAATCGAACATTTCCATAATCATCACTTGTCACACTGCCTCCATGATATAGGGTGACTAGGTTGTCCATCTAGTTCATACAGATGAATACCTTCAAACCAACCAAAATGAAGAAGCATCAAATTCCCATGGTACACAAAAGAATCATGATCATAATAAAGCATGCCCTAGTGAACCCTATTTGGATCTGTTTCTGATGTATTGATCTTGTTTCCTACACTATCATAAATGGATGTAGAAGCTGGAGTACTTACACTAATGGATTGTTCGAGATTTGCCCACCAATTTGAGATCCAAACTTTGCACCACACGAATGGATTGTTCGAGATTTGCCCACCAATTCATTGGATCAATGATCCATCTGTCATAAATAGATTCAAAGCCACTGAGTTCTCCAAAACAAGTGAAAAATCTTGCATATTCTTCTTTCACTTTCTTGAGATCTTCAAGGCCAGGGAAGAACTCTTTGAAGCACTTTATTCTTATTTGTGAAATCTCAACATCCTTATGTGGTGGTATATGTCCAACACTAACACCTTCTTGGCTATAATATAATCCTTGTGTGATTAAGATAGACAAAATGAATCAACTTAATAAAAGGCACACATAGCTACAAGAATTGGATGGTGTCGTTCACTTCAAAAGAGATCTTCATGCCTAGTATACATACTCCAAAATGCTCCAGCTTCATCGTGTTATTGAAATACAAATGACAAAGCCGGAATAACGCCACTATATTTGGATCTTCTAGGCTAAGCTCAATGTTCACAAGTTCACAACAATAGAATTGAAAATCTAATAAAATCAAGAATCAACTTCACAAGCTGCACTACGTATGAATCGAGTAATCTTTACCTCAATTCAGAGAGCAGCGGGGAATGGCGGGGCCGAGGCAAGTGGCGGCTGGCCGGCTCCGAGGGAGGTGGGAGGCCGAGGAAAGGGAGGCGGCCGGGAGGCGGGGCCCGGGGAGGCAGCGGGGGGCCGGGGGGCGGCGGGGAGGCGGGGCCGGGAGGCGGGACCGGGAGGCGGGAGTCGAGTCTGTGAAATGAAACGAGCTCGGGGCTCGGCGCGATAGAATGCCGGTGCTGGCGCCAAGATCCACGCCGAGCTCGCGCCACTACCCACGCGCCGAGGTGTCGCCACGCCGGCCCACGCAGCCACCACGCTGGCGCGGGCTCGACTGACTCGGCCAGTGGACCACGGCCGAGATGTGCTACCTCGGCCGTTGGTCACTCACAACCCCCGGGTCCAAAACGGAATTAAAACTACCAGGGTCTAAATGTGAATTTTTTCCAAAAAAATGGCTAGAATAGAAAAAATTCGGGTTTTCCTAAAACTGTAATTGTCTCTGGACAGCGCACAAAAAACGTCATAACTTCCACCCCGAGAGTCGGAATTTGGATTTCTTGACCTTTCTGGAAAGCTAAGAAAATTATCTACAACTTTTCTAATATGAAGATCCTCTGATTCTCCCGTTTACTAATTACTAAAATCCATCTACCGAAACCCATCGGAAAACCCTCCAAGATGCAGAACAGTCAACTTAGAAAAATCATAACTTTTCTACGCAAGTCCGAATGACACGTTCTAGGACTTCATGGAAAGATAACGACGTTCTCTACAAATCTCTAGGAGGATTCCAGACCTGAATCCCCACGGATCTAACCCAAAACAGCCGTCTAACACGTTCTGTCCTAGCAGTCCAGATCTAGATAATGCTACCAAGATCAAAAATATTATTCTAATGGAAACAAGGATTACCCCTTGACGAATTGATGAAGAACACGGTGAACTCCCCACGAATTCCTCCTCCTTTCTTCCTCTTGTTCTTCCCTTTCTCCGGATCCAACGTTTCGCCTTCTCCGCTCGTCCCAGAGGCGGTGGAAGCCTTGATCACCGCAATGGAGGAGTGGAGAGGAGGGGTGCTGCTAGGGAGGAGGAGGCGAAGGGGAGGAGGGGGTGGCGGTGCGTGAGGGAGAGGGAGGAGGCGCAAGGAGAGGAGGGGTGGGCGGCTTAGGGTTGGGGGAGGTGGGAGCCTCCCTCTGGTCGATTCCACAGGCCAAGGCCCAGCCCAGGTTGCTGTGAATTTTCAGAAAACCCCCACTAAAATTATTGTTTTAATTCTTTTCTAAATGGTCCCTCTTTCCAATTACACAATTATTTCTCAATAGACTTTTGGGATATTACAGCATAGTTCTGACATTTGGGCAGTCCCTGATGCGGATACGCACATGCCATCTTGGTATCAGAACGCGGTTTACTCGGTAGGATCTTATCCCTTTAAATTCAGTGTATTACTTACTGTCCTATAGTACATAAACCGAAAACACACAAAAAAATCCAAACTTTAGTTTCGCATCTGCTATTTTCGTGAGTTTTATTATGTCTTGATCCATTAGAAATTTTGTTTGTGCTGATCGTTTGTGTTTATTTGCGTAGCTTAATCTTTGTGTCCAATCCAAAATTCAAAAAAAATCCATTGCTACAGTGCTTGAACAGTACTGCTACAATGCCACGCGAAAAAAAATCTCTGTACTGTGGTTGTTTCTGTTACAGATATCCTTAATTTTTCCGTTCATCTTTGAGACTAGTCTTTGATAATTGCATTAAGGGCTGTTCTTGATATTCATTTACACCTGCTGAAATTTTATTTTTTTGTGGAAGGGAAAGCTAAACCTTAGTGCCAAGAACAAGTTAAAAAAAAGAGGGAAGGAAAGAAAAAGAAAGAAAGAAGGCAGCCGACCAAAAAAAGGGAAAGTCAGCATTGACCAAATTGGGGTTAGCTAATTCTAATATATAATTTCAGCTGGTGTATTTAATTCCTTTGAGCAATCTTGTGCCTTACATTCACATCATTGCAATTGGCTAGCGTCTCTCCTAATACTTGGTGCAAAACGAGCTATCTAATCTTTAATTTCAGATTGCCTCTAGTTAACTCATTCCTTTGTTTGCACCGAGTCACATTGATCTTTGCGTGTGCATTCATATACTTCACTCAAATCTTTTGGATCAGCACATAGGCAATACTTTCTAACTTGGATTATTACTTAATTTTACGACATCGAGAAAATTCAGATCGTGTAGGATAAATACTTCCTAACCAAGCTCCACAAAATATCCTTTGCTGTGCAAATTGTGAGTCACTTTAAAATCCGCTTGATCATCACTCGTTATTATAGCCACTACCAAGTGTAAGATTCTTTTGGCCTCCTCAATTCACATTGGAAAGGTAAGAACTTTACTTGGGAGAAGAAAAGTGAGATTGAGTGATCTCCACATATTGCCATATATTTGTGGTTTTGGAGTTTCTTTGTGCTACTAATCATGTCAGGTGGAGACGACAACATGGGAGAGGAGCATGGTCTGAATTCCCCGGTGACACGTTTTCAATTCCAAGGTTTGAGGGGAACTTTGCGCAATGAGTTCGCCGCCATACTTCGGCCTTGGAGGAGCAACTCAAGGCAGAGACCAACAATTCCACACAAGACATGCGCATTGAGATGAACCAACAAATGAGCGTGCTACGTACCAACATTGTGAATGATGTGGTCCACGCACTTCGACCACAACAGGAGGAAGGAAATAATCATCGTGGGGGTGTCATCCCTCCGCGAGATGAGGAAGCAGGCATTGCTCGAGGTGGTCTAGATGCACAACAACAGCGAGATCACGTGGTGGCAAACGCCATCCATCCACCCTTGCCTGGGAGAGGTGCACGGGGCGGTTTCCATGGTCCGGGGAGGGGCCATGGACATGGAGGCCGTGGTGGAGGAGCACCTCGCGACAATGACAACTTTCTTCACTACGACGACGGTTACCACCACCGTAACAACTACGGCGATGGTCGACCAAATGAGGAGAAGTTTGGTAAGCTTAAATTTACTATGCCAATATTTTCAAGTACACATGACCCTGAGGTTTACCTCACTTGGGAGCTCAAGGTGGACATGGTGTTCCGTCTACACAATTACTCCGAAGAGAAGAAAATACACATGGCTGCACTTGAATTCACAGATTATGCACTTATATGGTGGGAACAAGTTCAAAATCAAAGGAGAGAGTACGACGAGCCTCCCATTACTACATGGGAAGAGATGAAGTACCACATAGATCAAGGTTTGTTCCCAAACATTATAAACATGATTTATTTGATAAATTGCAGCAAATGAAACAAGGAACTCTCACGGTGGAGGAGTACTATAAAGGGATGGAAATGGCCATGATTCGAGCTAATGTATATGAACAAGAAGAACAAATAATGGCTCGATTTCTTGCTGGTTTGCACCCTTCCATCAAACGCATCACTGAATTCAGCCTTACAACAATATGGTGGAATTGGTACATCAAGCAACCAAAGCCGAAACACAAGTGCAACACGACATGAAAGCAACAAGAACATCATCCTACATGCCCCGTGCAGCACCTACAGGAGGTAAAACCGCATCTCATTTCAATTCTTTTAAAGCTAACACATCTGGTACACGTGCTACACTAAGCGGGAAAAGTGCCACAACACCAATAGCCAAGAGGAGTCCAGCACCTACTTCCTCATCTTCTATGGTTTCTATGGCCAAGAGTAGCTCCATCCAATGCTTCAAGTGTCTTGGTCGTGGACATATGCAAACGATTGTCCAAATAATAAGGTAATGTTGATAACTGAGAATGGAGAATATGATTCTGCTAGTGAGGAAGATGGAGAGCACCTTGCTGATTTCGAGACGCATGCGGATGGCCATGAGGGAGAAAGCGAAGAAGAAACACATAGGGATGGGTATTGTGACCCCGAGTCCGGTCCTATCCTCGTGTGCACCCCTTCGGTATTGAGCGTTCAAGCAAAGCCCAACCATGAACAACGCTGCAATCTTTTCCAAACCAGAGCTCAGGTGAGTAAAGATGGTAAGTGTTGCAAAGTTATTATTGATGGTGGTAGTTGTCATAACTTAGCTAGCAAAGAACTTTGCACTAAACTTGGTTTGAAATATAAGAAACACCCACATCCATATCAAATTCAATGGTTAAACAATAATGGTTCTATGAATGTTGGGTACACAGTTGATGTTAGCTTTCTGATTGGTTCTTACCGTGATATTATAGAATGTGATGTTGTGTCCATGGAAGTATGTCACTTGTTATTAGGTAGACCTTGGCAATATGATCGTTCTGTGATTCATGATGGAAGAACTAATCAATACAAGTTCATGTGGAATAATAAAGAAATATTGTTACGACCTTTAACTCCTTCTCAAATTATACATGATAACATGCAAAAGGTTGAGGTGAAAGTGGAAAGTGAGAAAGTGAAGGAGCAAAAGTGTGTGATTCCACAAAATGTGAGTGAGAGCCATAAACTCAAATTGAGTGGAAAAAGAAAGGGTGAGGGAGAGAAAAAGTTAGTCATGATAGTCACCAAATTTGATTTGCGAGAGATGAGAGATGATCCCACTTTGGAGCCTTTGGTATTGCTATATAAAGAAGCTTTGCTTTCTACTAATGACTTAACCTCTCTTCCTAGTGTGGTTTCTCATGTGTTACAAGATTATGAGGATGTTTTTCCGGAGGACGTTTCCGCTGGTCTACCACCCGTTCGAGGCATCGAACATCAAATTGACTTGGTACCGGGAGCTCCACTTCCCAACCGTCCGCCGTACCGCACAAACCCGGAGGAGACAAAGGAAATTCAACGACAAGTTCAAGCACTCATGGAAAAAGGGTATGTACGCGAAAGTCTTAGCCCTTGTGCCGCTCCTCGTCATTCTTGTTCCTAAGAAAGATGGTACATGGAGAATGTGCGTGATGTAGAGCTATCAATAACATTACCATTCGTTATCGTCATCCTATTCCTAGGTTAGATGATATGCTTGATGAATTGAGTGGCTCTTCTATCTTTTCTAAGATTGATTTGCGTAGCGGATATCATCAAATTCGAATGAAGCATGGTGGTGAGTGGAAAACAGATTTTAAAACAAAATTTGGATTGTATGAATGGTTAGTGATGCCTTTTGGTTTATCTAATGCCCCTAGTACATTCATGCGATTAATGAACCATGTTTTGAGACACTTTATTGGAAAATTTGTGGTAGTCTATTTTGACGATATTTTGATATATAGCCGCTCAATGGAAGAACATGTTGAACACATTAGACAAGTGCTACAATTGCTAAGAACCGAACAATTGTATGCTAATCTTGAGAAGTGTACTTTTTGCACAAGCAAAGTGGTGTTCTTAGGCTATGTTGTTTCAGCTCAAGGAATTGAAGTAGATGAATCTAAAATTGAAGCTATTCGAAATTGGCCTACTCCTGTCAATGTTAGTCAAATTCGTAGCTTTCATGGGCTTGCTAGTTTTTATCGCCGATTTGTAAAAGATTTTAGTACCTTTGCTGCTCCATTGACTGCATTAACAAAAAAAGGAGTCACTTTTGAGTGGGGAGAAAAACAAGATAAAGCTTTTGCTAAATTGAAGAAATGTTTGACTGAAGCATCATTGCTTGTTTTACCTGATTTCACTAAAACTTTTGAGATTGAATGTGATGCTAGTGAAATAGGTTTTGATGCAAGAAAGAAAACCTGTTGCATATTTCAGTGAGAAATTTCATGGTGCACAATTAAATTACCCTGTTTATGACAAAGAATTTCATGGTGCGCGCATTAGAGACTTGGCAACATTACCTTTGGCCTAAAGAATTTGTCATTCATTCTGATCATGAAGCTTTGAAATATTTGAAAGGTCAAGCTAAACTGAACCGTAGATATGCTAAGTGGGTTGAATTCATTGAGACCTTTCCATACGTTGTTAAATACAAGAAAGGCAAGGAAAATATGGTAGCTGATGCATTGCCTAGGAAACATGTGCTTTTCACTCAATTGGAAGTAAAGGTTCCAGGGCTAGAAAGTTTGAAACATTTATATGCTTCTGATCATTACTTTTCAGCACCATATTCTAATTGCAAAGATGGGAAATGGTGGGATAAGTTTCACGTTCATGATGGTTTTCTCTTTCGCATGAACAAACTATGCGTTCCAGATTCTTCGGTGCATTTGCTACTATTGCAGGAGTCACATGCAGGAGAATTGATGGGTCACTTTGGAAGAGAGAAGATGTATATGATGTTAGCGGATCATTTCTATTGGCCTAAGATGAGGCGAGATGTCGAGAGGTTTGTTCAACGATGCGTGACGTGCCATAAAGCGAATTCAAAGCTCAATCCACATGCTGACTTGTTTCTCAGGGAAATTGTAAGACTACATGGTATGCCAAGAACCATTGTATCTGATACGGGGTCGCCCGATCTTCTCGACATAGGATGGATACTCACGGGAGTCTTGATGAATCGTAATGATCCTCCAATGACAATGCAAAGGACGAACACTCTTTAATCCGCCAAAACACACTCGTGTTGATTTCACCGACCACCAAGCGAAGATCTATCGTGCACCCAATTCCCAATGGAAAGGCTGAACGATCTTGATTGAAGAAAATAACTCCTAATTCCCTATGGAACTACTAATTCTTTCCAATAAAATAATTTATTTGACTGAAAAGTGCTAAGCTTGTGCGTATCCGCATCAGTATCTGATCGAGACGTCAAATTTATGAGCTACTTTTGGAAGACTTTGTGGGCCAAGCTTGGGACAAAGTTGCTCTTTTCGACAACTTGTCACCCACAAACCGATGGACAAACGGAGGTCGTGAATCGAACACTGATGCGGATACGCACACGCTTAGCACTTTTCAGGCGAATACATTATTTAATTGGAAAGAAGTATTGAGCCGCATTAAATATTGTCAGGTGAATTTGTTTCTAAAGGAGTTTCTTTTAATTGATGATGAACTTGGAATACTACATCATGCTATTATTTTACGTATTCTTAGGTATGATTCATGTGAAGACTTGGGAGAGCAAAACGGAGGAGCACAAGGACTAAAACTACAAGTTTTAGATAAGATTTGCAAGCCAAATTCGGACCTCCACGTCCTCAATCCAATTCAAACTCGGATTCAACTCAGAATTCAATTCGGATTCGGTTCGGGACAGCCTGACAGGCAGTTACTAAAAAGGTCATAACTTTCACAAACGGAGTCCGATTCAGGTGTTCTTGTACTCGTTGGAAAGATAATTTCAAGGGCTACGTAATGGATCCAGCCTCACCTTCAAATTCGTCACAGATAAAAAGTTATTACCAAAACATGGTAACGGTTTAATTTTAGGTTTTTCCTTTTGTGTGGGTTTGTTTCCAAACACATGTAGGGATGAGTTGGACTTGGTTTAGAACCTCTTGGCCAGCCATGAGGTGGATAGGGTACTATATATTGAGGGTTAGACCCCCCATTGTAAGGGAACCACGTTTGAGAATAATGAATCTACTAAAGTTAGTTTGAGTTTAGCATTGTACCGAAGTTCCATGGGGAATTTAGAGTGATTTTCTTCAATCCAGATCGTTCAGCCTTTCCCTTGGGAATTGGGTGCACAATAGATCTTCGTTTGGTGGTCGGCGAAATCAACACGAGTTTGTTTTGGCGGATTAAAGAGTGTTCGTCCCTTGCATTGGCATTGGAGGATCATTACGATTCATCAAGTCTCCCGTGAGTATCCATCCTACGTCGAGAAGATCGGGCGACCCCGTATCATAAACTCTCAATGCTGCTGCGGATAATGATAAAAAAGAATTTAAAAGAGTGGGATGATTGCCTACCGCATGTTGAATTTGCATATAATCGGGCGGTGCATTCTACAACTCAACTATGTCCATTTGAGGTGGTATATGGTTTCAAACCAATCACGCCACTTGACTTGATGCCACTTCCATTACAAGAACGTAAAAATATGGAGGCTTCTAAGCGTGCTGATTTTGTGAAAAAGCTCCATGAAAAGACTAAAGAGGTAATTGAAAAGAAGTGCTTATGCTTCTAAAGCTAACAAGACTAGAAAGAAAATGCTATTTGAACCAGGTGATCTCGTATGGGTACATTTTCGCAAAGAACGCTTTCTGGATAAGCGTAAATCAAAATTGATGCCCCGTGGTGATGGTCCTTTTAAAGTACTTGCCAAGATCAATGATAATGCATACAAGATAGAGCTTCGGGAGACGATTATGGGGTGAGCACTACGTTTAATGTTGCTGATTTATCACCATTCTTTGGACAAGAGGTTACAGAGTCGAGGGCGACTCCTTTTCGAGAGGGGAGGATGATGAGGACACCTCTATTACACATTCCTCGTCCACTCCAAGTATGCATGATAGGGCTCCAGAAGGTCCTATGATAAGAGCAAGAGCTAAGCTACTTCAACAACAGGTGCTTTTGTTTTTTTACAGATTCTTCTATTACGTTAGATGAGAATAACATACTACCTAATGCAAATATGTTATGTCTTGTCAGATTTAAAACAGCAGAAGATCAAGTGGAGAAGGACCAACCTACCACGAGTTATGAGAAGGAGAGTCCATGGAAGTATGCAACAAGATCACAGATCCCATGGCGTGCACAAGATGTGGCCTGCGTGCCTAAAGGGTGACCGAGTTTATCTCAATCTCGGTCTTGTAATAGAATAAGGGCTTAGCCCGAAATTAAAGGAAACATATTGCTAAATTTTAGGAATTGGATTAGGAAGCCTTGACCGAATAAGAGATTGATTCGGCCAAGACTTTCCTTGCATGAGTTCGGGGAAACACTATAAAACCCCCTTGTATCCTCTTCGTTGAGGCAGACCACATTTGAGAATAATGAATCTACTAAAGTTTGTTCGAGTTTAGCATTGCTACCGAAGTTCCATGGGGAATTAGGAGTGATTTTCTTCAATCAAGATCGTTCAACCTTTCCGTTGGGAATTGGGTGCACGATAGATCTTCGCTTCGTGGTCGGCGAAATCAACACGAGTGTGTTTTGGCGGACTAAAGAGTGTTCGTCCCATGCATTGGCATTGGAGGATCATTACGATTCATCAAGACTCCCGTGAGTATCCATCCTACGTCGAGAAGATCGGGCGACCCCGTATCACCTTTACCGAAGGGAAAGTCCCATGCTCGGTCATCTTCTCATGTGTTACACTAGTGGAACCATAAGAGCTGAAGTATGGACATGGATTGAACCGTGATGTACGTCTCTCCATAAGTCTCTTGTCCTGCTTCATATTCTGCAATTTATCAAATAGATCACGCTTGTAATGACGAGGAACAAAACAGGCTCTCATTTCTCGCTTCATCTCTTGCCATGATGCCACAGGGTCTGCTCCATTCTCAGCTCTTTGAGTAATGACTTGTTCCCACCAATCCAAAGCATAGCCTTCAAACTCAAGTGATGCCATTTGTATCTTTCTCTCATCCGTATAGTGATGCATACGGAATATTTTGTCAACCTTCAATTCCCAAGTGAGATACTCTTCGGGATCAGTTCCACCTACAAACTTGGGCATGGAAAACTTGAGCTTGCCCAATCTATCATCTTTGTTGCGTGGACGACGATAGTGATCATTGTAATGCAAAGCAAAATCACCATCCCCTTCCATCGCATATGCAGCACCACCACGACCACCACCTAGGCCTTGGCCACACCCTCCATGGCCTCCTCCTCCTCGTCCTCCAATATGTGGTGGACGCACCACGTTGGCAGCCACTCGATGTTACGGTTCATGAGGTACATGTGCAGCAGCGTCTCCTCCTTGAACACTTGTTTCATCGCCACCATTGCGAGCTTGTATGAGCCTAGTGAGGACTCCAATGTCCTCCCGCAATTGGCGCACATTTTCATCAGCTTGTATCTCCATGTTTTGCATCTTTCGTGCAATTTGATCAGCAAAAGCATCATGCTTTTCATGGAGTTGATCGATCCCTTGGCGTAGCTCACGTTGAAAGTGTTCACGGATTGCCCCAAATTGATATTGCTTAACGAATGCTTCAGTTTCATTTGTCTCACCGATCTCATTATGGTGTTCTCCTCCACCTGACATGGTTAGCTATGCAAGAAACAAGTAGCTATGTAGAATAATGCTTATGGAAATCACTCAATCTCACTATTTTCTCTCCCAAGTAAAGTTCTTACCCTTCCGAAGTGAATTAAGGCCAATAAAAACTTACACCTGGTAGAAGTGACAACAACAACGTGATGATTAAGCGAATTCAAGAGTGTTCACTACTTACACAACAACGGTTATATGGTGGAGCTTGGTATGGAAGTGTATATACTAAAATCTGAAATTCTTGATGTTGTAAAGTTAAGTAATAATCCAAGCTAGAATACTTTGCCTAAATGCTGATCCAAAAGATTTAAGTGAAGTATATGAACGCACACGCAAAGATCAATGTGACTTGATGCAAACAAAGGAATGAGCTAACTAGAGGCAATCCAAAATTAAAGAATAGATAGCTCGTTTTGCACCAAGTACTAGGAGAGACGCTAGCCAATTGAAATGATATCAATGTAAGGGCACGAGATTGCTCAAGAAATTAAATCACATAATCTGAATTTATGGACAAGGAACTCTTCCAATTTCGGCCGAACTAGCTTTAATCGTTCCTTTGATTTTTTTTTGCGGGTCACAAATATTTAGCAAAATGTAAAATACTCAAGAGCAGCCCTAGATGCAATATTCAACAGCTAGTCTCAATTGATGAAAAAAATATCAGCAAGATTTTTTTTTGATTTTGGATTGCATAAAGATTAAGCTACGCAAATAAACACGAACGATCAGCACCTAAACAAAATACTAATGGATCAAAACCTAACAAAACTCACAAAATTAACAGACGCAAGAACTAGGGTTTGTATTTTTTTTGTGGCAATTTTCGGTTTTAATGGACTATAGGAACAGAAGTAAATCAATCTAAAAGTAAGGGTAAATAATCCTACCGAGTAAACCGCGCTCTGATACCAAGATGATATCCAAGTATTCCAAGTATTGAGCCGCATTAAATATTGTCAGCCGAATTTGTTTCTTAAAAAGTTTCTTTTAATTGATGATGAACCTGGAATACTACATCATGCTATTATTTTATGTATTCTTCGGTATGATTCATGTGAAGACTTGGGAGAGCAAAAGGGAGGAGCACAAGGACAGAAACTACAAGTTTTGGATAAGATTTTCAAACCAAATTCGGATCTCCCACGTGCTCAATCCAATTCAAACTCGCATTCAACTCAGAATTCAATTCGGATTCGGTTCGGGACAGCCTGTCTTGTACTCGTTGGAAAGATAATTTCATGGGCTACCGAAGTTCCATAGGGAATTAGGTATGATTTTCTTCAATCAAGATCGTTCAACCTTTCCATTGGGAATTGGAGGCTGATGGAACTTCATCGGTGGTCGTGAAGTTCGACGTGTGGTTAGGCGAATTATAGAGTGCTAACTCTTGCATTGGCAACGAGAGATCACTACGGTTCATCAAATCCACGTGAGTATCTTGATCCTACGTCGAGAAGATCAGGCGACCCCGTATCATCTTGGTATCAGAGCGCGGTTTACTCGGTAGGATTATCCAAATGAAGTTCTATCGCGCTCCCAATTCCCAACGGAAGGGTTGAACGATCTTGATTTAGATGAACTCCCAATTCTTCCCTCAAATTGGTTCGGCCAACAGAAAGAACAAAAGTACTCTATTATCAAAACTGGTGCCCTTACAATGGATGTCTAACCCTCAATATATAGATCCCTCTCCACCTCATGGCTGGCCAAGAGGTCCTAAACCAACTCCAACTCATCCCTACATGTATTTGGAAACAAACTCGCACAAAAGGAAAAACCTAAAATTAAACCGTCACAATGTTTCGGTCATAACTTTTTATTTGTGACGAATTTGAAGCTGGGGCTGCATCCATTGCGTATCCCTTGAAATTATCTTTCAAACGAGTACAAGAACACCTGAATCGGACTCCGTTTGTGAAAGTTATGGCCTTTTTAGTAACTGCCTGTCAGGCTGTCCCGAATGAATCCGAATTGAATGCTGAGTTGAATCCGAGTTTGAATTGGATTGAGCACGTGGGAGGTCCGAATTTGGCTTGAAAATCTTATCCAAAACTTGTAGTTTAAGTCCTTGTTCATCCATTGCTTCAAAGATGAGAGAACACACAATGTATTTGCATTAGGTAGTGTACCATTCTCATCTAAAGTAATAGGGAATCCTTTAAGAAACAAAAGCACATGTTGTTGTAGCATCTTAGCTCTTGCTCTTGTCATAGGACCTGTTGGAGCCTCATCACTAGCTTTATTACACACCCTTGGAGTGGAAGATGAATGCGTAGTAGAGATGTCCTCATCACTTCCCTTTGCACAAATTCAAGAATTCAGCAAGCGTAAATAGTGCTCAAGAATAGCCCCAACGACAATATCAAAAGCTAGTCTCAATTGATGAAAGGATATAAGTGAAGCTCAACTACAGCAATTCTTTCTTTTCACCAGCTAGTGTTTGGCACAAGGAGTGATTTTTTTGAAACCAAACTGCAGCTAACTCTCAGTTTTGATGGAAGTGGATACTATCACAAACTCTTCCCCAAAGAGAATTCGAATGTATCTCTTGAGAGCAATTCGGACAACAAGGAATTTAGGATTCAAAAGTAAATGCAATTACTCTTTTTGGTTATTCATTGAGGGATTCAATCAACAATTTTCTAGGGTTTATGTGGACACAAAGATCAAGCTACGCCAATAAGCACAAAGATTAGCACGTAAACAAAATTTCTAATGGATGAAAACTTAACAAAACTCACGAGAAATAACAGATTGAACTAGGGTTTCGGAATTGATTTTTTTTGTGCAATTTTCGGTTTTCTTTGGACTATAGGGCAAAAAAATGAATCTAACTACGGGTAAATAAGTTCTCACCGAGTAAACCTAGAATCTGATACCATATGATACGGCGGTGCCCGATCTTCTTAGTGAGGAACCGTGGATATTTGATGCGAAGTAGACGATGTCGCTAGTTGAACACTCGCGCCAATGCACGAACCCTCAACTCTTCGGAATACGCCCAAAACACACCGGATAATTGTTCATCGCGAGACCACAAACGACGAACGCCAAGTCCCCAATTCCCAATGGAACGACGGCTTGACCTTGAATTGCAGAATGAACAATGGATCGCCTTATTTCTCTCTCAAAGTCCTTGTATGAACTTTGGTATTGAAAGAACAAGAATAGCTATGTTTCAATCTTATGCATAAAATTGGTCTGCCTTACAATGGTGGTCTAACCCTCAATATATAGTACCATGTCCACCTCACGGATGGCCAAGAGGTCCTAAACCAACTCCAACTCATCCGTACATATATTTGGAAACAAACTCACACAAAAGGAAAAACCTAAAATTAAACCGTCATAATGTTTCGGTCATAACTTTTTATTCATGATTAATTTGAAGGTGGGCTGGATCCATTTACGTACCCCTTGAAATTATCTTTCCAACGAGTATAAGAACACCTAAATTGGACTCCGTTTGTGAAAGTTATGACCTTTTTAGTAACTGCCTGCTAGGCTGTCCCGAATCGAATCCGAATTGAATTCTGAGTTGAATCCGAGTTTGAATTGGATTGAGCACGTGGGTGGTCCGAATTTGACTTGAAAATCTTATCCAAAACTTGTAGTTTAAGTCCTTGGGCTCCTCCCTTTTGCTCCGCCAAGCCTTCACATGAATCATACCTAAGAATACATAAAGTAATAGCATGATGTAGTATTCCAAGTTCATCATCAATTACAAGAAACTCTTAAGAAACAAATTCACCTGACAATATTTAATGTGGCTCAATACTTCTTTCTAGTGAAATAATGTATTTGATTGAAAAGTGCTAAGCTTGTGCGTACCCCATCAACAGTGGAACACTGTCTATAGCTAACCCAAGTCCCGCAAGGTCGAAGCCATCCAAAGTACACAGCTACGAAGAATCGGTCAGACAACGTACTCGGCCTCTGCGGTGGATCAGTAACACCGGACGCTTCCTCGAAGACCGGAACGAGAGAAGTGCCAATGAATTGGCAGGTGCCAGAAGTGCTCTTCCTATCTATCCTATAGCCGGCAAAGTATACGTCCGAGTAGGCTCTTAAGGAAAGACAGGACGAGGAAGAGTATCAGATACCATAGTCAATGGTAGCTCGAAGGTACCGAAAGATGCGCTTCACCGCTTGGCGGTGAGAAACGCGAGGAGAAGCCTGAAATTGAGCACATAGACAAACGGAGAAGTGTATGTCCGGTCTCGAGGCAGTGAGGTACAAGAGGGAGCCAATCATGCTGCGATACTCCTTCTGATCAACCGGCTCGCCGTCCTCATTTGGGTCGAGTGAAACTGATGTAGCCATAGGAGTGGACACCGGCTTACCATCACTCATATCGAAGCGTCTCAGGAGGTCTCGAGTGTACTTGCCCTGATGCAAGAAAGTACCCTCCCGAGTCTGCTTGATTTGGAAGCCAAGGAAGAAGCTCAACTCGCCGATCATGCTCATCGTAAACTCTGAGCCCATGATATAGGAAAATTGGGAAACGAGAGCACGCGGGGAGCCGCCAAAGATGATGTCATCCACATAAATCTGGACCATGCCGGCGGATAAGGTCTTATTCACCTTACCCATCTCAAAACCATGACTCAACAGATAGGACTTAAGCCTCTCGTACCAAGCTCTAGGGGTCTGTTTAAGTCCATACAAGGCTATGGAGAGCATGTAGACATGGTTTGGGTATTTGGGGTTTTCGAAACCAGGAGGGTGTCTCACATAGACTTCTTCCTCAATAAAGCCATTGAGGAAGGCACTCTTGACTTCCATCTGGTAAAACTTGAAACCCTTAGAAGCTACAAAGGCAAGCAGGATTCTAATGGCTTTAAGTCTAGCTACAGGGGCAAAGGTCT
The DNA here is from genome assembly GCA_036346245.1 of Bonia amplexicaulis. Classification (NCBI taxonomy): domain Eukaryota; kingdom Viridiplantae; phylum Streptophyta; class Magnoliopsida; order Poales; family Poaceae; genus Bonia; species Bonia amplexicaulis. Next base: position 167,536 of record JAYGGG010000447.1, on the reverse strand, counting down.
TCTCAAAATCTAGACCCTCAACCTGGGAGAACTCCTGAGCCACCAGTCTAGCCTTGTTTCGAATAACCACACCATCCTCACTCTGCTTGTTCTTGAACACCCACTTAGTCCCAATGACATTGTGACCTCGTGGGGGCTCAACAAGCAACCAGACCTTGTTTCTCTCAAAATTCTCTAACTCCTCATGCATGGCATTGACCCAAGACTCGTCAGATAGAGCATGACAAATGTCCTTGGGCTCGAATGAGGCAACAAAGGCAGAATGGAGACAGAAAAGTGACATGCCAGATTTTGAACGAGTGACTCGCTCAAAAAGGTCTCCAATAATCTGCCCTGAAGGATGGTCTTTTTGAATGTGTCTAGGAGGTCCAGGATGAGATGAAGAAGTGGCCTCTACCTCGTGAGCTGACGAGGTAGGAACAGAGCCACTACCTCCACAGGAAGCGGAAGGCAAAGGCTGATCAGCTCGAGGTGCGGTGGAAGACGGCACCTCAAGGGGTGGATGAGGGACTGGATCGGATAGATAACCCTCATCTATATCCTCCCCATCATCCACGAAGATGGCCTCGGACTGCTCTAAAGAACCTGAGATATCGGGCCTAGTCCCCGGACTGGCCTCGTCGAAGGTCACCTCACAGGTCTCTACCAATTTACTAGACTCGCAGTTCCAGACCCTATAATCCCGCGAGGAAGTCGAGTAGCCTAGAAAGATCCCATCACAAGAGCGTGACTCGCACTTATCTAGGTTCCCAGACTTCAAAATAAAGCACTTGCAACCAAACACACGGAAATGAGATACACTGGGCTTTCGCCCATATCTCAACTCGTAAGAATTGCGGTGCAAGTGTGCCTTGAGAAAAACTCGATTTTTTATACATGGCACGCGATAGCTATAGCCTCAGCCCAAAACTTCCTCGGTGTAGAGTACTCATCAAGCATCGTCCTGGTCATCTCGACCAAGGTACGGTTCTTCCTCTCCACAACGCCATTTTGCTGAGGGACGTAGGTAGGCTTAAGAAATCTTTTAAAACATGAAGCACTATTGTTGAAACTCATCTCATTGTGATCATGATATGGCGCAAAAGATTGTTTATCCAAAATATGCAATTTCAGTTCATCAAACTTATCACATGTAATGCATATTCGGTAAACATAAAACTTATCATCTATACCATAATTTCCAATCAGATTGAACTTATATGTATATGCATAGGTACTAACTAGTGATTTTGAACATGAAATTTCAGCAACATTCTCAATCACACTAGATAGCTCTCTAGGATCATCAAATATGATATAATATAAGGAATCATCAGGAGATATTCTCGTAAGAACTTCCTTATAAGTAATCAATTCCACATTATGTAAATTGAGCAAAGAAATTTCAGAACATGGACTTTTCATTCGTATATATGAGTTCTCACAAGTACTCACCGTTTCACAACTAATTCAGCACCAATATTGTTACCTTTATTGTTTTTCTCAGTTGATGTAGGTGTTGTAGGTATTAAATCATCATGATGTAGCAACAGATCAGCAAGTACTTCATCTTTAGCTATGATTATCTCCTCATCGTTTATCTCCAATGGTGCCAGTTGTTGAACATTTGACTCCTCTTCTTTAATATCAACCTGCACAATGTGAGAAACAATACTAGAAGTAGATATTAATGTGTTAGTTTCAAAATCAACCTCACTTTGTCTATCTTATACTTCTCTCTTTTCTTTTGGTGTATCTCTCACACTCTCAGTTTGTATGCTCTCAAACTCACATATGGTGGAATCACACAGCTCGCTCTTTTTAACACTCTCACTCAATTTGGCTATGTGGCTCTCATTCTCACATAGGTTTTGATGCATCTCAATTGTTGTATGTATCATTGGGGCAACACAAGATGTCTCCTTTACCGTAGGGAAAGTCCTATGCTCGGTCATCTTCTCATGTGTCACACTAGCGGAACCATAAGAGCTGAAGTATGGATATGGATTGAACCGTGATGTACGTCTCTCCATAAGTCTCTCTTCTTGCTTAATAGCATAATTCACAAGATCATGCATGCTACTAAAATATGTATATCGAAGTGTAGTGGTAATCTCATAATTCAAGCCTCCTTTGAAGTATGCCATCTCTTTGAATTCACTAGTGACTCCTGCACGACGCAACGCATCTTGCAGCTGAAAATAATAATCCTGAACTGTATTACTCCCTTGTGTGATACTTTCCAAATGATGGAGTAATCCCCACTCATAATAGAATGGCACAAACTCGTTTCTCATGATCACCTTCAAACCTTCCCAAGATCTAATGAATCGTTTTCGAGATAATTGTTGCCACCAACTATAAGCGTAGTCTTTAAACTGTATAGTCGCTCGCATCACTTCTTGGTCTTTAGGAAGCTTCTGAACTCTAAACTCTTTCTCCAATCGCCATTCCCACTCAAGATACTCCTCTGGATCTTCACTTCTATAGAACGGAAGAGACAAATTGTCGGGTTTGGTTTACACCATGAGGAACGAAATACTGAAGATTCATTGCTATTTGGTTTACACCAAGAGAAACGAATTGTTGAATATCCTGTCATGGTTAGTTATCCAACATATATATATGTGGAAACACTCAATCTCACTATTTTCTCTCCCAAGTAAAGTTCTTACCTTTCCGAAGTGAATTGAGGCCAAAAGAAACTTACACTTGGTGGCTATAATAACAAGTGATGATCAAGCAGATTCAAAAGTGACTCACAATTGCACGGCAAAGGATATTTTGTGGAGCTTGGTTAGGAAGTATTTATCCTACACGATCTGATGTTTCGATGTTGTAAAATTAAGTAATAATCCAAGGTAGAAAGTATTGCCTATGTGCTGATCTAATAGATATAAGTGAAGTCTATGAACGCACACGCAAAGATCAATGTGACTTAATGCAAACAAAGGAATGAGCTAATTGACAGCAATCTGAAAGTAAAGAACATAAATAACTCGTTTTGCACCAAGTACTAGGAGAGACGCTAGCCAATTGCAAGAATAAGAGTAGAAGGCACAAGATTGCTCAAGAATTGAAGTCACTCAAACCGAAATTATAAACTCGAACCACTCACCAATCAGCCTTTTATATATTTTTTTCTCTCTCTCTCTCTCTGTTTTTTTGCTAACCACTCTTTTTTTTGCTACCTTGCCAATCACCCAAATATATTCAACTCACTGTTCTGAGTCTATTGAGGTATATGGGTCACAAACTTTTTCAGCCTTTTCTCTATTTTTTCTCTCTCTCTAAACTTGGAAATTTTTTTTTGATCGGCTGGAGTGGTATTCAGGAGCAGCCCACAATGCAATATCAATGACTAGTCTCAAGTATTCCAATGAGATAAGTGAAGCTCGTATGTATGGTGTTCAAGGAAACCAACGTGAACATTAACTCCTCTCCTGGAGTTGGTTTCCGATAGAGTTGGTTTCGGATGGCAACTTCCAAACGGATTCGGAAGTGGACAGCTAGCCAAAACCGAATTGGATTCTAGGGTTGTACTCGGATTGATCTAGGAGGAGTTGCAGACACGGACTCAACTTCAAGAGTAAATCGAATCTACTTTTTTTTGTTTTATGGGGACACAAGATCAAGTTACGCGAAGGAACACAAATTTCTAATGGATCAAGACTTCAGAAACTCACGAAAATAACAGATGCGAAACTAGGGTTTGGAATTTATTTTTTGTGTTTTCGGTTTATGGACTATAGGACAGCAAGTAATAAACTGAAATTTAAAGGGATATGATCCTACCGAGTAAACCGTGCTCTGATACCAAGTTGATACGGGGTCGCCCGATCTTCTTGACGTAGAATGGATACTCACGGGAGTCTTGATGAATCGTAATGATCCTCCAATGCCAAGCAAGGGACGAACACTCTTTAATCCGCCAAAACACACTCGTGTTGATTTCGCCGACCACCAAGCAAAGATCTATCGTGCACCCAATTCCCAACGGAAAGGCTGAACGATGTTTATTGAAGAAAATCACTACTAATTCCCTATGGAACTTCGGTAGCAATGCTAAACTCGAACAAACTTTAGTAGATTCATTATTCTCAAACGTGGTCTCCTTACAATGGGGGTCTAACCATGGCTGGCCAAGAGGTCCTAAACAAACTCCAGCTCATCCCTACATGTATTTGGAAACAAACTCACACAAAAGGAAAAACCTAAAATTAAACCATCACAATGTTTCGGTCATAACTTTTAATCCATGACGAATTTGAAGATGGGACCAGATCCATTGCGTAGCCCTTTAAATTATCTTTCCAACGAGTACAAGAACACCTGAATCGGACTCCGTTTGTGAAAGTTATGGCCTTTTTAGTAACTACCTGTCAGGCTGTCCCGGACTGATGAGGATATCGCTAGTAATGCCAAAGCTAGTAATGAGACTTCAATAACAGGACCAATAACAAGAGCACGGGCCAAGAAACTACAATCCCAGGTGAACCTGCTCCTTAATGAACATGTCATTAATTTTAATGAGAATTGTATACTACCTAAAAACAATGTTTTACTTGTGCTCAGGTTTGAAGAGTCAGCGATGAATGGAGATCAAGGATAGCATGAACAATGGTCAGCCCATGAATAGTGCAATGCGTGAACAGTACCAGGCCCGTGCTACAGTACACGCCACAGTTGATTGCGGTCGTGAACAAGAACTGTCGGCTCATGAACAGTACCATGCTACAGCTATGCGCGTGAATAGTACCACATGGAAAGTTTAGTGTTGGATAGCCTTGGGCTGAGACTATATATTGAGGGGTAGACCCCCATTGTAAAGGGAACCACTTTGATAAGAGAAAAACTCTTGTTCTTTCGTTGGGCAAACCAGCTTGAGAGAATTGGGAGTTCATTGAAATTAAGATTGTTCAACCTTTTCCGCTGGGAATTGGGAGCGCAATAGAACTTCATCGGTGGTCGTGAAGTTCAGCACGTGAGGTTGGGCGAATTATAGAGTGCTAACTCTTGCATTGGCAACGGGAATCACTACGGTTCATCAAATCCACGTGAGTATCCAGATCCCACGTCGAGAAGATCGGACGACCCGTATCATCTGGTATCGAGCTGTTGACTCGGTAGGATTATTTACCCTTACTTTTAGATTGATTTATTTTTCGTCCTATAGTCCATTAAACTGAAAATTGCAACAAAAAAAATTAACCAAGCCCTAGTTTTTGCATCTGTTAATTTTGTGAGTTTTGTTAGGTTTTGATCCATTAGAATTTTTGTTTAGGTGCTGATCGTTCGTGTTTATTTGCGTAGCCTAATCTTTGTGTCCAATCCAAAAAAAATATTGCTGATATTCTTTTCATCATTTGAGACTAGTGTTGAATATTGCATCTAGGGCTGCTCTTGAGTACTTCACACCTTGCTGAATATTTGTGACCCATGCAAAACCAAAAGAACAATTAAACCTAGTTTGGCCTTTGAAAGAAAAGAAAAGAGGAAGTTGAGCCAAAAAGAGAAGGAAAGAAAGAAAGAAAGAAAGAAAGAAAAGAAAGCATTGGCCGAATTTGGGTGAGTTCTTAATCCATAAATTCAGATTGTGTAATTTAACCTCTTGAGCAATCTCGTGCCCTTACATTCATATCATTGCAATTGGCTAGCGTCTCTCCTAGTACTTGGTGCGAAACGAGCTATCTATTCTTTAATTTCAGATTGCCTAGCTCATTCCTTTGTTTGCATCGAGTCACATTAATCTTTGCGTGTGCTCATATACTTCACTTAAATCTTTTGGATCAGCACTTAGGCAAAGTATTCTAGCTTGGATTATTACTTAACTTTACAACATCAAGAATTTCAGATTGCTAGGATATAAACTCTCATGCCAAGCTCCACCATATAACCGTTGTTGTGCAAGTAGTGAACACTCTTAATTTCGCTTGATCATCACTGTGCTGTTGTCACTTCTACCAGGTGTAAGTTTTTATTGGCCTTAATTCACTTCGGAAGGGTAAGAACTTTACTTGGAGAGAGGACATAGTGAGATTGAGTGATTTCCACAAAGCATTATTATATACACAGCTATTTGTTTCTTGCATAACTAACCATGTCGTGGAGAAGAACACCATGATGAGAGTGGTGGGACAAATGAAACTCAGGCATTCGTCAAGCAATATCAATTTGGGGCACTCATGAACACTTTCAACGTGAGCTACACCAAGGGCTCAATCAACTCCACGAGAAGCATGATTCTTTTGCTGATCAAATTGCAAGGGATATGCAAAATATGGAGATACAAGCTGATGAAAATGTGCGCCAATTGGGAGGACATTGGGACCCTCACTAGGCTTATACAAGCTCGCAATGGCGGCGATGAAGCAAGTGTTCAAGGAGGAGAAGCTGCTGCACATGTACCTCCTGCACCGCAACACCGAGTGGCAGCCAACGTGGTGCGCCCACCACAGCTAGGAGGACGAGGAGGAGCCCATGGAGGCGTGGTCGGGGTCTAGGTGGAGGCCGTGGTGGGCGTGGTGGTGCTGCACATGCGATGGAAGTGGATGGTGATTTTGCTTTGCATTACAATGACCATTATTGTCGTCCATGCAATGAAGATGATGGATTGGGCAGGCTCAAGTTTTCCATGCCCAAGTTTGCAGGTGGAACAGATCCCGAGGAGTATCTCACTTGGGAATTGAAGGTTGATAAAATATTCGTATGCATCACTATACGGATGAGAGAAAGATACAGTTGGCATCACTTGAGTTTGAAGGTTATGCTTTGGATTGGTGGGAACAAGTCATTACTCAAAGAGTTGAGAATGGAGAAAACCCTGTTGCAACATGGCAAGAGATGAAGCGGGAAATGAGAGCCCGTTTTGTTCCTCGTCATTACAAACGTGATCTATTTGATAAATTGCAGAATATGAAGCAGGGAGCACATTCTGTGGAGGAGTACTACAAGGAGATGGAGCTAGCCATGATTCGAGCCAAGGTTCAAGAACAAGAAGAGCAAACCATGGCACGCTTCCTCTCAGGTTTGAACCATCAAGTCAAAAGAATTGTCAATTTTAGCCTTATACCAATCTTTATGAGTTAGTGCATCAAGCTACAAAGGCAGAACGACAATTGCAAGAGGATGCTAAGTTTGCAAGATCAACGCCCTTTGCTGCACGACACCCACCAGCGGAGGAAGATCTGGTTCCAAATCACAAGTAAGCCAACGAACAGCTCAAAGTGGTGGTTCAAGCTTTCGCTCATCATCTAGCAAGAAGGAAGAAGCCACTCCAAGTGCAAGGAAGCCATCAAATCCAGCAGCTAGTGTTCCCTCTTCTGTGGGTTCTACAACGAAGAGTAGCGGTATACAATGCTTCAAATGCCTTGGTCGTGGTCATATGCAAAAGGATTGCCCAAATAACAAAGCGATGTTGATATTAGATAATGGAGAATATGATTCTGCAAGTGAAGAAGAGAATGATCACCATGCTGATTTAGGGACATATGATGATGCACATGAGGAGGAGCAAGACATAGAGTATTGTGAACCCGGAGTTGGTCCTATACTTGTGTGTGCTCCGACAGTGTTGAGTGTGCAACCAAAGCCTTCCCAAGAACATCGCTGCAATTTATTCCATACAAGAGCTCAAGTTAGCAAAGATGGCAAATTTTGCAAGGTAATCATTGATGGTGGAGTTGTCGTAATTTGGCTAGCAAGGAGCTTTGCAATAAACTTGGATTGAAGTACAAGAAACACCCACATCCGTATCAGATCCAGTGGTTGCATGAGAAAGGTTCGTTGAGTGTGGATACACCGTGGATGTTGAATTTGAAATTGGCACTTGTCGTGATACGGTGGAGTGTGATGTGGTGCCTATGGACGATGTCACTTGCTGCTAGGAAGGCCATGGCAATATGATCGTGCTGTGATTCATGATGGAAGAACTAACCAATACAAGTTTTGGTGGAACAAAAAACAAGTCGTGTTGCTACTGTTGACTCCTTCTCAAATTGTAAATGATACTGTACAAAAGATTGAAGTGCAAGTTGAGAGTGAGAAAGGAGAGAACAAAGAGTGTGATTCCACAAAAGTGAGTGAGAGCCACAAACCACACCGAGAGGTAAAGGCAAGAGTGAGGGAGAGAAAAACTTAATCATGATAGCCACCAAATCTGATCTGAGAGAAATGAAAGATGACCCCACTTTGATGCACCTTGTATTGTTGTATAAGGATGCATTGCTTTCTACTAATGACTTAACATCTCTTCCTAGTGCTGTTTCTCAAGTTTTGCAGGCTTATGACGACGTGTTTCCGGAGGAGGTGCCCGCTGGTCTACCACCTATTCGAGGTATTGAGCATCAAATTGACTTAGTCCCGGGAGCCCCTCTTCCCAACCGGCCGCCGTACCGCACAAATCCAGAAGAAACGAAGGAGATTCAGCCAAGTGCAAGCACTTTTGGACAAAGGGTACGACGCGAGAGTCTTAGTCCTTGTGCTGCTCCTGTTATTCTTGTTCCTAAGAAAGATGGTACTTGGAGAATGTGCATAGACTGTAGAGCTATTAACAACATAACCGTTCGCTATCGTCATCCTATTTCTAGGTTAGATGATATTCTTGATGAGTTAAGTGGTTCTACTATCTTTTCTAAGATTGACTTGCGTAGTGGCTACCATCAAATAAGAATGAAACATGGTGATGAATGGAACACTGCTTTTAAAACGAAATTTGGCTTGTATGAATGGTTAGTGATGCCTTTTGGATTGTCCAATGCTCCTAGTTTCATTGTCCAATTCTCCTAGATTGACTTGCGTAGTAGCTACCATGCGCTTAATGAACCATGTTTTGAGACACTTCATTGGAAAATTTGTGGTAGTTTACTTTGATGATATTCTGATATATAGTCGCTCTTCGGAAGATCATATTGAACACATCAAACAAGTGCTAGAAGTGCTTAGGAAAGAATGCTTGTATGCCAATCTTGAAAAGTGTACTTTTTGCACAAGTAAGGTTGTGTTTCTAGGCTATGTTGTTTCAGCTCATGGCATTGAAGTGGATGAATCTAAAATTGAAGCTATTAGAAATTGACCAATTCCGTGAATGTGAGTCAAATTCGTAGCTTCCATGGGCTTCTAGTTTCTATCGGCGATTTGTGAAAGATTTTAGCACCATTGCTGCCCCATTAAATGAATTAACTAAAAGGGAGTGATTTTTGAGTGGGAGAAAACAAGACAAAGCTTTTGCTGAATTGAAGAAATGTTTGACTGAAGCACCATTGCTTGCTTTACCTGATTTCACAAAACTTTTGAGATTGAATGTGATGCTAGTGGAATAGATATTGGTGGTGTTTTGATGCAAGAAAGAAAACCTGTTGCATATTTTAGTGAGAAACTTCATGGTGCACAATTGAATTATCCTGTTTATGATGAAGAACTATATGCTCTTGTGTGTGTTGGAAACTTGGCAACATTATCTTTGGCCTAAGAAATTCATAATACATTCTGATCATGAATCTTTGAAATATTTAAAGGGCAAGCGAAATTGAATCGTAGACATGCTAAGTGGGTAGAATTCATTGAGACCTTTCCATACATTATCAAATATAAGAAAGGCAAAGAGAATGTGGTAGCTGATGCTTTGTCTAGAAAACATGTGCTATTGACTCGCTTGGAAGTAAAGGTACCAGGGTTGGAAAGTTTGAAAGATTTATATGCTTCCGATCATGAATTTGCAGCTCCATATTCTAATTGCAAAGATGGAAAAGGGTGGGATAAATTTCATATTCATGATGGTTTTCTTTCGCATGAATAAGCTATGTGTTCGGATTCCTCTGCGTTTGTTATTGTTGCAGGAATCTCATGCAGGAGGATTGATGGGGCATTTCGGGAGGAGAAGACTTATATGATGTTAGCTGATAACTTTTATTGGCCAAAGATGAGGCGAGACGTCGAGAGGTTTGTTCAAAGATGCATCACATGCCATAAGGCAAAATCAAAACTCAATCCACATGGTTTGTATACTCCACTTCCTGTTCCTAGTGCTCCTTGGGAAGATATTAGCATGGATTTTGTGTTAGGACTGCCTAGGACCAAGAGGGGAAGGGATTCAGTCTTTTGTTGTTGTGGATAGGTTCTCTAAATGGCACATTTTATTCCTGTCATAACAGCGATGATGCGTCGCATGTAGCTGATTTGTTTTCGTGGAGATTGTGAGATTGCATGGAATGCCAAGAACCATTGTTTCAGATCGCGACGTCAAGTTCATGAGCTACTTTTGGAAGACTTTGTGGGCCAAACTTGGGACAAAGTTATTGTTTTCAACGACTTGTCACCCACAAACAGATGGGCAAACGGAGGTGGTGAACCGCACACTTTCAACGTTGCTACGCACCATGATAAAGAAGAACTTGAAAGAGTGGGAAGATTGTCTACCGCATGTGGAGTTTGCATATAACAGGCGGTACATTCTACAACTCAATTGAGCCCATTCGAGGTGGTGTACGGCTTCAAACCAATCACGCCCTTGATTTACTTCCTCTCCCACTACAAGAACGTGCAAATATGGAGGCTTCTAAACGTGCTGATTTTGTGAAAAAACTCCATGCCACAACTAAAGAGGTAATTGAAAAGAAGGTACGTGCTTATGCTTCCAAAGCTAACAAATCTAGAAAGAAAATGCTATTTGAACCAGGTGATTTAGTGTGGGTCCACCTTCAAAAGATCGCTTTCATGAGCGTAGATCCAAATTGATGCCCCATGGTGATGGACCTTTAAAGTTCTTGCCAAGATCAATGACAATGCATACAAGATTGAGCTTCCCGGTGATGACTATGGGGTAAGTTCTACATTTAATGTTGCTGATCTATCACCTTTCTTTGGACAAGATTGTACAGAGTCGAGGTCGACTCCTTTTCAAGAAGGGGAGGATGATGAGGACATCGCTAGTAATGCCAAAGCTAGTAATGAGACTTCAATAACAGGACCAATAACAAGAGCACGAGCTAAGAAACTACAATCCCAGGTGAACCTGCTCCTTAATGAACATGTCATTAATTTTAATGAGAATTGTATACTACCTAAAAACAATGTTTTACTTGTGCTCGGGTTTGAAGAGTCGGCGATGAATGGAGATCAAGGACAGCATGAACAATGGTCACCCATGAATAGTGCAATGCGTGAATAAGACCAGGCCTGTGCACAAGACGCTGCCTACAAAGGATTGCGGGCCATGAACAAGAATCAGTCGGCTCATGAACAGTACCGTGCTACAGTGCGCGTGAATAGTACCACATGGAAAGTTTAGTGTTGGATAGCCTTGGGCTGAGACTATATATTGAGGGGTAGACCCCCATTGTAAAGGGAACCACTTTGATAAGAGAAAAACTCTTGTTCTTTCGTTGGGCAAACCAGCTTGAGAGAATTGGGAGTTCATTGAAATTAAGATTGTTCAACCTTTTCCGCTGGAAATGGGGCGCAATAGAACTTCATCGGTGGTCGTGAAGTTCAGCACGTGAGGTTGGGCGAATTATAGAGTGCGAGCATTGGCAACGGGGGATCACTATGGTTCATCAAATCCACGTGAGTATCCAGGTCCTACGTCGAGAAGATCGGGCGACCCCGTATCACGGACTGAATCCGAATTGAATCCTGAGTTGAATCTGAGTTTGAATTGGATTGAGCACATGGGAGGTCCGAATTTGGCTTAAAAATCTTATCCAAAACTTGTAGTTTAACTCCTTGTGCTCCTCCGTTTTGCTCTCCCAAGTCTTCACATGAATCATACCTAAGAATACATAAAATAATAGCATGAGGTAGTATTCCAAGTTCATCATCTTGCTTTATAAACAGCATCATAAGTACTAGGGATATCCTCATCACTCCCTCTTGTACCTCATTGCCTCGAGACCGGACATACATTTCTCTGTGTGTCTGTGTCCTCGGTTTCAAGCTTCTTCTCACGTATCTCACCGCCAGGCGGTGAAGTGCATCTTTCGGTACCTTCGAGCTACCATAGACTATGGTATCTAGTACTGTTCCTCTTCCTGCCTTTCCCTTAGAGTCTACTCCAATGCAGACTTTGCTGGCTGTAGGATAGATAGGAAGAGCACTTCTGGCACCTACCAGTTCATTGGCACTTCTCTTGTTTCTTGGACTTCTAGGAAGTAGTCTGGTGTTGCTCAGTCCACTGCAGAGGCCGAGTACGTTGCTGCCGCCAGTTGCTGCTGCCAGGTACTTTGAATGGCTTCGACCCTGCGGGACTTTGGGTTAGTCATAGACAATCTTCCAGTCTTTTGTGATAACACTTCTGCCATTAACATTGCCAAGAACCCAATGCAACATTCTCGGACCAAGCACATTGATATCAGATTCCATTTCCTTAGAGATCATGTAGAGAAAGGTGACATAGTGCTCCAGTTTGTGGAGAGTGACCACCGGTTGGCTGATATCTTTTCCAAGCCTTTGGATAGCTCTAGGTTTTCAGCCTTGAGGGGAGAGATTGTGGTGGTTTGTCCTTATGGACTGCTGTGAGGGGGGGCTTCGTACTCTATGCTCTATCTGTTATGCTCCTATCTCCTTCTGATGCATTGCATAAGATATTAATTAAATTTAATTATCTTTCTAGAGAATCTGAGAACTCCCCATTGGGCCTATGTATCAAAAGTTATGAATTTTTGAATGTGACTGTCCGTAGAAGGGCAGAGATTGGCCGAAAGAAAGTGGGGATTAAGTCAAGTTAAATGTGTTGGGTTAGTTTGGGGGTGTTGTTATTTTATCTAAAGACCCGCCACTGTTGTCTTACTAATTATTATAAATATTGTTCAGGAGGAGGACGGATCCCAGGGGCCACACCTTCGGCTTATCCCTCGTTTTCTCGTGGTTAAGGCGAGTATATTTGTGGTTTTAAAACTATAGTGTGGATTGTTCATGTTTGATGCTTTGAAGATGATTGTTCTAAATTATGGAAATGTGTGTTCATGATTATGTTAATGATTTGTTGGTATTGCATATGGTCAATTGCAATTATAGAATTCATGAGAATGTATGATGCTCAGATATTGTGCATGCAAGTTTATTTATTGAGATATTCACATACATGCATCATGCGGGTTTATTGAAGTCTTGGTCACGAGATGATCAAGCGCCGAGGTCCCCGTCATGTTGATGTCATGACGGGCTAAAGGTGATGTAGACGAGGTGTCCGATCTTTCGATGAGATTGACAACTATCGATTTTGGTGGAGGTGGCTCTCACGATACGATTACAACCGTACGACGACGCTTGCACCTTAGCAATCGCTGAACCAACTCCGAAGTGTTATTGATCTCGCTGGAGGCGTGATCAACCTGAACACGAAGTTCAATCCCTACGAGCAATCGAAGAACTAGCAAGAATAAGACATAGGCAATCTGATATTGCGAATATGAATGAAGCATAAATTGTATTGCGAATAAAAAAGATGGGATCTCGAAGTTGTCTTGACAGGTGGTCGTCTGACACAACTAAAGAACAAAGTTTGCACAATGGCTAAACCTAAACTCAACGAAATCCCCCATCCTAGCAACGGAGGTGGCGGCTCCTTTATAGGGAGAACGACCAGGGTTGGCGTCCAAGTGCACGCCCTAGGGTTACAAGGCCCATGGGCCCAAGTGGTGGTGGCGCAACACCCTTTTTGACTCGGACTCAGAAACCAATGTGGACTCTTTTGATGATTGCGGCCGGCTCAACTGGAATTTCAAGATGAGGTTCCATCCGTTGGAAACTAGATTTCATAAGCTTTCTATGAAGTACAAGAACGTCCCAAACGGAGTCCGTATGAGCAAGTTATGCCCATTTGAACTTGGTACCATCGCAGCAGTCCGAATCTGATTCCAGAACGTGTCCAACTCGAATTCGTGCTTGACTTGGTCCTAAAGTGACATGGTGACCTCCATTATTCCTTCCATGCATGTCCATGACTCCATGTCCCTTTCCTTCATCCTTTCGCAAGTTCCTAAGCACAATTAAATCACTTGCATTAGGTAGCGGTCTATTCTCAGTAACATATGAACCTAGGAATTAGTTCACCTGGTAATTAAGTTGACGAGCACGAGCTCGAGTAACTGGTCCTTGCAACACTTGCTGTGGATGGGTTGTATCCATGGAAGGGATGTCCTCATCATCCTCCCCTTCTTGCATTTGAGTCGTCCGTGACTCAAACTCGTTCTCTTCTCCCAAGTAGGGCTTCAAATCTGCAATATTAAAAGTAGGACTAACCCCAAAATCTGCAGGAAGGTCAAGTTTGTATGCATTATGATTAATCTTTTCTAACACCTTGAAATGACCATCAGCTCTAGGCATCAATTTTGATTTTCTCAATTCAGGAAACCTATCTTTTCTTAAGTGCAACCAAACTAGATCCCCTGGCTCAAAAGTTAAATGTTTCCTCCCCTGACTACCAGCAACTTTATATCTAGCATTCATGCGCTCTATATTCTCCTTAGTTGTCTCATGTATTTTTAAAATCAATTCAGCATGCTGTTTAGCATCAGGGTTCAATTTCTCCGAAGACGGAATGATCATTAAATCAATAGGAGCACGAGGCACAAAACCATAAACAACTTCAAAAGGGCACATCTTTGTAGTAGAATGCAATGACCGATTGTAAGCAAACTCAATATGAGGCAAGCATTCTTCCCACATTTTTAAATTCTTTTTCAACACAGCAGTAAGCATGGTAGACAAAGTTCTATTCACAACCTCAGTTTGTCCATCAGTTTGGGGATGACAAGTAGTAGAAACTAACAACTTAGTCCCCAATTTAGCATCACGATCTGAAACTATAGTATTAGGCACACCATGCAAGCGAATAACTTCACGAAAGAATAAATCAGCAAATTGGTCGCATCATCACTCTTATGACATGGTATAAAATGGGCCATCTTAGAAAATCTATCAACAACCACAAATATACTATCCCTCCCCTTCTTTGTCCTAGGCAAACCTGAAACAAAGTACATCGAAATATCTTCCCACGGAATGCTAGGAACGGGTAAAGGCATATATAAACCATGAGGATTAAGTCGTGACTTAGCTTTTTGACATGTAGTGCAGCGAGCAACGTAGCGCTCGACGTCCCGTCTCATCTTTGGCCAAAAGAAATGATCAGCAAGTATGTCCTCCGTTTTCTTCACACCAAAATGTCCCATTAACCCACCTCCATGTGCTTCCTATAACAACAACAGACGAACGGAACTAGCAGGAATGCACAACTTGTTGGCTCTAAACACAAACCCATCATTAATGAGATATTTATTCCACATTTTCCTTTCTTTACAATTCAACAATATTTCTGCAAATCAGCATCGTGCACATTTTGCTCTTTAATAGTCTCTAATCCAAAAATTTTGGAGTCAAGTTGTGATAACATGGCATATCTCCTAGACAAAGTGTTAGACCATGTGGTTAGGTCTAGGTTATTTTTGTGATGAATAATTAACAACGGTGAATTTATGATGATGAATATTTGATAATATTGTTTATCGATGTTATGCGAGGTGTGTTGGCGTGTGTGCGTATGGACTGATGTTGGTCAAGTTGGGATGAATTTGTGCCGGAAGAATGTTCTTTGGTCTTTGCATGAGCAGGACAAACATGGAGGCGATCATGGTCGGTGACAAGGAGGACAGGGACTAGGATGGGGAGATCTGAGGTCCAGACGGTCGAGGATGTTATGCGAGATGGTCGGGCTTATGTTTGGGGCGCATGGAGATCAGAGATGGATGATACATGTTGGAGCTACGGAGGTGTGGTCCGGAGGCTACGACACGTGGTGAACGATACGTGGAGAAGCTACGGGAGGTTTCGATACGTGACGCGTTAGGAAAGTTGGAATTTTGGTAAACCCGTGTTAGGAAGGGTTTCGGGTCCCTCGAAAATTAGATGGCCAAAAGCCTAGTTGAGGTAAAAAGGCCCAAGTCTAGTTGGATTAGGATTTTAAGTAGAGTTTGAATAGGATTCATATGAGGGATGAGTTGGATTAGGATTCTAAGTAGAGATTGAATAGGATTTGTAGGGTTGCATAAAAGGGCAGCCGGCTGTACAGGAGAAAGATATTGAGAGCGGCCGTCGTTTATTCGTTTATGCGCGGTTTTTCTTGGCACCGAACGTGTGTCTACTTGAGAAAAAAATTGCTGGCAGCGCAGTTTTCCTACGCGTCGTTTTAGGTCTCGTCGACGTCTCGGGTTTCTTCGCTCATCTTCTACTACACTCGAGCGGACGTGTTCGATTTTTTTCATCCCGAAGCTCCATCGGCGACGTCTCGTTTTCTATTTTCTCAGCGCAGCATCGCTAGAAAGAGCTATCATTTGCATGCGTGGAGGCAACCGACGCCACTTTTTCCTCAAAGAAATGCAGACGAGAGAGCCATCGTGATTAGATGGTAAGTGTGCTTATTGTTTCTGCATGTGCCTAGATAAAGATTAGTGTATGCAGGCAGACTATTATCATTGGACCGAGAGAGGTACGTGAAGTTGATTCATCTCTCAGTAAAACTTTTATTTATCTTAGTGGTGGTTGAAGTCTGGCCGTAACTGATACGGGTCGCCCGATCTTCTCGACGTAGGATGGATAATCACGGGAGCCTCGATGAATCATAATGATCCTCCAATGCCAATGCAAGGGACGAACGCTCTTTAATCCGCCAAAACACACTCGTGTTGATTTCGCCGACCACCAAGCGAAGATCTATCGTGCACCCAATTCCCAACGGAAAGGCTGAATGATCTTGATTGAAGAAAATCACTCCAAATTCCCCATGGAACTTCGGTAGCAATGCTAAACTCAAACAAACTTTAGTAGATTCATTATTCTCAAACGTGGTCTGCCGTACAATGGGGGTCTAACCCTTAATATATAGTTCACTCTCCACCTTATGGCTGGCTAAGAGGTCCTAAACCAACTCCAACTCATCCCTACATGTATTTGGAAACAAACTCACACAAATGGAAAAACCTAAAATTAAGCCGTCACAATGTTTCAGTCATAACTTTTAATCCGTGATGAATATGAAGGTGGGGCTAGATCAATTGCGTAGCCCTTGAAATTATCTTTCCAACGAGTACAAGAACACATGAATTGGACTCCGTTTGTGAAAGTTATGGCCTTTTTAGTAACTGCCTGTCAGGCTGTCCCGAACCGAATCCGAATTGAATTCTGAGTTGAACCCAAGTTTGAATTGGATTGAGCACGTGGGAGATCCGAATTTGGCTTGAAAATCTTATCCAAAACTTGTAGTTTAAGCCCTTGTGCTCCTCCCTTTTACCGTCCTAAGTCTTCACATGAATCATACCTAAGAATACATAAAATAATAGCATGATGTAGTATTCCAAGTTCATCATCAATTAAAAGAAACTCTTTAAGAATCAAATTCACCTGAAAATATTTAATGCGGCTGAATACTTCTTTCCAGTGAAATAATGTATTTGACTGAAAAGTGCTAAGCTTGTGCGTATCCGCATCATCCTCCCCATCTTCAAGAAAAGCCGTCCTCGGCTTTTGGTAGCTTGAAATTGTACTAAGCAAAGAATACAACGTATATGCATGGTATATATATTTGTCATCAACACTTCTTTTGCTTAGCATATCAAGAACATCTGAAGGTGTATTAGATAAAAAGAACAACACCTATGCATGGTATATGTCTGAATCAATTATCGTGTTATTCTTGTTGTTCCACACAAATAAATTAATATAACGGCAACCATAAGATGTATATATTGCAATATTGTCTTTCATATCACTCTCCCTCCCATGAGAAAAAGTCATCCTCGACTTTGCTAGGCACATGGACAAGTCATTAATGGGCCAACCCAAATTAAGTTGTTCAAATATGGGGGAGAAAATTTTTAGTTCCTTCCAAGCTTCAACTGCGCTACTCTGATTAATATACAGAGGGTTCGGATTCGAAAATCCAAGGACACGACACAACCCGTTTAGTCATGTGCTAGACCAATAGCTCCGTACTTCGGATCGACACGATTAGCCCATCCTATTTGACCACCTCTAGTCTTGCTCATTCACTGAGTCTTGAGTGAAATCACGCGTCCCTCCAATTCATGTAGATCATCAAATAACCGATGGACAATGGGGTATCGGGCATTCGTGTGCTACGGCGCAAGGTTCATAGCTACAAAAGACCAGGCATTAGTTATGTATCAAGGATCAATAACAAGCCAATGGTGACGAGCCCGAACATTCCGCAAAAAGCTAGCTCCAACCATACGGCATGCCTTGTCAGTTGCATCGTCCAAATTCACTATTTTAGCACCCCCCACTCAAAAAAGGCCCTAATTTGGGTTTCATTTCGAAACGGCCGCAACTTGCATGCATCACCATCAAAAACATCAATCCTTCGTTCCAGATATCAAAACAAGCCTCGAATATTGCTCTCAAGCAAGCCAGAATTACACAATGACTAACAGATGCAATGAACTCTCAATTTCCAATAATCACCACACGCCTTGCGTCATCCTTTTAAGGCGACATCACCTACATTAGTTCTGTGATATAAATATCAAAACTATATATAAAGCATACATAATGTTCAAACAAGTATCTTGGCCAAGTGCCAGAGATCCGAGAGGGTCGGCCACCCCACCTATAGCACCTCTATACAAAGCCAATCTACAGGCGTCTTTGTGATACCATGGAGGCAAGCGATAGCTGCTGCACCTTTCACTTGGATGGCAGCACGTCACGGAGTATTCACATCATACCACTACAAGCCCGCTTGCCTTCTATACGGTGAAGGGATGTAGGTAGCGTCGTCAACCATTCTCTCAATGCACAAGTTGCCACCTCTTGTTGTCAAGCCCGTTGTGAAATACCACAATGATATGTCGCAATCCTTGTGCTCCTTAGCATTGGTCGTTGATCGATAGCCATAGCCATCTTGTACAAGCCTGTCCCAATAAATATCCGATATGTAGTGTGCCAAAATATGCTTGTGCTCATTGCTTGTAACCGATGCCTATGCACCATCATTTCTGCATAGTAGTGCAGAAAGGCACAACCAAGCTGCTGTGCCACGGATGCAATCCATCATACTTACAAAATTTAATGTGGCTTCAGCCATTATATCACACAAGCTTTCCTTATCACTGCGGAGGAGGTTGAAGGGACGGGGCTGGGTGTTATAGTGAGCATATGATTGAGAGTACAGGGGTTCATCATGCTCGCAAAACATTATGTTAGTTCGGCTGCGACAATTTTTAGCCGAGAAAGGAAACATTGAACACGAGGAAATAGATAAACCACCTGTGATTGAAGAAGGCCAGGAGCAGCCATTCCATAATGCATCTGAGACGACTCATCTTGTGATGGATCATTGTATCTCGCTTGTGTAAACATTCCATGTGAACCATCGGCCATTGGATCCTGGATCATTCTAACATGCTTAGTCAAGCGAGCAAAAACATGCACAAGGAAAGGCATCAAAAGATAAATTACTAGACGTAATGGTTATGAACTACAAAGGACAGACCTGAGATACAATGTCATTTGTTGCACCCCTATGGGAGTAACCTGGATGTGCATTTTGGTTCAAATAATTCCCAGGATATCCAGATTGGGGTCCTTGAGTATATTCAACACCATAACCTCCTTGAGAAGCCTGTATATGGCAGTTAGCGCTTTTATTAGAAGCCACTTTCCAGAGTAACAGTGAACTAAAACTTCACAGCATTTTTGCATAATCTAATGTTGAATTGGTTTATGCAAATTACGAGCCATGGTGGAAACATATGAATCCGAAACAGTTGTATTAAATATGGGATACAAACCTGAGTAGAAAAATCCACAATGTTGTATGCCATGTGAGATCCTTGACTCTTGAAATCATCTCCGAAGAAGTCCTAGTAACCAAGATAACATATTCTGTCAAGAAGAGAACAATAAGATAGTAATGTCACGCATCATTCATTGCTAGTACCGAGACATCCCACCAATGGAAAACCCATCATGAATGTTTGATCGAGACGATGGACATGCATCTAATTTGAAATGTCACGCATCTACTATGTTATTTTTTGTATTAGAAATAAGATAGAAACAAGCAAACCTGTGTCATTAATCCAGTTTGGGACATTGGACCTCCACCAAGCTTGACCGCTCGGATTCTCCGGCCAGAAAGTTAAATGTTGACCCTATGCCACCCACAGCTTGCTGAGAGTTCTGTTGATGAGCAGCAAGGTGGCCACCAATAGGACCTCCAAGATTTGCACGAGGGGCCCAAGTTTCTATTCCCAGGTTGAGGCACCGACGAACTGCTCCAATGGGACCATGCAATGATCCACGGTTGGAATCGCATACGGTTGAGAATGTGGACCCCAGGAAATGGAGGAAAGGCATACGAGGTAGAGGATAGCCTGATGGATGCACACCAGGTTTATGACCAAATGGAACAAAGGAATGTCCTGGGTTTGTGGGGAAAAAAAGAGGGTGCATTAGAGAGGAAAAGGTAATATTAGACAAGTTAATAAAAATGGAAAATATACATCATAAAATGTAACTATATATACCTTTTCCCTACCACTTCTCTTATCTCGCCACGTGGCTTGAGACCACAGCGGGCGTGAGCTAGCTCCATGCCACCTTGACTACCACCCAGAACAGTCTTCGATCATTGTAGATCTGCTCACCAAAATAACATCGACAAGTTGGTAAAACGAAAAGAACCAGAATGCTTTCCAATAGTTATCTAGAAGAATCGAAGAAGGCAACTCACCTTTTTCGGCATTTGAAATTGCACCATAGACTTTAAGTTGTTCAAAGGTCCTTCTACCAAGCACTCATGCTCCTAAACACGCAGCGATCATAATGTAAATG
Organism: Bonia amplexicaulis; assembly: GCA_036346245.1. Classification (NCBI taxonomy): domain Eukaryota; kingdom Viridiplantae; phylum Streptophyta; class Magnoliopsida; order Poales; family Poaceae; genus Bonia; species Bonia amplexicaulis. The sequence goes on along the minus strand of JAYGGG010000447.1, from coordinate 146,710 downwards.
CTCCTAAAACAACAGCGACTATAATGTAAAATATTCGAAACACAACGTAGTTAGTAAAGACACTAATATCCAGATTATACATTCCCTCTGATATACATATTCCAGCACAACTACTATCATAAAGACACTAGGCTACATAATACAATTCTAACAATTTGGATATAGGCCCCAAAAAGAGCCCAAACCAACTACAAAGGATTTACGCTATGTGTTATTCTCACCCCGAAGAAACAGCAAGAAGAACTAAAATACTAATCATTTGCAACCAAACTTGTAAAATAAACATCATTCATTATGTATTGAGGGATAGGTGTACCTTGTAATGTGTCAACAAGCTATTCCAAAGTGGCTGTTTGCTTAGAACTTTAGGATTGCCAAGAATGACTATACCATACCGAGCACGGGTTAATGCAACATTTAACCTGCGTGGATCATTAAGAAACCCAATACCCTGAAAGAGCAAAGAAATTGGTATGTCACATCAATTTACACGACTTGGCAGTCCGGCACACAACAGTTTGCTCACCAAGCATGAACAGAACACATACAAACGTCGCTGTTCAGTTATTGCAGAATATATATCGAACGATTCAAGCAACAAAAATAAATGCATAGATGCTTCATACAAGAATATACTAAAGTCTTGGCAGCCTCGGTGTAAACTTCTATGAGTTTCCAAAACATAAGTAGAAATTTTACTAAATGGAATGCAAATTGCTATTGACAAATTGGCTGTGACCACTTGACCAGACAATAATTAAACTATTAAGCATTTCAAAGCATGTGGTATCGACACATAGAACAAAATAATTTTAAAGGAATTGGCAAACTCTTTAACTTGCATTACATCTCTAATGTGCACTGCATAAATTACCATAGTGTAAGTCAAATATTGTCAAGAAAATTATTGGGCAAATCAAATAAAACAACAAAGAACCATACCTGGTGCTCATTGCTTCTAACACAAGACAGAATAATGTAATCGTTCTCTCTTCCCTGAAAGGAGTCGACACTTGCTACCTGAAATAAGTACAAATAATATAGCAACACAATTTCCAACATGAGGGGCCTAACATTATAATATACATATTTTATGGTTAACCTCAATTTCCTTGTAAAGTTGTTGGCGAAGAGAACCATTCCTTGACATATAATTTACGATATATGCCCTTTGTCCTTCATAAGGTGTGATAACTCCAATCTGCACATTAGACAGTATATGAATACACATGCAATTTCCACAGAATTAGTGATTTTTTGTAATAAAGGGGTTGGTGCAAAATTTGAGATGAAAGGTAGTCATTAGTGCATACCTTGCAGGAAGCTCATGCAGGTGGTCTTATGGGTCACTTTGGTGCTAAAAAGACCGAGAGTGTGCTGGCTGATCATTTTTTTGGCCAAAGATGAGGCGAGACGTGGAACGCTATGTGTTAAAATGCATTACATGCCATAAAGCTAAGTCTCGTCTTAATCCCCATGGTTTATACACACCTTTACCTATTCCTAGTGCTCCGTGGGAGGACATCTCTATGGATTTTGTGTTAGGATTGCCACGGACTAAGAGGGGAGGGATTCGGTATTTGTGGTGGTTGATCGTTTTAGTAAAATGGCTCATTTATTCCATGTCATAAGAGCGACGATGCTTCACATGTTGCCAATTTATTTTTCAGGGAAATCGTGCGTTTACATGGTGTTCCGAAGACAATTGTCTCAGACCGTGATACAAAGTTTTTGAGCTACTTTTGGAAGACGTTGTGGGGAAAGCTTGGTACTAAGCTGCTATTCTCTACTACCTGTCATCCTCAAACAGATGGACAAACTGAAGTTGTGAACCGTACACTTTCTATGATGTTGCGAGCGGTTCTTAAGCATAATTTGAAGATGTGGGAAGAGTGCATTCCGCATGTGGAATTTGCTTATAACAGGGCGGTACATTCTACTACAAAATTATGTCCATTTGAGATTGTTTATGGATTTAAACCTATTGCTCCCATCGATCTTTTGCCATTGCCATTGCAGAACGAACTAATATGGATGCTAGTAAACGTGCTGAATTCATTAAGAAGATTCATGAGAAAACGAAGGCAAATATAGAGGAGATGACAAGAAAGTATGTGCAACGAGCAAATAAAGGAAGAAAGAAGCTGGTGTTTGAACCGGGAGAGCTCGTTTGGGTGCACTTGAGAAAAGATCGTTTTCCAAAGTTACGCAAGTGCAAGTTACAGCCCCGCGGTAATGGTCCTTTTAAAGTGCTTGAAAGGATCAACGATAATGCATACAAGATTGAGCTACCTGGAGAGTATGGTGTTAGTGCCACATTCAATGTCGCTGATCTGTCCCCATTCTTTGGCAAACCATCCGAGTCGAGGACGACTCCTTTTCAAGAGGGGGAGGATGATGAGGACATCCCAATCTTTAATAAACACACTGAAGATGATCATAACAATGACCAACAATATCAAGGACCAATCACGAGAAGACGTGCTAAACAAATACATGATCAGGTGAATGCTAACCTAAGTTACATTTCAGATTCTTGTGACTTGGTCGTGCCCCCCACCTTTTCTTCTTTGATTGAACTCAGGTGCATTGGAGAGGAACAGGGAGGTCCAGAAAACCAACGAGTTTTGCAATCATTATCTGCATGAATTATAATGCTTCCAAAAGGCATACACCACACCAATGGATGGCTTGTCCAGTCTATTTTCCTACGTTTCAAACCGTGCATCATTTGGAGTTGTGAAAAGAAAGATATGATCATTTTAGTAACAGCTGCACATGCTGATAAATGCTGCGCGAAAACTGAAGACTTTTTGAAAGCTTGCGCACCAACCTTCACATTTTACTATGTATATCATATATGGATGGAAATATAATCAAGTCTATTTTCACCTCCAACAAACGGTTCGTCTTTTGGACCTCCGAGCAGAGAGTTATTGCTGTTTTACTAAAGACTGCACAGAAGTTGAGCAGACGCGTGAGAATTAAGAAGACTCCTTGAATGCTCCAACCAGTTGGCCTTCCACCTTCCAACGTTGTGACTTATGTTCATACCTAGCTAGGAGGGTTGTTCCTAGTATATACCCCTCTACTCCTATCCATAAACAACTTACTTTTGGATATTGATCTATTAAGAAAAATGAGAGTGTTCTTGCTTCCCGAGTTCTTGTGATTCCCGTGAATTGCACCTAGCTTGTGCTTCTACGCCATCGAGCGTAGCTGTGTGAGTTAGTATTCAGGTTTGTGGACTAACGATTGTCTCGGATAGCAGGCTACGGTTGGCTTCCTCGTCGTTGGGTTACAAATTTCCCCCAAACTACCGTTCTTGATCCTACGTCGTGAGATCAGGCAAGTCGGTGCATTGGCTCTCACGGGCTAGTGCGCATCAGTCTCTTCTCCTGTATAATAGCATAATTCACAAGATCATACATGCTACTAAAATATTTATGTTGAAGTGCAGCGGCGATCTCAGAATTCAAGCACCCTAAAGTATGCCTTCTCCCTTGATGGACTAGTGACACCGGCACGACGCATCGCATCTTGCAGTTCAAAATAGTAATCTTGGACAGTATTACTCCCTTGTGTGATATTCTCCAGATGGTGAAGCAATTCCTGCGCATAATAGGATGACACAAACTCGCTTCTCATAACCGCCTTCAATTCTAACCAAGATTTAATGAGTTGTTTTCCAATTAGTTGTTGCCACCAACTATAAGCATAGTCTTCAAACTCCCTTGTGGCACGCATCACCTCTTGGTCTTTGAAAAGTTTCTGAAATCTAAACACTTTCTCCATTTGCCATTCCCACTCAAGATACTCCTCTGGATCATCACTGCCATAGAAAAGAAAAAGCTATCTTTTTGTTGTTGTGGTCGAAGTGCTTGCACAATATCATTCACGATGTTTTTGTGTAACACCTTCATTTGTTGATTGAATTCAATATGAAAATCCTGCATATCCGCCTTAAGTTGTACGTGCTTAGCAGTGGTGCCAGATTGGAGCTCTTGTTGCAATGTACTTCTCAATGCCTGATGTTTAAAGCGAGTCACCGGGGCATTAAGATTAACTTCATTCTCATCACTATATTAGTCTTCTCCACCTGACATGGTTAGATTGTGCAAAGACAACACAAAGCAATAACAAGGTATATGGATGATTAGTATAAATCACTCGATCTCACTCTTTTCTCTCACAAGTAAAGTTCTCACCTTTCAGAAGTGAATTGAGGCCAAAAGAAACTTACACTTGGTGGTGGCTATAATAACAAGTGATGATCAAGCGGATTAAAATGACTCACAATTGCACGCAAAAGGATATTTCGTGGAGCTTGGTTAGAAGTATTTATCCTACGATCTGAATTTCGATGTTGTAAAATTAAGTAATAATCCAAGGTAGAAAGTATTGCCTATGTGCTGATCCAAAAGATTTAAGGGAAGTATATGAACGCACACGCAAAGATCAATGTGACTCGATGCAAACAAAGGAATGAGCTAACTAGAGGCAATCTGAAATTAAAGATTAGATAGCTCGTTTTGCACCAAGTACTACAAGAGACACTAGCCAATTGCAATGATATGAATGTAAGGGCACAAGATGGCTCAAAGGAATTAAATACACATGCTGAAATTATATATTAGAATTAGCTAACCCCAATTTGGCCAATGCTCACTTTCCCTTTTTTTTGTCGGCTGCCTTCTTTCTTTCTTTCGTTCCTTCTTTCTTTTTTAACTTTTTGTTGGCACTAAGGTTTAGCTGTCCCTTCCACAAACAAATAAAATTTCAGCAGGTGTAAATTAATATCCAGAACAGCCCTTAATGCAATTATCAAAGACTAGTCTGAAAGATGAACGGAAAATTAAGGATATATGTAATAGAAACAGCCACAGTGCAGATATATTTTTTTTCGCACGACTGTAGCAGCACTGTTCACAGTACTGTAGCAGTACTGTTCATGCATGTAGCGATCGTATTTTTTTTTTGAATTTTGGATTGCACAAAAAGATCAAGCTACGCAAGTAAACACAAACGATCAGCACATAAACAAAATTTCTAATGGATCAAGACATAATAAAACTCACAAAAATAGCAGATGTGAAACTAGGGTTTGGATTTTTTTTGTGTGTGTTTTCGGTTTATGGACTATAGGACAATAAGTAATAAATTAAAATTTAAAGGGATAAGATCCGAGTAAACCGCGCTCTGATACCAAGATGATACGGGGTCACCCGATCTTCTCGACCTAGGATGGATACTCACGGGAGTCTTGATGAATCGTAATGATCCTCCTATGCCAATGCAAGGGACGAACATTCTTTAATCCGCCAAAACACACTCGTGTTGATTTCCAACGGAAAGGTCGAACGATCTTGATTGAAGAAATTCATAGCTAATTCCCCATGGAACTTCGGTACCAATGCTAAACTCGAACAAACTTTAGTAGATTCATTATTCTCAAACGTGGTCTGCCTTACAATGGGGGTCTAACCCTCAATATATAGTTTCCTCTCCACCTCATGGCTGGCCAAGAGGTCCAAAACCAACTCCAACTCAACCCTACATGTATTTGGAAACAAACTCACACAAAAGGAAAAACCTAAAATTAAGCCGTCACAATGATTCAGTCATAACTTTTAATCCATGATGAATTTGATGATGGGGCTAGATCCATTGCGTAGCCCTCGAAATTATCTTTCCAACGAGTATAAGAACACCTGAATCGGACTCCGTTTGTGAAAGTTATGGCCTTTTTAGTAACTTCCTGTCAGGCTGTCCCGAACCGATTCCGAATTGAGTCCTGAGTTGAATCCGAGTTTGAATTGGATTGAGCACGTGGGAGGTCCGAATTTGGCTTGAATATCTTATCCAAAACTTGTAGTTTAAGCACGATAGATCTTCGCTTGGTGGTCGGCGAAATCAACACTAGTGTGTTTTGGCGGATTAAAGAGTGTTCGTCCCTTGCATTGGCATTGGAGGATCATTATGATTCATCAAGACTCCCGTGAGTATCCATCCAACGTCGAGAAGATCGGGCGACCCCGTATCAAGTCTCCTCTGGATTTGTGCGGTATGGTGCCCGGTTTGTCAAAGGAGCTCCTGGTACCAAATCAATTTGATGCTCAATCCCGTGCTTAGGTGGCAGCCCGGGTGGTACCTCATTGGGAAACACGTCCTCATATGCCTGCAACAGATCAAGACAAACACTAGGAAAAGTAGAGGATAAGTCGTCAGTCGATAAGAAGGCTTCTTTGTACAGGTGGCCAAACGAGCTTCACAGCGTACTCTGGTCCCTCCGCACAACGGTGACACGTCCGACGGGATTCACGCCGTTCAAGCACCTCTTCGGCGATGAGGCTGTGATGCCTGAAGAAATTAAGGCTGGCTCGAGAAGGGTTCTCATCCAGGTGCCGGTAGAGGAGCGCCAATTGTACTAGAACTTCTCGATGGAGAGAGAGTAAGCATGATCCAACACGTCCAAAAATACGTTTGTAAAATGGTGAGAATTCCTGCCAGGAGACCTCGTCCTCAAAAATGGCACTCCATGCGGAGACTATCGGCAAGCTGGAATCCAAGTGGGAAGGCCCATACATCGTTGTTGTGGCTCTACAGCGGGGGCCTATCGCCTCGCAACACTGGAAGGGTTGACACTTCGCCACACATGGAATGCAGACAAGCTACGGCGGTACTATGTCTAGGGCAAAAGGGAAGCCTGTAGCAAGCTTGGCACCCTGCCTGTTGTAAGACGCTCGCCCACGCAAACGGGAGATTAATAAAGCCGATCGTCCGCAAAGTTGTACCATCCTGCGCACAGACACGCGGGGGGCAAGTCCACATGATACGGGGTCGCCCGATCTTCTCGACGTAGGATCAAGATACTCACGTGGATTTGATGAACTGATACGGGGTCGCCCGATCTTCTCGACGTAGGATCTGGATACTCACGTGGATTTGATGAACCGTAGTGATCCCCCGTTGCCAATGCAAGAGTTAGCACTCTATAATTCGCCCAACCTCACGTGCTGAACTTCACGACCACCGATGAAGTTCTATTGCGCTCCCAATTCCCAGCGGAAAAGGTTGAACAATCTTAATTTCAATGAACTCCTAATTCTCTCAAGCTGGTTTGCCCAACAAAAGAACAAGAGTTTTTCTATTATCAAAGTGGTTCCCTTTACAATGGGGGTCTACCCCTCTATTCTCAGCCCAACGCTATCCAACACAAACTTTCCATGTGGTACCATTCACGGCACCGTAGCACGGTCTCGTTCATGGGCCGTCAGTTCTCGTTCACGGTCCGCAAACACCGTAGCGCGTGTACCGTAGCACGGGCTCTGCATCGTTCACGCATTGCACTATTCATGGGCTGACCATTGTTCATGCTGTCCTTGATCTCCATTCATCGACTCTTCAAACCTGAGCACAAGTAAAACATTGTTTTTAGGTAGTGTACAATTCTCATTAAAATTAATGACATGTTCATTAAGGAGCAGTTCACACAGGATTGTAGTTTCTTGGCTCGTGCTCTTGTTATTGGTCCTGTTATTGAAGTCTCATTACTAGCTTTGGCATTACTAGCGATGTCCTCATCATCCTCCCTTCTTGAAAAGGAGTCGACCTCGACTGCACAATCTTGTCCAAAGAAAGGTGATAGATCAGCAACATTAAATGTAGAACTTACCCCATAGTCATCACCGGGAAGCTAAATCTTGTATGCATTGTCATTGATCTTGGCAAGAACTTTAAAAGGTCCATCACCACGGGGCATCATTTTGGATCTACGCTTCTGCGGAAAGCGATCTTTGCAAAGGTGGACCCACACTAAATCACCTGGTTCAAATAGCATTTTCTTTCTAGATTTGTTAGCTTTGGAAGCATAAGCACGTACCTTCTTTTCAATTACCTCTTTAGTTGTGGCATGGAGTTTTTCACAAAATCAGCACGTTTAGAAGCCTCCATATTTGCACGGTGGGAGAGGAAGTAAATCAAGGCGTGCTTGGTTTGAAGCCGACACCACCTCGAATGGGCTCAATTGAGTTGTAGAATGTACCGCCTGTTATATGCAAACTCCACATGCGGTAGACAATCTTCCCACTCTTTCAAGTTCCTCTTTATCATGGTACGTAGCAACGTTGAAAGTGTGCGGTTCACCACCTCCGTTTGCCCATCTGTTTGTGGGTGACAAGTCGTTGAAAACAATAACTTTGTCCCAAGTTTGGCCCACAAAGTCTTCCAAAAGTAGCACATGAACTTGACGTCGCGATCTGAAACAATGGTTCTTGGCATTCCATGCAATCTCACTATCTCCCTGAAAAACAAATCAGCTACATGTGACGCATCATCGCTCTTATGACAGGGAATAAAATGTGCCATTTTAGAGAACCTATCCACAACAACAAAGACTGAATCCCTTCCCCTCTTGGTCCTAGGCAGTCCTAACACAAAATCCATGCTAATATCTTCCCAAGGAGCACTAGGAACAGGAAGTGGAGTATACAAACCATGTGGATTGAGTTTTGATTTTGCCTTATGGCATGTGATGCATCTTTGAACAAACCTCTCGACGTCTCGCCTCATCTTTGGCCAATAAAAGTTATCAGCTAACATCATATAAGTCTTCTCCCTCCCGAAATGCCCCATCAATCCTCCTGCATGAGATTCCTGCAACAATAACAAACGCACAGAGGAATCCGGAACACATAGCTTATTCATGCGAAAGAGAAAACCATCATGAATATGAAATTTATCCCACCCTTTTCCATCTTTGCAATTAGAATATGGAGCTGCAAATTCATGATCGGAAGCATATAAATCTTTCAAACTTTCCAACCCTGGTACCTTTACTTCCAACCGAGTCAACAGACATGTTTTCTAGACAAAGCATCAGCTACCACATTCTCTTTGTCTTTCTTATATTTGATAATGTATGGAAAGGTCTCAATGAATTCTACCCACTTAGCATGTCTACGATTCAATTTCGCTTGCCCCTTTAAATATTTCAAAGATTCATGATCAGAATGTATTATGAATTCCTTAGGCCAAAGATAATGTTGCCAAGTTTCCAACACACGCACAAGAGCATATAGTTCTTTATCATAAACAGGATAATTCAATTGTGCACCATGAAGTTTCTCACTAAAATATGCAACAGCCACCAATACCTATTCCACTAGCATCACATTCAATCTCAAAAGTTTTTGTGAAATCAGGTAAAGCAAGCAATGGTGCTTCAGTCAAACATTTCTTCAATTCAGCAAAAGCTTTGTCTTGTTTTTCTCCCCACTCAAAAATCACTCCCTTTTTAGTTAATTCATTTAATGGGGCAGCAATGGTGCTAAAATCTTTCACAAATCGCCGATAGAAACTAGCAAGCCCATGGAAGCTACGAATTTGACTCACATTCACGGGAATTGGCCAATTTCTAATAGCTTCAATTTTAGATTCATCCACTTCAATGCCATGAGCTGAAACAACATAGCCTAGAAACACAACCTTACTAGTGCAAAAAGTACACTTTTCAAGATTGGCATACAAGCATTCTTTCCTAAGCACTTCTAGCACTTGTTTGATGTGTTCAATATGATCTTCCGAAGAGCGACTATATATCAGAATATCATCAAAGTAAACTACCACAAATTTTCCAATGAAGTGTCTCAAAACATGGTTCATTAAGCGCATGAATGTACTAGGAGCATTGGACAATCCAAAAGGCATCACTAACCATTCATACAAGCCAAATTTCGTTTTAAAAGCAGTTTTCCATTCATCACCATGTTTCATTCTTATTTGATGGTAGCCACTACGCAAGTCAATCTTAGAAAAGATAGTAGAACCACTTAACTCATCAAGCATATCATCTAACCTAGGAATAAGATGACGATAGCGAATGGTTATGTTGTTAATAGCTCTACAGTCTATGCACATTCTCCAAGTACCATCTTTCTTAGGAACAAGAATAACAGAACGGCACAAGGACTAAGACTCTCGTGACACGCACCTTTGTCCAAAAGTGCTTGCACTTGGCGCTGAATCTCCTTCGTTTCTTCCGGATTTGTGCGGATGCGGCGGTTGGGAAGAGGGGCTCCCGCGCTGAATCTCCTTCGTTTCTTCTGGATTTGTGCGGTACGGCGGCCGGTTGGGAAGAGGGGCTCCCGGGACTAAGTCAATTTGATGCTCAATACCTCGAATAGGTGGTAGACCAGCGGCACCTCCTCCGAAACACGTCGTCATAAGCCCGCAAAACTTGAGAAACAGCACTAGGAAGAGATGTTAAGTCATTAGTAGAAAGCAATGCATCCTTATACAACAATACAAGGTGCATCAAAGTGGGGTCATCTTTCATCTCTCTCAGATCAGATTTGGTGGCTATCATGATTAAGTTTTTCTCCCTCACTCTTGCCTTTACCTCTCAGGTGTGGTTTGTGGCTCTCACTCACTTTTTGTGGAATCACACTCTTTTGTTCTCTCCCTTTCTCACTCTCAACTTGCACTTCAATCTTTTGTACAGTATCATTTACAATTTGAGAAGGAGTCAACGGTAGCAGCACGACTTGTTTTTTGTTCCACCAAAACTTGTATTGGTTAGTTCTTCCATCATGAATCACAGCACGATCATATTGCCATGGCCTTCCTAGCAGCAAGTGACATACGTCCATAGGCACCACATCACACTCCACCGTATCACGACAAGTGCCAATTTCAAATTCAACATCCACGGTGTATCCCACACTCAACGAACCTTTCTCATGCAACCACTGGATCTGATACGGATGTGGGTGTTTCTTGTACTTCAATCCAAGTTTATTGCAAAGCTCCTTGCTAGCCAAATTACGACAACTCCCACCATCAATGATTACCTTGCAAAATTTGCCATCTTTGCTAACTTGAGCTCTTGTATGGAATAAATTGCAGCGATGTTCTTGGGAAGGCTTTGGTTGCACACTCAACACTGTCGGAGCACACACAAGTATAGGACCAACTCCGGGTTCACAATACTCTATGTCTTGCTCCTCCTCATGTGCATCATCATATGTCCCTAAATCAGCATGGTGATCATTCTCTTCTTCACTTGCAGAATCATATTCTCCATTATCTAATATCAACATCGCTTTGTTATTTGGGCAATCCTTTTGCATATGACCACGACCAAGGCATTTGAAGCATTGTATACCGCTACTCTTCGTTGTAGAACCCACAGAAGAGGGAACACTAGCTGCTGGATTTGATGGCTTCCTTGCACTTGGGTGGCTTCTTCCTTCTTGCTAGATGATGAGCGAAAGCTTGAACCACCACTTTGAGCTGTTCGTTGGCTTACTTGTGATTTGGAACCAGATCTTCCTCCGCTGGTCGGTGTACGTGCAGCAAAGGACGTTGATCTTGCAAACTTAGCATCCTCTTGCAATTGTCGTTCTGCCTTTGTAGCTTGATGCACTAACTCATAAAGATTGGTATAAGGCTAAAAATTGACAATTCTTTTGACTTGATGGTTCAAACCTGAGAGGAAGCGTGCCATAGTTTGCTCTTCTTGTTCTTGAACCTTGGCTCGAATCATGGCTAGCTCCATCTCCTTGTAGTACTCCTCCACAGAATGTGCTCCCTGCTTCATATTCTGCAATTTATCAAATAGATCACGTTTGTAATGACGAGGAACAAAACGGGCTCTCATTTCCCGCTTCATCTCTTGCCATGTTGCAACAGGGTTTTCTCCATTCTCAACTCTTTGAGTAATGACTTGTTCCCACCAATCCAAAGCATAACCTTCAAACTCAAGTGATGCCAACTGTATCTTTCTCTCATCCGTATAGTGATGCATACGGAATATTTTATCAACCTTCAATTCCCAAGTGAGATACTCCTGGGATCTGTTCCACCCGCAAACTTGGGCATGGAAAACTTGAGCCTGCCCAATCCATCATCTTCATTGCGTGGACGGCGATAATGGTCATTGTAATGCAAAGCAAAATCACCATCCACTTCCATCGCATGTGCAGCACCACCACGCCCACCACGGCCTCCACCTAGACCCGACCACGCCCTCCATGGGCTCCTCCTCGTCCTCCTAGCTGTGGTGGGCGCACCACGTTGGCCGCCACTCGGTGTTGCGGTGCAGGAGGTACATGTGCAGCAGCTTCTCCTCCTTGAACACTTGCTTCATCGCCGCCATTGCGAGCTTGTATAAGCCTAGTGAGGGTCCCAATGTCCTCCCGCAATTGGCGCACATTTTCATCAGCTTGTATCTCCATATTTTGCATATCCCTTGCAATTTGATCAGCAAAGAATCATGCTTCTCGTGGAGTTGATTGAGCCCTTGGTGTAGCTCACGTTGAAAGTGTTCATGAGTGCCCCAAATTGATATTGCTTGACGAATGCCTGAGTTTCATTTGTCCCACCACTCTCATCATGGTGTTCTTCTCCACCTGACATGGTTAGTTATGCAAGAAACAAATAGCTGTGTATATAATAATGCTTTGTGGAAATCACTCAATCTCACTATGTCCTCTCTCCAAGTAAAGTTCTTACCCTTCCGAAGTGAATTAAGGCCAATAAAAACTTACACCTGGTAGAAGTGACAACAGCACAGTGATGATCAAGCGAAATTAAGAGTGTTCACTACTTGCACAACAACGGTTATATGGTGGAGCTTGGCATGAGAGTGTATATCCTAGCAATCTGAAATTCTTGATGTTGTAAAGTTATGTAATAATCCAAGCTAGAATACTTTGCCTAAGTGCTGATCCAAAAGATTTAAGTGAAGTATATGAACGCACACGCAAAGATTAATGTGACTCGATGCAAACAAAGGAATGAGCTAGGCAATCTGAAATTAAAGAATAGATAGCTCGTTTAGCACCAAGTACTAGGAGAGCGCTAGCCAATTGCAATGATATGAATGTAAGGGCACGAGATTGCTCAAGAGGTTAAATTACACAATCTGAATTTATGGATTAAGAACTCACCCAAATTCGGCCAATGCTTTCTTTTTCTTTCTTTCTTTCTTTCTCTCTTTTTTTCGGCTCAACTTCCTCTTTTTCTTTTCTTTCAAAGGCCAAACTAGGTTTAATTGTTCTTTTGGTTTTGCATAGGTCACAAATATTCAGTAAGGTGTGAAGTACTCAAGAGCAGCCCTAGATGCAATATTCGACGACTAGTCTCAAATGATGAAAAGAATATCGCAAGATTTTTTTTGGATTGGACACAAAGATTAGGCTACGCAAATAAACACGAACGATCAGCACCTAAACAAAAATTCTAATGGATCAAAACCTAACAAAACTCACAAAATTAACAGATGCAAAAAGTAGGGTTTGGTTAATTTTTTTGTTGCAATTTTCAGTTTAATGGACTATAGGACGAAAAATAAATCAATCTAAAAGTAAGGGTAAATAATCCTACCGAGTAAACCGGCTCGATACCAGATGATACGGGTCGCCCGATCTTCTCGACGTGGGATCTGGATACTCACGTGGATTTGATGAACCGTAGTGATCCCGTTGCCAATGCAAGAGTTAGCACACTATAATTCGCCCAACCTCACGTGCTGAACTTCACGACCACCGATGAAGTTCTATTGCGCCCCAATTCCCAGCGGAAAAGGTTGAACAATCTTAATTTCAATGAACTCCCAATTCTCTCAAGCTGGTTTGCCCAACGAAAGAACAAGAGTTTTTCTATTATCAAAGTGGTTCCCTTTACAATGGGGGTCTACCCCTCAATATATAGTCTCAGCCCAAGGCTGTCCAACACAAACTTTCCATGTGGTACTATTCACGCGCCTTTGTAGTCTGTTTTGTTTATGGGCCGTACAGTTCTTGTTCACGGCCAGTAAACACTGTAGCGCACGATCTTGTAGCACGAGCCTGGTCTTGTTCACGCATTGCACTATTCATGGGTGACCATTGTTCATGCTGTCCTTGATCTCCATTCATCGCCGACTCTTCAAACCCGAGCACAAGTAAAACATTATTTTTAGGTAGTATACAATTCTCATTAAAATTAATGACATGTTCATTAAGGAGCAGGTTCACCTGGGATTGTAGTTTCTTGGCTCGTGCTCTTGTTATTGGTCCTGTTATTGAAGTCTCATTACTAGCTTTGGCATTACTAGCGATGTCCTCATCATGAACCGTAGTGGTCTCCCGTCGCCAATGCACATTCCCTATGGAACTCTATAATTCGCCCAACCACATGTCCTGAATTTCACGACCACCGATGAAGTTCCATCGTGCTCCCAGTTCCATCATTTTCTCAGGCACCATCTCTGTCCCACTCTCAAGAATGAGTACATGGCAGAAAAGAGCGCGTTAGCACTCTGGAATGCACTCAAGAAGCAGTTCGAGAGGCTAAAGTACACCATTCTTCCTCAGACATAGCAAGAATGGATCAGACTGAGGTTTGTCGACTTCAAGACGATCGGGGAGTATAATTCTACTTTGCACAGGATTTGTACCAATCTTCAACTCTGTGACAAGCAGATCACATATGAGCAGAAGATTGGAAAAAGCCCTATCCACCTTCCACCCCAATGCAGTACAATCCGCACGCAACTATCGTCAAGACGGCTACAAGGAGTATGCCGAATTGATTGATATGATGCAGGTTACGGAGGCTCAAGATGAACTTCTCCGTAAGAATTACGTCACTCAGCCACCTAGAAGTTCCGTTGGCCGTGAAGCCAATGCCGGAAGCTACAAGGTGCAAAAGCCCTTGATGAAGAGAATGGGAAGGAAGGGTAAGGCTGCAGCCCAAAAAGTCAAGTCAGATGCTCCACGTGAGAATAAGGCAAGCAAGTCTAAGCGGGATAGCAAGGCCTATGGTCAGCAAGACCAATCCTACTTCAAGTGTGGCAAGTAAGGACATTGGTCGCGGATCTGTAAAGAGCCGCAACATGTCATCGATGCCTTCCAAGCCCAGAAGAAGAAGGATGGCAAAAGGCAGCATGAAACCCACTTTGCACCTGTTGAGGGGAGAACTTTGAACAGCTGCCTGCGCTGAGGGAGGTTAAAACCATTCCGGCAGCAGCATCCCCTTCTGACCTAGCAGCTGCCACCACCATGATTTCTCTTGAACAGAATATCACCCCAAAATAGCAGATGAAGTCTTTGATTTCTTAGCAGATTCATTCTAATGCACAGAATGCATTTAGATTTTAATTGTCATTTATTTGTGTGGAAGAATAAGTTAGAATTTGCATGGATGGTACTTAAGCAATTTTATTTTCTCATGATGGTTGGATGATACTTAAATAATCCATCCATTTATTTAGTTTATAATGGCATGATATGTTCTGATATTGAAGTATTTTATTTATGTGTTGATTGTCTTCTAATGCATATTAATAAAATACCTTATATTAGAACATGTGTAGCGCTATATGAAGGAAGTTTGCTTGCTGGCATCCTTACGACAACGAATACCATCTTAAGAGAGACAAAGTATTTTATGTCGATTCGTAAGAATGCTGGCAGCCTTACGACAATCGTCAGTAGCGATGTATGTATAATTGGTTCAGGAAGAGCCACAATTATACTCCCAATGGACACAATTTTGGTCCTTAAAGAAGTCTTATTGTACCCAGAATTGACTAGAACTCTCATAAGATTTAAGGATATTCGCGCCAAAGGTTTCAACGTTGAGACTAAAGAAGAGTAGGTAAGAAATACCTGCTCATTACGAAGCGCGAAGCGAATGGAAAAATGGTATTAGAAAAACTTTCTTTCTTAGAAACTAGGCTATACTATATCAACATCAAGGCACCTGCAGCATATACTGCCCTGACGACAGTATTTAGAAGCTCTGAACTTTTCTGTCTCTAGCATGACAGATTAGGCCACCTAGGTTTTAGAATGATGAGAAATATAATCAATAATTCCCAAGGGTATAATATTAATATAAAGAATTTTCTGAATCATGAAGATTTTGTGTGCCCTGCATGTGCTACCGGGAAATTAATTACTAGACCCTCCACTCTGAAAGTGAAGGATGAAGTCCATGTATTCCTGGAGCGCATCCAAGGAGACATTTGCGGTCCCATTCAGCCACTTTCAGGGCCATTCAAATATTTCATGGTGCTCATCGATGCTTCCTCGAAATAGTCGCACGTTGGTTTATTATCCACAAGAAACCATACTTTCGCAAGGCTGATCTCGTAGATCATTTGCTTCAGAAATATTTTCCCTTATCATCACATAAAGTCCATCAGAATGGACAACGCCGGAGAATTTACTTCAAAGGCATTTGATGATTATTGCATGGCGATGGAGATTACAGTTGAGCATTTTGTACCACATGTCCATACCAAGAATGGTTTCAGAGGCATTAATCAAGAGAATTAAATTTATTGCCTGACCTCTTTTGCAGAATTGTAAATTGCCAGCTACATGTTGGGGACACGCAGTCCTACATGCAGAAAATCTCATCAACTTTGGACCATCGGCCTACAACATTCATTCACCTATGCAACTAGCGCAAGGGTCAGCACCGAAAATTTCTCATCTTAGGAGGTTGGATGCAAGGTTTATGTACCTATACCCCCTCCACATCGTACCGCAATGGGTCATCTCCATAAGACTGGGATATATGTTGGTTATGAGACTGCATCCATAATCAGGTATTTAGAACCCATGACAGGAGATTTGCATATCGCCCGCTTCGCTGATTACATTTTTTATGAGGATAATTTCCCAACATTACGGGAGGAAATCAATCCCTTGATGAAAAATATCGGGAAATTACGTGGCAAGCCACGGGAATCCATGTACATGACCCGCGCACTAGTGAAGCAAATAGAGAAGTCCAAAAGATTATTGATTTGTAAGCATTAGCAAATTAACTGCCTGATCACTTTAGTGATTTGATTAGCAAAGCTGGGTCATGTTGTCATGTCACTGTGAAAAGCTGCGTCGTCATGTCATGTCACTGAGAAAACTGGCATGTTCGGTCTTCTCACTGCCAAAAACTAGGCCATGCTATCATGTCACTTGGAAAAGCTGCGTCGTCATGTCATGTCACTGAGGAAAGCTGGCACGTTCGGCCATCTCAGTGCGCAAAGCTGGCCCGTGCTGTCATGTCACTGCGAAAGATACATCATCATGTCATGTCAGTGACGAAAGCTGGCACGTTCAGTCTTCTCATTGTGCAAAGCTGGGCCTTGCTGTCTTGTTACTACGAAAAGCTGTGTCGTTGTCACTGAGGAAAGCTGGCTCGTGTGGTCATGTCTCTGCGGAAAGCTGGCCCGTGCGGTCATGACGCAGCGGAAAGTTGGTCCTCTCACTACATAAAGCTGGCGCGCCCGGTCTTATCACTACGCAGAGCTGGCTCACCCAGTCTTCTCACTGCGCAAAGCTGGGTTGTCATGTCATGTCACGGGGCAAATATGGCCCGAAGTTATGCTATATAATTAGTGGACGAGGTGGTGCTGGTTGCAAGAACTATCTTCTCCGTCGTAGAGTAAGCCACCATGACGGACGCCGAGGGACCACTAGAACATAGGTCACTAAAGGAGGACCTTCCGCTCGAAAGGAAGGAGGACTTGACCCCACGCACGCTTGTTACCAAGTAGGCGCGGTCAGCTAGTGTGGCCGAAATGCAAACACATGCAGGATACAGTAGTACAGGTGGCAGAAGGCCATGCAGATGGTGGTCGACGTTTCTTTCGATGCCCATACTCTGGGGTACAAGTTCGCACTCGTCTATTTTGTTGCAATACTAATATATATTCGATGTTAATGTTCGTTGTAACAGGTGAATAAATGTGACTTCGTGCGATGGATCGATCCTCCCCACGAACGGTATATTTTGTCATATGTGCATACGTTGTGGGAGCGAATCTTTGATTGGAGGCACGCATTAAGAGTTGAACGATGACCCTCCGTCAACAGGTGGAGCACGAGAGGGGCAACGGGGAGGTCATCAACATAGGGAGTTCGTACGACCCTTCATGTTGTTGCGCGAACCCTAGTTGTATATGTACTTGCCACTACAACAACGGCTAGCCACGTCCGAAGTGACCCCCTCAACAATATTCCATGTGGGTGCTACGAGGCTCGTTCCACATATAGGCAACGATGTATACGGTTGTACTGGTGTACTCAACACTCATGTTTGAAATAATTTTTAATGTTCTTAAGCATATAATTGAATGGTTCGTGCGTTGAAGGTCGACACCGTATAAGTAAAAGTTAACTACGTAAATAATAAACGTAAGTAGTACATGAACATATAGTGTACAGTGAGCACTACCATCCCCCAACAACATACCCATCACCCCCTCCGTCGCCACCTTGGCCCACTCCGTCTCCGCATCCGCGTCCTCCCATGCGGCCCCGCTTGGGTATCCTCCGCTGCAACGAGTGACGACGCCTGAGACAATGTAAGACGCCAGAGACCATCGCACCCGCCGAGGCGGTGGAGTGGGCTGCACTGCCTTGGTGGCCTCGGTGCACCGGTGAGGGCACTCCAAGAGAGAACCTCTGGTGGTGTGCCCTGAGGTGCAGAGCCGGACTCCGGCCCGGGCTAGTCCGAAAAGTATTGGTCTGGATCATCCGGCCCTGGGGAGACGCCATATCCCTGCTCAGGGAAGAAAAGACCTGCAATAGTAATATCGTTAGTTTATTACATAAAGCATTGGGATAAAATCGAGATCCGACGATTCATACCCCCAGTTGGCGCCATCGCGTTTGGAGGGGGGACGTACGGCGCGGAGTACACCCCCTGCGTGGAAGCCGGGGATGTGCGGAGGACGCGTGAACAGTTGCCTTGGCAGTGTACAAGACCGTCCCCAGGCAGAGCCCCCAGCCTGGTCCGGTTGATGTGGTCAGAACTAGGGATCTCTATCAAAGCCATTTGGCTAGTTTATCCTGAGAGCAAACCTTGTAATAGCCTTTTCTTCCCAGAAGATCATTTACTAGACATCTTCTGTTTTGCTCAATTATAGGGTTGGAGGCAGAGCATGCATGTCTCTTTTGTTGTCTCGGCAGAAAAAGTGAATTGGCTTGTGTTTTCTCCTTCTTAGTTTATTCCTTTTTGTGATCTAAAGGCTCTTGGTCAAAAGATTCAAGGATCACAAGCTTTTGGAATTTGGCCTCATCTTCTATTCGTTTGAGTGATTTCTGTTTAGGATTTCAGGTTCTTGGTTTAAAGTCTAATTGGATGAGTTTCTTGCTCTGTCTGTTTTTCATTTTTCAGCAGGGTTGCTCTTTGTTGGTACTCTCCCCCTTTTTGAGGACCTTGTGTTGTTTAAAATGAAGTTCAGATCAATTGACTTGAGAAGAGCAGCACGAGTTTGATCTTCATTCTGTTTTCCTCTTCTCTTCGGTATTTACTGTACTGACAAATCTTCAGCTGCTTTCGGTTCTTCTTTTGGATCTTGGCTGCGTTTCCATTTGATTTCAATTTCCTTTTTGTTTGCTGGTTTGCAGTCTCTGTTCAGTTTTGGTTGGCTGCCCTTATGCTGCTTCTTGTCCTCTACTAAGCTCTTGTTTTGGAATTGTGGTATTTTGGCGTCGCATTTCAGTCTGCATTCATTTTTCCTTTTTTGGTTGCAGCCTCAGTCTTCAGTCAGCAACAGCTCCTGTTTTTGGTTGTGTCTCTTCTCTGTGTTAAGCTTTTGGCCATGTTTCTCTGTTTTGCTGTCAGCTGCTCTCTGTTCTACTCCTTGCCGATTGCTCTTTGATCTCCTTCAGATTTTGTTTCGGCAAGTGAAATAGTTACTGCTCAGACTGTTTTCAGTCAGTGTGCATTTTTAGTTGGCTGCTATCTGTTCACTCCCTGAGATGAGTCGGCACTATAGTTCGGAACTCTGATTTCTTTATATTGAGAAGAGCAGCGAAAGATCGGCAATCTCTCTGTTTTCGGTTCCTTCTTTGTTTCCTGTTTTGGCCTGTAGCCTCTGAACTTTGTAGTTGTCGGTCTGAAGTTTCTGGTTTTTGTTCCTTCAGTGAAGTCTTGATACGGGGTCGTCCGATCTTCTCGACGTAGGATTAAGATACTCACGTAGATTTGATGAACCATAGTGATCTCCCGTTGCCAATGCAAGAGTTAGCACTCTATAATTCGCCCAACCACACGTGCTAAACTTCACGACCACCGATGAAGTTCCCTATGGAAAGGTTAAACGATCTTGATTGAAGAAAATCACTCCTAATTCCCTATGGAACTTCGTAGCAATGCTAAACTCGAACAAACTTTAGTAGATTCATTATTCTCAAACGTGGTCTCTCTTACAATGGTGGTCTAACCCTTAATATATAGTTCCCTGGCCACCTCATGGCTGGCCAAGAGGTCCTAAACCAACTCCAACTCATCCCTACATGTATTTGGAAACAAACTCACACAAAAAGAAAAACCTAAAATTAAGCCGTCACAATGTTTCAATCATAACTTTTTTATCTGTGACGAAATTGAAGGTGGGGCTGGATCATCCCTACATGTCGTTTAAGTCCGTGTGCTCCTCCCATTTGCTCTCCCAAGTCTCACACGAATCATACCTAAGAATACATAAAATAATCGCATGATGTAGTATTCCAAGTTCATCATCAATTAAAAGAAACTCCTTAAGAAACAAATTCACCTGACAATATTTAATCCGGCTCAATACTTATTTCCAGTGAAATAATGTATCTGACTGAAAAGTGCTAAGCTTGTGCGTATCCGCATCATCCTCCCCTTCTTCAAGAAAAGCCGTACCTCAATAGACTCAGAACAGTGAGTTGACATATTTGGGTGATTGGCAAGGTAGCAAAAAAAAAGAATGGTCAGCAAAAAAAAGACCGAGAAAAAAAAGAAGAGAAAAGGCTGATTGGTGAGTGGTTCGAGTTTATAATTTTGGTTTGAGTGATTTAAATTCTTCAGCAATCTTGTGCCTTCTACTCTTATTCTTGCATTTGGCTAGCGTTTCTCCTAGTACTTGGTGCAAAACGAGCTATTTGTGTTCTTTACTTTCAGATTGCTGTCAATTAGCTCATTCATTTGTTTGCATTAAGTCACATTGATCTTTGCGTGTGCGTTAATACACTTCACTTATATCTATTGGATCAGCACATAGGCAATACTTTCTACCTTAGATTATTACTTAATTTTACAGCATCGAGAAATTCAGATCGTGTAGGATAAATACTTCCTAACTAAGCTCCACAAAATATCCTGATGCGGATATGCACAAGCTTAGCACTGTTCAGTCAAATACATTATTTCACTGGAAAGAAGTATTGAGCCACATTAAATATTGTCAGGTGACTTTGTTTCTTAAGGAGTTTCTTTTAATTGATGATGAACTTGGAATACTACATCATACTATTATTTTATGTATTCTTAGGTATATTTTAAATTCTTAGGTTTAATTTTAGGTTTTTCCTTTTGTGTGAGTTTGTTTTCAAATACATGTAGGGATGAGTTGGAGTTGGTTTAGGACCTCTTGGCCAGCCATGAGCTGGAGAGGGAACTATATATGGAGGGTTAGACCCCCATTGTAAGGAGACCACGTTTGAGAATAATGAATCTACTAAAGTTTGTTCGAGTTTAGCATTGCTACCGAAGTTCCATAGGGAATTAGTAGTGATTTTCTTCAATCAAGATCGTTCAGCCTTTCCGTTGGGAATTGGGTGCACGATAGATCTTCGCTTGGTGGTCGGCGAAATCAACACGAGTGTGTTTTGGCGGATTAAAGAGTGTTCGTCCCTTGCATTGGCATTGGAGGATCATTACGATTCATCAAGACTCCTGTGAGTATCTGATGCGGATACGCACACGTTTAGCACTTTTCAGGCGAATACATTATTTAATTGGAAAGAAGTATTGAGCCGCATTAAATATTATTAGGTGAATTTGTTTCTTAATGAATTTCCTTCTATTTGTGGGAACGATATACTACCTTATGCCAAATTCTTGTTTATTATTAGGTTTGAATATTATGATAATTCCGGGGCCAAAGTTATGGAGAAGCACAAGGAGGAAAGAAGCCAATGCAGTGGGAGAGCAAAAGGAGGAGCCCAAGGACTTAAACTACAAGTTATGGATAAGATTTTCAAGCCAAATTCGGACCTCCCACGTGCTCAATCCAATTCAAACTCGGATTCAACTCAGAATTCAATTCGGATTCGGTTCGGGACAGCCTGACAGGCAGTTACTAAAAAGGCCATAACTTTCACAAACGGAGTCCAATTCAGGTGTTCTTGTACTCGTTGGAAAGATAATTTCAAGGCTACGCAATGGATCTAGCCCCACCTTCAAATTCGTCACGGATAAAAAGTTTTGACCGAAACATTGTGACGGTTTAATTTTAGGTTTTTCCTTTTGTGTGAGTTTGTTTCCAAATACATGTAGGGATGTGTTGGAGTTTGTTTAGGACCTCTTGGCCAGCCATGAGGTGGCTAGGTACTATATATTAAGGGTTAGACCCCCATTGTAAGGTAGACCACGTTTGAGAATAATCAATCTACTAAAGTATGTTCGAGTTTAGCATTGTTGCCTAAGTTCCATAGGGAATTAGGAGTTACTTTCTTCAATCAAGATCGTTCAGCCTTTCCGTTGGGAATTGGGTGCACGATAGATCTTCGCTGGTGGTCGGCGAAATCAACACGAGTGTGGTTTGGCGGATTAAAGAGTGTTCGTCCTTGCATTGGCATTGGAGGATCATTGCGATTCATCAAGACTCCGTGAGTATCCATCCTCGTCGAGAAGATCGGGCGACCCGTATCATCTTGGTATCGGGCGGGTTTACTCGGTAGGATCTTATCCCTTTAAATTTCAGTTTGTTACTTGCTGTCCTATAGTCCATAAACCGAAAACACAAAAAAAATCCAAACCCTAGTTTCGCATCTGCTATTTTTTCGTGAGTTTTATTATGTCTTGATCCATTAGAAATTTTGTTTACGTCTTGATCGTTCGTGTTTATTTGCGTAGCTTAATCTTTGTGTCCAATCCCAAAATTCAAACAAAATATCCGATCGCTACGATGCGTGAACAGATCTTGTCTGATACCGTGAACAGTGATGCTACAGTGCCGCTTGAAAAAAAATTCTTATATTTTATTCATCAATTGAGACTAGCTGTTGAATATTGCATTTAGGGCTGCTCTTGAGTATTGAGACTTGTGCAAATTTAAGGGACAACGAAACTCTAGTTCGGCATTTGAATAAAAAAAAAAAAAAAAAGGCAGCCGTTAAACAAAAAAAAAAGCCACGGCATGAGTATATTTCAAAAAAAAAACACAAAGAACATTGGCCGAATTAGGGTGAGTTCTTAGTCCATATATTCAGATTGTGTAATTTATTTTCTTGAGCAATCTTGTGCCCTTACATTCATATCATTGCAATTGGCTAGCGTCTCTCCTAGTACTTGGTGCAAAACGAGCTATCTAATCTTTAATTTCATATTGCCTCTAGTTAGCTCATTCCTTTTGTTTGCATCGAGTCACATTGATCTTTGCGTGTGCGTTCATATACTTCACTTAAATCTTTTGGATCAGCACATAGGCAATACTTTCTACCTTGGATTATTACCTAATTTTACAACATCGAGAAATCAGATCGTGTAGGATAAATACTTCCTAACCAATCCCCACAAAATATCCTTTGCCGTGCAATTGTGAGTCACTTTTAAATCCGCTTGATCATCACTTGTTATTACAGTACCACCAAGTGTAAGTTTCTTTTGGCCTCAATTCACGTCGGAAAGGTAAGAACTTTACTTGGGAGAGGAAAAGTGAGATTGAGTGAACTCCACATATTGCCCATATATTTGTGGTTTTGGTGTTTTCTTTGTACAATCTAACCATGGCAGGTAGAGAAGATAACTATAGTGATGAGATTAAAGTTAATCTTAATACCCCGATGACTCGATTTCAACATTGGCATTGGAGGATCATTGCGATTCATCAAGACTCCCGTGAGTATCCATCCTACGTCGAGAAGATCGGGCGACCCCGTATCATCTTGGTATCAATTCACTTCAGAAATGTGAGAACTTTACTTGTGAGAGAAAAGAGTGAGAACGAGTGATTTATACTAATCATCCATATACCTTGTTATTGCTGTGTGTTGTCTTTGCACAATCTAACTATGTCAGGTGGAGAAGACAACTATGGTGATGAGAATGAAGTTAATCTTAATGCCCCGGTGACTCGCTTTAAACATCAGGCATTGAGAAGTACATTGCAACAAGAGCTCCAATCAGGCACCACTGATAAGCATGTACAACTTCAGGTGGATATGCAGGATTTCTGCATTGAGCTCAATCAACAAATGAAGGTGATACATAAAAACATCGTGAATGATATTGTGCGAGCACTTGGTCCACAACAAGAAGAAGATAGCTTTGTTCCTTTCTATGGCAGTGATGATCCAGAGGAGTATCTTGAGTGGGAATGGCAAATGGAGAAAGTGTTTAGATTTCCGAAACTTTCCAAGGATCAAGAGGTGAAACGTGCCACAAGGGAGTTTGAAGACTATGCTTATAGTTGGTGGCAACAACTAATTGGAAAACAATTCATTAAATCTTGGTCAGATTTGAAGGTGTTCATGAGGAGCGAGTTTGTGCCATCCTATTATGCGCAGGAATTGCTTCACCATTTGGAGAATATCACACAAGGTAGTAATACTGTCCAAGATTACTATTTTGAACTGCAAGATGTGTCGTGCCGGTGTCACTAGTCCAATAAGGGAGAAGGCATACTTCAAGGGTGGCTTGAATTCTGAGATCGCCGCTATACTTCAACATAAATATTTTAGTAACTTGCATGATCTTGTGAATTGTGCTATTAAGGAGGAGAAAAGACTTATGGAGACACGTACATCACGGTTCAATCTATGTCCATACTCTTATGGTTCCACTAGTGTGATACATGAGAAGAAGGCCGAGCATGGGACTTTCCCTTCGGTAATGGAGACATCCTGTGCTGCCCCAATGATACATACAACAATTAAGATGCATCAAAACCCAGTTGATAATGAGAGCCACATAGCCAAATTGAGTGAGAGTGTTGAAAAGAGCGAACGTGTGATTCCACCATATGTGAGTTTAAGAGCATCCAAACGAGAGTGTGAGAGATACACCAAAAGAAAAGAGAAGTAGAAAATAGACAAAGTGAGGTTGATTTTGAAACTAACACATTAATATCTACTTCTAGTGTTGTTCCTCATATTGTGCAGGTTGAAATTAAAGAAGAGGAGCCAAATGTTCAACAATTGGTACCATTGGAGATAAACGATGAGGAGATAATCATAGTTAAAGATGAAGTACTTGCTGCCCCGTTGTTACATCATGATGATTTAATACCTACAACACGTACATCAATTGAAAGGAACGATAGAGGTAACCATATTGGTTCTGAATTTATTTGTGAAAATGTGAGTAATTGTGAGAACTCATGTGTTCATTCGAAAATTCCATGTTCTGAAATTTCTTTGGTCAATTTACATAATGTGGAATTAATTACTCATAAGGAAGTTCTTTCTAGAATATCTCATGATGATTCTTTATATTATATTATGTTCGATGACCCTAAAGAGCTATCTAGTGTCATTGAGAATGTTGCTGAAATTGCATGTTTAAAATCACTAGTTAGTTCCTATGCCTACACATATAAGTTCAATTTGATCGGAGATTATGGTGTAGATGACAACTTTTATGTTTATAGAATATGCATTACATGTGATAAGCTTGCCGAGTTGAAATTGCATATTTTGGACAAACAATCTTTTATACCACGTCATGATCACAATGAGATGAGGTTTAACAATAGTGCTTACTGTTTACAAAGATTTCTTGTGCTTACTTTTTCCTCTTTCGATGAACAATCATGTACAAATAATCAGAGTAGCGCAGCTGAAGCAAGGAAGGCACTTAAAATTTTATCTTCCATATTTGAACCGTTTGATCTGGTTTTGCCCATTAATGACTTGTCCACGTGCCATAAAAGTCGAGGACGTCTTTTTCTTATGGGGAGAATGGTGTGAATGAAAACATTGCAATGTATGCATTTGATAGCTATTGTAGTATCAATTGGTTTGTGCAAAACAGTGAGGATGAGAATAACACAATAATTGATTCATACATATACCACGCATATGTGTTGTTCTTTTTGCTTACTACACCTCCAGGTAATAGTAATGTGAAAGACGAAAGGGGTGTAACTGACCTATACATATACCATGCATACACATTGTATTCTTTGTTTAGTACAATTTCAGGCTATCAAAAGCCGAGGACGGCTTTTCTTGAAGAAGGAGGATGATGCGGATACGCACACGTTTAGCACTTTTCAAAGTGAATACATTATTTAATTGGAAAGAAGTATTGAGCCGCATTAAATATTATTAGGTGAATTTGTTTCTTAATGAATTTCCTTCTATTTGTGGGAACGATATACTACCTTATGCCAAATTCTTGTTTATTATTAGGTTTGAATATTATGATAATTCCGGGGCCAAAGTTATGGAGAAGCACAAGGAGGAAAGAAGCCAATGCAGTGGGAGAGCAAAAAGGGAGGAGCCCAAGGACTTAAACTACAAGTTTTGGATAAGATTTTCAAGCCAAATTCGGACCTCCCACGTGCTCAATCCAATTCAAACTCGGATTCAACTCAGAATTCAATTCGGATTCGGTTCGGGACAGCCTGAAAGGCAGTTACTAAAAAGGCCATAACTTTCACAAACGGAGTCCAATTCAGGTGTTCTTGTACTCGTTGGAAAGATAATTTCAAGGGCTACGCAATGGATCTAGCCCCACCTTCAAATTCGTCACGGATAAAAAGTTATGACCGAAACATTGTGACGGTTTAATTTTAGGTTTTTCCTTTTGTGTGAGTTTGTTTCCAAATACATGTAGGGATGTGTTGGAGTTTGTTTAGGACCTCTTGGCCAGCCATGAGGTGGCCAGGGTACTATATATTAAGGGTTAGACCCTCATTGTAAGGTAGACCACGTTTGAGAATAATCAATCTACTAAAGTATGTTCGAGTTTAGCATTGTTGCCTAAGTTCCATAGGGAATTAGGAGTTACTTTCTTCAATCAAGATCGTTCAGCCTTTCCGTTGGGAATTGGGTGCACGATATATCTTAAACAGTGGTCGGCGAAATCAACACGAGTGTGGTTTGGCGGATTAAAGAGTGTTCGTCCCTTGCATTGGCATTGGAGGATCATTGCGATTCATCAAGACTCCCGTGAGTATCCATCCTACGTCGAGAAGATCGGGCGACCCCGTATCAGTATCCATCCTACGTCGAGAAGATCGGGCGACCCTGTATCATATCCTTTGCCGTGCAATTGTGAGTCACTTTTAAATCCGCTTGATCATCACTCGTTATTATAGCCACCACCAAGTGTAAGTTTCTTTTGGCCTCAATTCACTTTGGAAAGGTAAGAACTTTATTTGGGAGAGGAAAAGTGAGATTGAGTGATCTCCACATATTGCCCATATATTTGTGGTTTTGGTGTTTTCTTTGTGCTACTAATCATGTCAGGTGGAGACGACAACATGGGAGAGGAGCATGGTCTAAACTCACCTATGACGCGTTTTCAATTCCAAGCTTTGAGGGGAACTTTGCGCAATGAGTTCGCCGCCACTACTTCGGCCTTGGAGGAGCAACTCAAGGCAGAGATTAACAATTCCACACAAGACATGCGCATTGAGATGAACCAACAAATGAGCATGCTACGTACCAACATTGATGCGGATACGCACAAGCTTAGCACTTTTTAGTCAAATACATTATTTCACTGGAAAGAAGTATTGATGAGGATATCTCTAGCATTTATGACGCTGTTTGTAAAGCAAGATCTATACTTCTCAAACAACAGGTGCAATTGTTTCTTAACAAGTTTCTTTGTGTTTTCCGTGAGAATTGTATACTACATAAAAACAATACGTTGTGCATTCTCAGGTTTGACAAGCTTCAAGTCTTTGGAACCGAGAGGGAGGCCAGAGCCAAAGCAATAGAGGAGCACAAAAGGAGGGTACCCATATTTGCTGCCTAGCAATGAAGAACAAGAAGGCCAAAGCAATTGGCAAGGAGAAAGTCAAACAGCTCATGCAGTTGATCAAGGAGGAAAGAAGCCCGGTTGATGGGAGAGCAAAAGGGAGGAGCCCAAGGACTTAAACTACAAGTTTGGATAAGATTTTCAAGCCAAATTCGGACCTCCCACATGCTCAATCCAATTTAAAATCGGATTCAACTCAGAATTCAATTCGGATTCTGTTCGGGACAGCCTGACAGGCAGTTACTAAAAAGGCCATAACTTTCACAAACCGAGTCCGATTCCGGTGTTCTTGTACTCGTTGGAAAGATAATTTCAAGGGCTACGCAATGGATCTAGTCCTACCTTCAAATTCGCCACAGATAAAAAGTTATGACCGAAATAATGTGATGGTTTAATTTTAGATTTTTCCTTTTGTGTGAGTTTGTTTCCAAATACATGTAGGGATGAGTTGGAGTTGGTTTAGGACCTCTTGGCCAGCTATGAGGGGGACATGGTACTATATATTGAGGGTTAGACCCCCATTGTAAGGCAGACCAAGTTTATGCATAAGATTAAAACATAGCTATTGCTTGCTCTTTCAACACCAAAGTTCATGCGAGGACTTTGAGAGAGAAATAGGTGATCCATTATTCGTTCTGCAGTTCAAGGTCAAGCCGTCGTTCCATTGGGAATTGGGGACTTGGCGTTCGTCGTTTGTGGTCTCGCGACGAACCATTATTCGGTGTGTTTTGGGCGTATTCCGAAGAGTTGAGGGTTCGTGCATTGGCGCGAGTGTTCAACTAGCGACATCGTCTACTTCGCATCAATTATCCACGGTTTCTCACTGAGAAGATCGGCCCTCCCCGTATCATATGGTATCGGATTCTAGGTTTACTCGGTGAGAACTTATTTACCCGTAGTTAGATTCGTTTTCTGTCCTATCGTCTATTATACCGAAAATTGCAATACCAAAACCGTAGTTCAATCTGTTATTTCTCGTGAGTTTTGTTAAGTTTTTGTCCATTAGAAATTTTGTTTACGTGCTGATCTTTATGCTCATTTGCGTAGCTTGATCTTGTGTCCACATAAACCCTAGAAAATTGCTGAT
Source organism: Bonia amplexicaulis (assembly GCA_036346245.1). NCBI lineage: Eukaryota > Viridiplantae > Streptophyta > Magnoliopsida > Poales > Poaceae > Bonia > Bonia amplexicaulis. Next base: position 117,657 of record JAYGGG010000447.1, on the reverse strand, counting down.
TGATTCCATTAATTAGCACCCAAAAAATAACAAATACTAACTTGTCTTTGCTTGCTTTCGGCTCGGATTAGCAACCCTAGCTGCACCTCGCTGTGCCGTGCTCCAACTTGCTCCATTTGCGTCCGAACCACTTTGGTTTCTTTGAGCATCACTTATATCCTTTCATCTTTGAGACTAGCTATTGATATTGCTTTGGGCTGCTCTTAGATTTTGGTTTACACTTTGCTGAATTGTGGATCTTGCGCAATCAAGAAAGTAGCACAACACACTTTCGGCCATTAAGAAAAGAGAGAAAGAAAAGGAAGCCGCATATAGAAAGAGCCACGGCTAAAAATAAATAAATAAAAAATATTTTGCCGATTGCTACAAAAAAAAGATTTTGCTACAGTAACCGCGCATAATGTCCGACTGCTATAGTACCTTCACATCCATATTTCAGATTGTGTAGTCCTTTTCTTGAGCAATCTTGTGCCCTTCTATATTTAATTGCATTTGGCTAGCGTCTCTCCTAATACTTGGTGCCAAACGAGTTTGTTACATCGCACTTTTCGTTTAGTTCTCGCTAGCTCATTCCTTTGTTGGCATTAAGTCACATTTATCTTTGCGTGTGTGTTCATTTACTTCACTTAAACCTATTGGATCAGCACATAGGCAAAATACTCTAGCTTGGATCATTACTTAGCTTTACAATACCTCGAAAATATTAGATTGCATAGGATATCCACATAACTGTCCAAGCTCCACCTACACCCGTTTGTGTACTCCCTTGCTCTTGGTTACGCTCATACATTACCGGGTTGTGGTCGTTTGCTGTCACATTTGTCGATTTGCCGTCCTTGATTCACTTTGGAATGGTAAGCTTGTCTTGTTTTCAGGATAGTGAGTTGCGAGCGTAGAGAGAGGGCTATTTTGTTTTACTAATCTAGATATAATCTCGTTTGCTATTTGTGAGTTGTTGCAATGTCAGGTCATCAGGAGGATCTATCGGTTACATGGATCGAGTACACTCGCTTGCGCAGGATGCTACAAAAGCAACTTCAGGATCGTGATAATGGTGTGCGCGATGAGCTTGGGTCCGTTCGGTATGAATTGAACAACCTTGGGGAGGAGGTTACGCAGCTACGTACGGACATCAACAACAACTTCTTGGAGCTGCGCACCATGTTCAACTACCCCGACGTGCATCGTAAGGATTTTGTCACTAAACCCAAATTTCCTATCCCTATATTTTCAGGTAGTACAGATGTGGAAGAATACCTCAATTGGGAGCTAGAAATTGATACGCTATTTCGGATGCACAATTATTCCAATGAGAGGAAGCCCTTACTTGCGTCCAATGGGTTGGTTGAATCGGACTCCGTTTGTGAAAGTTATAGCCTTTTTAGTAACTGCCTATCAGGCTGTCCCGAACCGAATCCGAATTGAATTCTGAGTTGAATCTGAGTTTGAATTGGATTGAGCATGTGGGAAGTCGGAATTTGGCATGTAAATCTTATCCAAAGCTTGTAGTTTAAGTCCTTGGGCTTCTTGATGCGGATACGCACACGCTTAGCACTTTTCAGGCGAATACATTATTTAATTGGAAAGAAGTATTGAGCCGCATTAAATATTGTCAGGTGAATTTGTTTCTAAAGGAGTTTCTTTTAATTGATGATGAACTTGGAATACTACATCATGCTATTATTTTACGTACTCTTAGGTATGATTCATGTGAAGACTTGGGAGAGCAAAAGGGAGGAGCACAAGGACTAAAACTACAAGTTTTGGATAAGATTTACAAGCTAAATTCGGACCTCCCACGTCCTCAATCCAATTCAAACTCGGATTCAACTCAGAATTCAATTCGGATTCGGTTCGGGACAGCCTGACAGGCAGTTACTAAAAAGGCCATAACTTTCACAAACGGAGTCCGATTCAGGTGTTCTTGTACTCGTTGGAAAGATAATTTCAAGGGCTACGCAATGGATCCAGCCCCACCTTCAAATTCGTCACGGATAAAAAGTTATGACCGAAACATGGTGACGGTTTAATTTTAGGTTTTTCCTTTTGTGTGAGTTTGTTTCCAAATACATGTAGGGATGAGTTAGAGTTGGTTTAGAACCTCTTGGCCAGCCATGAGGTGGATAGGGTACTATATATTGAGGGTTAGACCCCCATTGTAAGGCGGACCACGTTTGAGAATAATCAATCTACTAAAGTATGTTCGAGTTAGCATTGCTACCGAAGTTCTATAGGGAATTAGGAGTGATTTTCTTCAATCAAGATCGTTCAGCCTTTCCGTTGGGAATTGGGTGCACGATAGATCTTCGCTGGTGGTCGTGAAATCAACACGAGTGTGTTTTGGCGGATTAAAGAGTGTTCGTCCCTTGCATTGGCATTGGAGGATCATTACGATTCATCAAGACTCCGTGAGTATCCATCCTCGTCGAGAAGATCGGGCGACCCGTATCATCTTGGTATCGAGCGGCGGTTTACTCGGTAGGATCTTATCCTTTAAATTTCAGTTATTACTTATTGTCCTATAGTCCATAAACCGAAAACACAAAAAAATCCAAACCCTAGTTTTTGCATCTGTTATTTTCGTGAGTTTTGTTAAGTTTTCGTCCATTAGAATTTTTGTTTACGTGTTGATCATCGTGTTCCTTTGCGTCACTTAATCTTTGTGTCCAATCAAAATTCAAAAAAATCCGATTGCTACATGCGTGAACAGTATGCTACAGTACCGTGAACAGTGCTGCTACATGCAGCGCGAAAAAATATCCACACTGTGGCTATTTCTTACATATATCCTTAATTTCTGTTCATCTTGAGACTAGTCTTTGATAATTGCATTAAGGGCTGTTCTTGGTATTAATTTATACCGCTGAAATATTATTCTTTTGGGAAGGAAAGCTAAACCTTAGTGCCAACTACAAGTAAAAAAAAGAAGGAAATAAAGAAAGAAAGAAGGCAGCCGACAAAAAAAAGAGAGAGAGAGCCACGGCTTGAGCAAAAAAAAAAGAAGAAAAGAGAGAAGAAAAAAAAAGGAAGAAAAAAACCATTGGCCAAATTTAGGATGAGCTCTTAGTCCATAATTTCAGCTTGTGTATTTAATTCCTTTGAGCAATCTTGTGCCCTTACATTCATATCATTGCAATTGGCTAGCGTCTCTCCTAGTACTTGGTGCAAAACGAGCTATCTAATCTTTAATTTCATATTGCCTCTAGTTAGCTCATTCCTTTTGTTTGCATCGAGTCACATTGATCTTTGCGTGCGTTCATATACTTCACTTAAATCTTTTGGATCAGCACATAGGCAAAGTATTCTAACTTGGATTATTACTTAATTTTACAACATCGAGAAATCAGATCGTGTAGGATAAATACTTCCTAACCAAACTCCACAAAATATCCCTTGCCGGCAATTGTGAGTCACTTTTAAATCCGCTTGATCATCACTGTTATTATAGCCACCACCAAGTGTAAGTTTCTTTTGGCCTCAATTCACTTCGAAATATGAGAACTTTACTTGTGAGAGAAAAGAGTGAGAACGAGTGATTTATACTAATCATCCATATACCTTGTTATTGCTTTGTGTTGTCTTTGCACAATCTAACTATGTCAGGTGGAGAAGACAACTATGGTGATGAGAATGAAGTTAATCTTAATGCCCCGGTGACTCGCTTTAAACATCGGGCATTGAGAAGTACATTGCAACAAGAGCTCCAATTAGGCACCACTGCTAAGCACGCATACAACTTAAGGCAGATATGAAGGATTTCCATATTGAAATCAATCAACAAATGAAGGTGTTACACAAAAACATCGGAATGATATTGTGCAAGCACTTCGTCCACAACAACAAAAGATAGCTTTGTTCCTTTCTATGGCAATCGATGATCCGGAGGAGTATCTTGAGTGGGAATGGCAAATGGAAAAAGTGTTTAGATTTCGAAACTTTCCAAAGAACAAGAGGTGATGCGTGCCACAAAGGAGTTTGAAGACTATGCTTATAGTTGGTGGCAACAACTAATTGAAAACAACTCATTAAATCTTGGTTAGATTTGAAGGCGTTTATGAGAAGCGAGTTTGTGCCATCCTATTATGCTCAGAATTGCTTCACCATCCGGAGAATATCACACAAGGGAGTAATATTGTCCAAGATTACTATTTTGAACTGCAAGATGCGATGTGTCGTGCGGTGTCACTAGTCCATCAAGGGAGAAGGCATACTTCAAGGGTGGCTTGAATTCGAGATCGCCGCTGCACTTCAACATAAATATTTTAGTAGCATGCATGATCTTGTGAATTATGCTATTATACAGAGAAGAGACTTATGGAGAAACGTACATCACGGTTCAATCCATGTCCATACTTCAGCTCTTATGGTTCCACTAGTGTGACACATGAGAAGATGACCGAGCATGGGACTTTCCCTTCGGTAAAGGAGACATCTTATGCTGCCCCAATGATACATACAACAATTGAGATGCATCAAAACCTATGTGAGAATGAGAGCCACATAGCCAAATTGAGAGATAGTGCTAAAAGAGTGAGTGTGTGATTCCACCATATGTGAGTTTGAGAGCATCCAAACTGAGAGTGTGAGAGATACACCAAAAGAAAAGAGAGAAGTGGAAGATGGACAAAGTGAGGTTGATTTTGAAACTAACACATTAATATCTACTTCTAGTGTTGTTTCTCACATTGTGCAGGTTGATATTAAAGAAGAGGAATCAAATGTTCAACAACTGGCACCATTGGAGATAAACGATGAGGAGATAATCATAGTTAAAGATGAAGTACTTGCTGATCCATTGTTACATCATGAAGATTTAATACTTACAACACCTACATCAATTGAAGAGAATGATAGAGGTAACCATATTGGTTCTGAATTTATTTGTGAAAAGGTGAGTAATTGTGAGAACTCATGTGTTCATTCGAAAATTCCATGTTCTGAAATTTCTTTGGTCAATTTACATAATGTGGAATTAATTACTCATAAGGAAGTTCTTTCTAGAATATCTCCGATGATTCTTTATATTATATTATGTTCGATGACCCTAAAGAGCTATCTAGTGTCATTGAGAATGTTGCTGAAATTGCATATTTAAAATCACTAGTTAGTTCCTATGCCTACACATATAAGTTCAATTTGATCGGAGATTATGGTGTAGATGACAACTTTTATGTTTATCGAATATGCATTACATGTGATAAGCTTGCCGAGTTGAAATTGCATATTTTGGACAAACAATCTTTTATACCACATCATGATCACAATGAGATGAGGTTTAACAATAGTGCTTACTGTTTACAAAGATTTCTTGTGCCTACTTTTTCCTCTTCGATGAACAATCATGTACAAATAATCGAGTAGCGCAATTGAAGCAAGGAAGGCACTTAAAATTTTATCTTCCATATTTGAACCGTTTGATCTGGTTTTGCCCATTAATGACTTGTCCACGTGCCCATGAAAGTCGAGGACGACTTTTTCTTATGGGAGGAGAATGGTGTGAATGAAAACATTGCAATGTATGCATTTGATAGCTATTGTAGTATCAATTGGTTTGTGCAAAACAGTGAGGATGAGAATAACACAATAATTGATTCATACATATACCACGCATATGTGTTGTTCTTTTTGCTTACTACACCTCCAAGTAATAGTAATGTGAAAGACGAAAGGGTGTAATCGACCAATACACATACCATGCATACACATTGTATTCTTTGTTTAGTACAATTTCAGGGCTATCAAAAGCGAGGACGGCTTTTCTTGAAGAAGGAGGATGATGCGGATACGCACACGCTTAGCACTTTTCGGCGAATACATTATTTAATTGGAAAGAAGTATTGAGCCGCATTAAATATTGTCGGTGAATTTGTTTCTAAAGGAGTTTCTTTTAATTGATGATGAACTTGGAATACTACATCATGCTATTATTTTACGTACTCTTAGGTATGATTCATGTGAAGACTTGGGAGAGCAAAGGAGGAGCACAAGGACTAAAACTACAAGTTTTGGATAAGATTTACAAGCTAAATTCGGACCTCCCACGTCCTCAATCCAATTCAAACTCGGATTCAACTCAGAATTCAATTCGGATTCGGTTCGGGACAGCCTGACAGGCAGTTACTAAAAGGCCATAACTTTCACAAACGGAGTCCGATTCAGGTGTTCTTGTACTGTTGGAAAGATAATATCAAGGGCTACGCAATGGATCCAGCCCCACCTTCAAATTCGTCACGGATAAAAGTTATGACCGAAACATGGTGACGGTTTAATTTTAGGTTTTCCTTTTGTGTGAGTTTGTTTCCAAATACATGTAGGGATGAGTTAGAGTTGGTTTAGAACCTCTTGGCCAGCCATGAGGTGGATAGGGTACTATATATTGAGGGTTAGACCCCCATTGTAAGGCGGACCACGTTTGAGAATAATCAATCTACTAAAGTATGTTCGAGTTAGCATTGCTACCGAAGTTCTATAGGGAATTAGGAGTGATTTTCTTCAATCAAGATCGTTCAGCCTTTCCGTTGGGAATTGGGTGCACGATAGATCTTCGCTTGGTGGTCGGCGAAATCAACACGAGTGTGTTTTGGCGGATTAAAGAGTGTTCGTCCCTTGCATTGGCATTGGAGGATCATTACGATTCATCAAGACTCCGTGAGTATCCATCCCACGTCGAGAAGATCGGGCACCCGTATCATCTTGGTATCGAGGCGCGGTTTACTCGGTGGGATCTTATCCTTTAAATTTCAGTTATTACTTATTGTCCTATAGTCCATAAACCGAAAACACAAAAAAAATCCAAACCCTAGTTTTTGCATCTGTTATTTTCGTGAGTTTTGTTAAGTTTTCGTCCATTAGAATTTTTGTTTACGTGCTGATCATCGTGTTCCTTTGCGTCACTTAATCTTTGTGTCCAATCAAAAAATTCAAAAAAAAATCCGATTGCTACATGCGTGAACAGTACTGCTACAGTACCGTGAACAGTGCTGCTACAGTGCCACGCGAAAAAAAAATCCACACTGTGGCTATTTCTGTTACATATATCCTTAATTTCTGTTCATCTTGAGACTAGTCTTTGATAATTGCATTAAGGGCTGTTCTTGGTATTAATTTACACCTGCTGAAATATTATTCTTTTGGGAAAGGAAAGCTAAACCTTAGTGCCAACTACAAGTAAAAAAAAAAAGGAAATAAAGAAAGAAAGAAGGCAGCCGACAAAAAAGAGAGAGCCACGGCTTGAGCAAAAAAAAAGAAGAAAAGAGAGAGAAGAAAAAAAAGGAAGAAAAAACCATTGGCCAAATTTAGGATGAGCTCTTAGTCCATAATTTCAGCTTGTGTATTTAATTCCTTTGAGCAATCTTGTGCCCTTACATTCATATCATTGCAATTGGCTAGCGTCTCTCCTAGTACTTGGTGCAAAACGAGCTATCTAATCTTTAATTTCATATTGCCTCTAGTTAGCTCATTCCTTTTGTTTGCATCGAGTCACATTGATCTTTGTGTGTGCGTTCATATACTTCACTTAAATCTTTTGGATCAGCACATAGGCAAAGTATTCTAACTTGGATTATTACTTAATTTTACAACATCGAGAAATCAGATCGTAGGATAAATACTTCCTAACCAAACTCCACAAAATATCCTTTGCCGGGCAATTGTGAGTCACTTTTAAATCCGCTTGATCATCACTCGTTATTATAGCCACCACCAAGTGTAAGTTTCTTTTGGCCTCAATTCACTTCAGAAATATGAGAACTTTACTTGTGAGAGAAAAGAGTGAGAACGAGTGATTTATACTAATCATCCATATACCTTGTTATTGCTTTGTGTTGTCTTTGCACAATCTAACTATGTCAGGTGGAGAAGACAACTATGGTGATGAGAATGAAGTTAATCTTAATGCCCCGGTGACTCGCTTTAAACATCAGGCATTGAGAAGTACATTGCAACAAGAGCTCCAATTAGGCACCACTGCTAAGCACGTACAACTTAAGGCAGATATGAAGGATTTCCATATTGAAATCAATCAACAAATGAAGGTGTTACACAAAACATCGGAATGATATTGTGCAAGCACTTCGTCCACAACAACAAAAAGATAGCTTTGTTCCTTTCTATGGCAATCGATGATCCGAGAGAGTATCTTGAGTGGGAATGGCAAATGGAAAAAGTGTTTAGATTTCAAACTTTCCAAAGAACAAGAGGTGATGCGTGCCACAAAGGAGTTTGAAGACTATGCTTATAGTTGGTGGCAACAACTAATTGAAAACAACTCATTAAATCTTGGTTAGATTTGAAGGCGTTTATGAGAAGCGAGTTTGTGCCATCCTATTATGCTCGAGAATTGCTTCACCATCCGGAGAATATCACACAAGGGAGTAATATTGTCCAAGATTACTATTTTGAACTGCAAGATGCGATGTGTCGTGCGGTGTCACTAGTCCATCAAGGGAGAAGGCATACTTCAAGGGTGGCTTGAATTCGAGATCGCCGCTGCACTTCAACATAAATATTTTAGTAGCATGCATGATCTTGTGAATTATGCTATTATACAGGAGAAGAGACTTATGGAGAAACGTACATCACGGTTCAATCCATGTCCATACTTCAGCTCTTATGGTTCCACTAGTGTGACACATGAGAAGATGACCGAGCATGGGACTTTCCTTGATAAGGAGACATCTTATGCTGCCCCAATGATACATACAACAATTGAGATGCATCAAAACCTATGTGAGAATGAGAGCCACATAGCCAAATTGAGAGATAGTGCTAAAAAGAGTGAGCTGTGTGATTCCACCATATGTGAGTTTGAGAGCATCCAAACGAGAGTGTGAGAGATACACCAAAAGAAAAGAGAGAAGTGGAAGATGGACAAAGTGAGGTTGATTTTGAAACTAACACATTAATATCTACTTCTAGTGTTGTTTCTCACATTGTGCAGGTTGATATTAAAGAAGAGAATCAAATGTTCAACAACCGGCACCATTGGAGATAAACGATGAGGAGATAATCATAGTTAAAGATGAAGTACTTGCTGATCCATTGTTACATCATGAAGATTTAATACTTACAACACCTACATCAATTGAAGAGAATGATAGAGGTAACCATATTGGTTCTGAATTTATTTGTGAAAAGGTGAGTAATTGTGAGAACTCATGTGTTCATTCGAAAATTCCATGTTCTGAAATTTCTTTGGTCAATTTACATAATGTGGAATTAATTACTCATAAGGAAGTTCTTTCTAGAATATCTCCTGATGATTCTTTATATTATATTATGTTCGATGACCCTAAAGAGCTATCTAGTGTCATTGAGAATGTTGCTGAAATTGCATATTTAAAATCACTAGTTAGTTCCTATGCCTACACATATAAGTTCAATTTGATCGGAGATTATGGTGTAGATGACAACTTTTATGTTTATCGAATATGCATTACATGTGATAAGCTTGCCGAGTTGAAATTGCATATTTTGGACAAACAATCTTTTATACCACATCATGATCACAATGAGATGAGGTTTAACAATAGTGCTTACTGTTTACAAAGATTTCTTGTGCCTACTTTTTCCTCTTTCGATGAACAATCATGTACAAATAATCAGAGTAGCGCAGCTGAAGCAAGGAAGGCACTTAAAATTTTATCTTCCATATTTGAACCGTTTGATCTGGTTTTGCCCATTAATGACTTGTCCACGTGCCATAAAGTCGAGGACGACTTTTTCTTATGGGAGGGAGAATGGTGTGAATGAAAACATTGCAATGTATGCATTTGATAGCTATTGTAGTATCAATTGGTTTGTGCAAAACAGTGAGGATGAGAATAACACAATAATTGATTCATACATATACCACGCATATGTGTTGTTCTTTTTGCTTACTACACCTCCAAGTAATAGTAATGTGAAAGACGAAAGGGGTGTAACTGACCAATACACATACCATGCATACACATTGTATTCTTTGTTTAGTACAATTTCAGGCTATCAAAAGCCGAGGACGGCTTTTCTTGAAGAAGGGGAGGATGATGCGGATACGCTGCACGCTTAGCACTTTTCGGCGAATACATTATTTAATTGGAAAGAAGTATTGAGCCGCATTAAATATTGTCAGGTGAATTTCTTTCTAAAGGAGTTTCTTTTAATTGATGATGAACTTGGAATACTACATCATGCTATTATTTTACGTACTCTTAGGTATGATTCATGTGAAGACTTGGGAGAGCAAAAGGGAGGAGCACAAGGACTAAAACTACAAGTTTTTGATAAGATTTACAAGCTAAATTCGGACCTCCCACGTCCTCAATCCAATTCAAACTCGGATTCAACTCAGAATTCAATTCGGATTCGGTTCGGGACAGCCTGACAGGCAGTTACTAAAAAGGCCATAACTTTCACAAACGGAGTCCGATTCAGGTGTTCTTGTACTCGTTGGAAAGATAATTTCAAGGGCTACGCAATGGATCCGGCCCCACCTTCAAATTCGTCACGGATAAAAGTTATGACCGAAACATGGTGACGGTTTAATTTTAGGTTTTTCCTTTTGTGTGAGTTTGTTTCCAAATACATGTTGGGATGAGTTAGAGTTGGTTTAGAACCTCTTGGCCAGCCATGAGGTGGATAGGGTACTATATATTGAGGGTTAGACCCCCATTGTAAGGCGGACCACGTTTGAGAATAATGAATCTACTAAAGTTTGTTCGAGTTAGCATTGCTACCAAGTTCTATAGGGAATTAGGAGTGATTTTCTTCAATCAAGATTGTTCAGCCTTTCCGTTGGGAATTGGGTGCACGATAGATCTTCGCTTGGTGGTCGTGAAATCAACACGAGTGTGTTTGGCGGATTAAAGAGTGTTCGTCCCTTGCATTGGCATTGGAGGATCATTACGATTCATCAAGACTCCCGTGAGTATCCATCCTACGTCGAGAAGATCGGGCGACCCCGTATCATCTTGGTATCAGAGCGCGGTTTACTCGGTAGGATCTTATCCCTTTAAATTTCAGTTATTACTTATTGTCCTATAGTCCATAAACCGAAAACACAAAAAAAATCCAAACCCTAGTTTTTGCATCTGTTATTTTCGTGAGTTTTGTTAAGTTTTCGTCCATTAGAATTTTTGTTTACGTGCTGATCATCGTGTTCCTTTGCGTCACTTAATCTTTGTGTCCAATCAAAATTCAAAAAAAATCCGATTGCTACATGCGTGAACAAGATCTGCTACTGATCAAGTGAGCAAAGTCTTCGCTCTGATGCATGCGAAAAAAATATCCACACTGTGGCTATTTCTGTTACATATATCCTTAATTTCTGTTCATCTTGAGACTAGTCTTTGATAATTGCATTAAGGGCTGTTCTTGGTATTAATTTATACCTGCTGAAATATTATTCTTTTGGGAAGGGAAAGCTAAACCTTAGTGCCAACTACAAGTAAAAAAAAAGAAGGAAATAAAGAAAGAAAGAAGGCAGCCGACAAAAAAAAGAGAGAGAGCCACGGCTTGAGCAAAAAAAAAAGAGAGAAGAAGAAAAAAAAGGAAGAAAAAAAAACCATTGGCCAAATTTAGGATGAGCTCTTAGTCCATAATTTCAGCTTGTGTATTTAATTCCTTTGAGCAATCTTGTGCCCTTACATTCATATCATTGCAATTGGCTAGCGTCTCTCCTAGTACTTGGTGCAAAAGCGAGCTATCTAATCTTTAATTTCATATTGCCTCTAGTTAGCTCATTCCTTTGTTTGCATCGAGTCACATTGATCTTTGCGTGTGCGTTCATATACTTCACTTAAATCTTTTGGATCAGCACATAGGCAAAGTATTCTAACTTGGATTATTACTTAATTTTACAACATCGAGAAATCAGATCGTGTAGGATAAATACTTCCTAACCAAACTCCACAAAATATCCCTTGCCGGGCAATTGTGAGTCACTTTTAAATCCGCTTGATCATCACTCGTTATTATAGCCACCACCAAGTGTAAGTTTCTTTTGGCCTCAATTCACTTCAGAAATATGAGAACTTTACTTGTGAGAGAAAAGAGTGAGAACGAGTGATTTATACTAATCATCCATATACCTTGTTATTGCTTTGTGTTGTCTTTGCACAATCTAACTATGTCAGGTGGAGAAGACAACTATGGTGATGAGAATGAAGTTAATCTTAATGCCCCGGTGACTCGCTTTAAACATCAGGCATTGAGAAGTACATTGCAACAAGAGCTCCAATTAGGCACCACTGCTAAGCACGTACAACTTAAGGCAGATATGAAGGATTTCCATATTGAAATCAATCAACAAATGAAGGTGTTACACAAAAACATCGTGAATGATATTGTGCAAGCACTTCGTCCACAACAACAAAAAGATAGCTTTGTTCCTTTCTATGGCACTGATGATCCAGAGGAGTATCTTGAGTGGGAATGGCAAATGGAAAAAGTGTTTAGATTTCAGAAACTTTCCAAAGAACAAGAGGTGATGCGTGCCACAAAGGAGTTTGAAGACTATGCTTATAGTTGGTGGCAACAACTAATTGGAAAACAACTCATTAAATCTTGGTTAGATTTGAAGGCGTTTATGAGAAGCGAGTTTGTGCCATCCTATTATGCTCAGGAATTGCTTCACCATCTGGAGAATATCACACAAGGGAGTAATATTGTCCAAGATTACTATTTTGAACTGCAAGATGCGATGTGTCGTGCTTAGGTGTCACTAGTCCATCAAGGAGAAGGCATACTTCAAGGGTGGCTTGAATTCTGAGATCGCCGCTGCACTTCAACATAAATATTTTAGTAGCATGCATGATCTTGTGAATTATGCTATTATACAGGAGAAGAGACTTATGGAGAAACGTACATCACGGTTCAATCCATGTCCATACTTCAGCTCTTATGGTTCCACTAGTGTGACACATGAGAAGATGACCGAGCATGGGACTTTCCCTTCGGTAAAGGAGACATCTTATGCTGCCCCAATGATACATACAACAATTGAGATGCATCAAAACCTATGTGAGAATGAGAGCCACATAGCCAAATTGAGAGATAGTGCTAAAAAGAGTGAGCTGTGTGATTCCACCATATGTGAGTTTGAGAGCATCCAAACTGAGAGTGTGAGAGATACACCAAAAGAAAAGAGAGAAGTGGAAGATGGACAAAGTGAGGTTGATTTTGAAACTAACACATTAATATCTACTTCTAGTGTTGTTTCTCACATTGTGCAGGTTGATATTAAAGAAGAGGAATCAAATGTTCAACAACGGCACCATTGGAGATAAACGATGAGGAGATAATCATAGTTAAAGATGAAGTACTTGCTGATCCATTGTTACATCATGAAGATTTAATACTTACAACACCTACATCAATTGAAGAGAATGATAGAGGTAACCATATTGGTTCTGAATTTATTTGTGAAAAGGTGAGTAATTGTGAGAACTCATGTGTTCATTCGAAAATTCCATGTTCTGAAATTTCTTTGGTCAATTTACATAATGTGGAATTAATTACTCATAAGGAAGTTCTTTCTAGAATATCTCCGATGATTCTTTATATTATATTATGTTCGATGACCCTAAAGAGCTATCTAGTGTCATTGAGAATGTTGCTGAAATTGCATATTTAAAATCACTAGTTAGTTCCTATGCCTACACATATAAGTTCAATTTGATCGGAGATTATGGTGTAGATGACAACTTTTATGTTTATCGAATATGCATTACATGTGATAAGCTTGCCGAGTTGAAATTGCATATTTTGGACAAACAATCTTTTATACCACATCATGATCACAATGAGATGAGGTTTAACAATAGTGCTTACTGTTTACAAAGATTTCTTGTGCCTACTTTTTCCTCTTTCGATGAACAATCATGTACAAATAATCGAGTAGCGCAGTGAAGCAAGGAAGGCACTTAAAATTTTATCTTCCATATTTGAACCGTTTGATCTGGTTTTGCCCATTAATGACTTGTCCACGTGCTTTCAAAGTCGAGGACGACTTTTTCTTATGGGAGGAGAATGGTGTGAATGAAAACATTGCAATGTATGCATTTGATAGCTATTGTAGTATCAATTGGTTTGTGCAAAACAGTGAGGATGAGAATAACACAATAATTGATTCATACATATACCACGCATATGTGTTGTTCTTTTTGCTTACTACACCTCCAAGTAATAGTAATGTGAAAGACGAAAGGGGTGTAACTGACCAATACACATACCATGCATACACATTGTATTCTTTGTTTAGTACAATTTCAGGCTATCAAAAGCCGAGGACGGCTTTTCTTGAAGAAGGGGAGGATGATGCGGATACGCACACGCTTAGCACTTTTCAGGCGAATACATTATTTAATTGGAAAGAAGTATTGAGCCGCATTAAATATTGTCAGGTGAATTTCTTTCTAAAGGAGTTTCTTTTAATTGATGATGAACTTGGAATACTACATCATGCTATTATTTTACGTACTCTTAGGTATGATTCATGTGAAGACTTGGGAGAGCAAAAGGGAGGAGCACAAGGACTAAAACTACAAGTTTTTGATAAGATTTACAAGCTAAATTCGGACCTCCACGTCCTCAATCCAATTCAAACTCGGATTCAACTCAGAATTCAATTCGGATTCGGTTCGGGACAGCCTGACAGGCAGTTACTAAAAAGGCCATAACTTTCACAAACGGAGTCCGATTCAGGTGTTCTTGTACTCGTTGGAAAGATAATTTCAAGGGCTACGCAATGGATCCGGCCCCACCTTCAAATTCGTCACGGATAAAAAGTTATGACCGAAACATGGTGACGGTTTAATTTTAGGTTTTTCCTTTTGTGTGAGTTTGTTTCAAATACATGTTGGGATGAGTTAGAGTTGGTTTAGAACCTCTTGGCCAGCCATGAGGTGGATAGGGTACTATATATTGAGGGTTAGACCCCCATTGTAAGGCGGACCACGTTTGAGAATAATGAATCTACTAAAGTTTGTTCGAGTTAGCATTGCTACCGAAGTTCTATAGGGAATTAGGAGTGATTTTCTTCAATCAAGATTGTTCAGCCTTTCCGTTGGGAATTGGGTGCACGATAGATCTTCGCTTGGTGGTCGGCGAAATCAACACGAGTGTGTTTTGGCGGATTAAAGAGTGTTCGTCCCTTGCATTGGCATTGGAGGATCATTACGATTCATCAAGACTCCCGTGAGTATCCATCCTACGTCGAGAAGATCGGCGACCCGTATCATCTTGGTATCGAGCGCGGTTTACTCGGTAGGATCTTATCCTTTAAATTTCAGTTATTACTTATTGTCCTATAGTCCATAAACCGAAAACACAAAAAAAAAATCCAAACCCTAGTTTTTGCATCTGTTATTTTCGTGAGTTTTGTTAAGTTTTCGTCCATTAGAATTTTTGTTTACGTGCTGATCATCGTGTTCCTTTGCGTCACTTAATCTTTGTGTCCAATCAAAATTCAAAAAATCCGATTGCTACATGCGTGAACAGATCTGCTACAATGCGTGAGCGAATCTTCTGCCATGCTCACAAAAAAAAATATCCACACCGTGGCTATTTCATTACATATATCCTTAATTTCTGTTCATCTTGAGACTAGTCTTTGATAATTGCATTAAGGGTTGTTCTTGGTATTAATTTACACCTGCTGAAATATTATTCTTTTGGGAAGGGAAAGCTAAACCTTAGTGCCAACTACAAGTAAAAAAAAGAAGGAAATAAAGAAAGAAAGAAGGCAGCCGACAAAAAAAAGAGAGAGAGCCACGGCTTGAGCAAAAAAAAAGAAGAAAAAGAGAGAAGAAGAAAAAAAAAGGAAGAAAAAAAAACCATTGGCCAAATTTAGGATGAGCTCTTAGTCCATAATTTCAGCTTGTGTATTTAATTCCTTTGAGCAATCTTGTGCCCTTACATTCATATCATTGCAATTGGCTAGCGTCTCTCCTAGTACTTGGTGCAAAACGAGCTATCTAATCTTTAATTTCATATTGCCTCTAGTTAGCTCATTCCTTTTGTTTGCATCGAGTCACATTGATCTTTGCGTGTGCGTTCATATACTTCACTTAAATCTTTGGATCAGCACATAGGCAAAGTATTCTAACTTGGATTATTACTTAATTTTACAACATCGAGAAATCAGATCGTGTAGGATAAATACTTCCTAACCAAACTCCACAAAATATCCCTTGCCGGGCAATTGTGAGTCACTTTTAAATCCGCTTGATCATCACTCGTTATTATAGCCACCACCAAGTGTAAGTTTCTTTTGGCCTCAATTCACTTCAGAAATATGAGAACTTTACTTGTGAGAGAAAAGAGTGAGAACGAGTGATTTATACTAATCATCCATATACCTTGTTATTGCTTTGTGTTGTCTTTGCACAATCTAACTATGTCAGGTGGAGAAGACAACTATGGTGATGAGAATGAAGTTAATCTTAATGCCCGGTGACTCGCTTTAAACATCGTGCATTGAGAAGTACATTGCAACAAGAGCTCCAATTAGGCACCACTGCTAAGCACGCATACAACTTAAGGCAGATATGAAGGATTTCCATATTGAAATCAATCAACAAATGAAGGTGTTACACAAAAACATCGGGAATGATATTGTGCAAGCACTTCGTCCACAACAACAAAAAGATAGCTTTGTTCCTTTCTATGGCACTGATGATCCAGAGGAGTATCTTGAGTGGGAATGGCAAATGGAGAAAGTGTTTAGATTTCAGAAACTTTCCAAAGACCAAGAGGTGATGTGCCACAAAGGAGTTTGAAGACTATGCTTATAGTTGGTGGCAACAACTAATTGGAAAACAACTCATTAAATCTTGGTTAGATTTGAAGGCGTTTATGAGAAGCGAGTTTGTGCCATCCTATTATGCTCAGGAATTGCTTCACCATCTGGAGAATATCACACAAGGGAGTAATATTGTCCAAGATTACTATTTTGAACTGCAAGATGCGATGTGTCGTGCCGGTGTCACTAGTCCATCAAGGGAGAAGGCATACTTCAAGGGTGGCTTGAATTCTGAGATCGCCGCTGCACTTCAACATAAATATTTTAGTAGCATGCATGATCTTGTGAATTATGCTATTATACAGGAGAAGAGACTTATGGAGAAACGTACATCACGGTTCAATCCATGTCCATACTTCAGCTCTTATGGTTCCACTAGTGTGACACATGAGAAGATGACCGAGCATGGGACTTTCCTTTCGGTAAAGGAGACATCTTATGCTGCCCCAATGATACATACAACAATTGAGATGCATCAAAACCTATGTGAGAATGAGAGCCACATAGCCAAATTGAGAGATAGTGCTAAAAGAGTGAGCTGTGTGATTCCACCATATGTGAGTTTGAGAGCATCCAAACTGAGAGTGTGAGAGATACACCAAAAGAAAAGAGAGAAGTGGAAGATGGACAAAGTGAGGTTGATTTTGAAACTAACACATTAATATCTACTTCTAGTGTTGTTTCTCACATTGTGCAGGTTGATATTAAAGAAGAGGAATCAAATGTTCAACAACTGGCACCATTGGAGATAAACGATGAGGAGATAATCATAGTTAAAGATGAAGTACTTGCTGATCCATTGTTACATCATGAAGATTTAATACTTACAACACCTACATCAATTGAAGAGAATGATAGAGGTAACCATATTGGTTCTGAATTTATTTGTGAAAAGGTGAGTAATTGTGAGAACTCATGTGTTCATTCGAAAATTCCATGTTCTGAAATTTCTTTGGTCAATTTACATAATGTGGAATTAATTACTCATAAGGAAGTTCTTTCTAGAATATCTCCTGATGATTCTTTATATTATATTATGTTCGATGACCCTAAAGAGCTATCTAGTGTCATTGAGAATGTTGCTGAAATTGCATATTTAAAATCACTAGTTAGTTCCTATGCCTACACATATAAGTTCAATTTGATCGGAGATTATGGTGTAGATGACAACTTTTATGTTTATCGAATATGCATTACATGTGATAAGCTTGCCGAGTTGAAATTGCATATTTTGGACAAACAATCTTTTATACCACATCATGATCACAATGAGATGAGGTTTAACAATAGTGCTTACTGTTTACAAAGATTTCTTGTGCCTACTTTTTCCTCTTTCGATGAACAATCATGTACAAATAATCAGAGTAGCGCAGCTGAAGCAAGGAAGGCACTTAAAATTTTATCTTCCATATTTGAACCGTTTGATCTGGTTTTGCCCATTAATGACTTGTCCACGTGCCAGCAAAGTCGAGGACGACTTTTCTTATGGGAGGGAGAATGGTGTGAATGAAAACATTGCAATGTATGCATTTGATAGCTATTGTAGTATCAATTGGTTTGTGCAAAACAGTGAGGATGAGAATAACACAATAATTGATTCATACATATACCACGCATATGTGTTGTTCTTTTGCTTACTACACCTCAAGTAATAGTAATGTGAAAGACGAAAGGGTGTAATCGACCAATACACATACCATGCATACACATTGTATTCTTTGTTTAGTACAATTTCAGGCTATCAAAAGCGAGGACGGCTTTTCTTGAAGAAGGGAGGATGATGCGGATACGCACACGCTTAGCACTTTTCAGGCGAATACATTATTTAATTGGAAAGAAGTATTGAGCCGCATTAAATATTGTCAGGTGAATTTCTTTCTAAAGGAGTTTCTTTTAATTGATGATGAACTTGGAATACTACATCATGCTATTATTTTACGTACTCTTAGGTATGATTCATGTGAAGACTTGGGAGAGCAAAAGGGAGGAGCACAAGGACTAAAACTACAAGTTTTGATAAGATTTACAAGCTAAATTCGGACCTCCCACGTCCTCAATCCAATTCAAACTCGGATTCAACTCAGAATTCAATTCGGATTCGGTTCGGGACAGCCTGACAGGCAGTTACTAAAAAGGCCATAACTTTCACAAACGGAGTCCGATTCAGGTGTTCTTGTACTCGTTGGAAAGATAATTTCAAGGGCTACAAATGGATCCGGCCCCACCTTCAAATTCGTCACGGATAAAAGTTATGACCGAAACATGGTGACGGTTTAATTTTAGGTTTTTCCTTTTGTGTGAGTTTGTTTCCAAATACATGTTGGGATGAGTTAGAGTTGGTTTAGAACCTCTTGGCCAGCCATGAGGTGGATAGGGTACTATATATTGAGGGTTAGACCCCCATTGTAAGGCGGACCACGTTTGAGAATAATGAATCTACTAAAGTTTGTTCGAGTTAGCATTGCTACCGAAGTTCTATAGGGAATTAGGAGTGATTTTCTTCAATCAAGATTGTTCAGCCTTTCCGTTGGGAATTGGGTGCACGATAGATCTTCGCTTGGTGGTCGGCGAAATCAACACGAGTGTGTTTTGGCGGATTAAAGAGTGTTCGTCCCTTGCATTGGCATTGGAGGATCATTACGATTCATCAAGACTCCCGTGAGTATCCATCCTACGTCGAGAAGATCGGGCGACCCCGTATCACTTCTTCCCCTTTTGCTCTCCCGTCAAACGGGCTTGTTTCCTCCTTGATCAACCGCATGGGCTGCTTGATTGAGAAATTGTTGGACAGATATATCATAGCTCCTTGCCCGCATGGACTCTCCTTGTCATGACTCGTGGTAGGTTGGTCCTTCTCTACTTGATCTTCTGTTGCTTCAAATCTGAGAAGGCATAACATATTTGCATTAGGTAGTATATTATTCTCATCTAACGTCTCCTGGAAGCTCTATCTTGTATGCATTATCATTGATCTTGGCAAGCACTTTAAAAGGACCATCACCATGGGGCATCAATTTTGATTTACGCTTCTTCGGAAAGCGTTCTTTGCGAAGGTGTACCCAGCCTGGATCACCTGGTTCAAATAACATTTTCTTTCTAGTCTTGTTAGCCTTAGAAGCATAAGCATGTACCTTCTTTTCAATTACCTCTTTAGTCTTTTCATGGAGCTTCTTCACAAAATCAGCACGCTTAGAAGCCTCCATATTTGTACATTCTTGTAATGGAAGTGGCATCAAGTCAAGTGGTGTGATCGGTTTGAAACCATACACCACCTCAAATGGACATAGTTGAGTTGTAGAATGCACCACCCGATTATATGCAAATTCAACATGCGGTAGGAATTTTCCCACTCTTTTAAATTCTTTTTTATTATTAGCCACAGCAGCATTGAGAGTGTACGGTTCATGACCTCTGTTTGTCCATTGGTTTGTGGATGACAAGTTGTCGAAAAGAGCAACTTTGTCCCAAGTTTGGCCCACAAAGTCTTCTAAAAGTAGTTCATAAATTTGACGTCACGATCAATTACAATGGTTCTTGGCATGCCATGCAGTCTCACAATTTCCCTGAAAAACAAGTCAGCTACATGCGACGCGTCGTCGCTCTTTTGACAGGGAATAAAATGAGCCATTTTAGAAAACCTATCCACAAGTACAAACACAGAATCCCTCCCCCTCTTAGTTCTAGGCAATCCTAAAACAAAATCCATACTAATATCTTCCCAAGGAGCGCTAGAAACAGGAAGTGGAGTATACAAACCATGTGGATTGAGCTTTGACTTCGCTTTATGGCACGTCACGCATCGTTGAACAAACCTCTCAACATCTCACCTCATCTTAGGCCAATAGAAATGATCAGCTAACATCATGTACGTCTTCTCTCTTCCAAAGTGACCCATCAATCCTCCTGCATGAGACTCCTGCAATAGTAGCAAACGCACAGAAGACTCTGGAAACATAGTTTGTTCATACTAAAGAGAAAACCATCATGAACATGAAACTTATCCCACCCTTTCCCATCTCTGCAATTAGAATATGGTGCTGCAAAGTCATGATCAGAAGCATATAAATCTTTCAAACTTTCTAGCCCTGGAACCTTTACTTCCAATTGAGTGAAAAGCACATGTTTCCTAGACAATGCATCAGCTACCACATTTTCCTTACCTTTCTTGTATTTAACAACATATGGAAAAGTCTCAATGAATTCAACCCACTTAGCATGTCTACGGTTCAGTTTAGCTTGACCTTTCAAATATTTCAAATCTTCATGATCAGAATGAATGACAAATTCTTTAGGCCAAAGATAATGTTGCCAAGTCTCTAATGTGCGCACAAGAGCATACAATTCTTTATCATAAACAGGATAATTTAATTGTGCACCATGAAGTTTCTCACTGAAATACGCAACAGGTTTTCCTTCTTGCATCAAAACACCACCAATACCTATTCCACTAGCGTCACATTCAATCTCAAATGTTTTAGTGAAATCAAGTAAAACAAGCAATGGTGCTTCAGTTAAACATTTCTTCAATTCAGCAAAAGCTTTATCTTGTTTTTCTCCCCACTCAAAAGTGACTCCTTTTTTAGTTAATTGATTTAATGGAGCAGCAATAGTACTACAATCTTTTACAAATCGGCGATAAAAACTAGCAAGTCCATGAAAGCTACGAATTTGACTAACATTGATAGGAGTGGACCAATTTCAAATAGCTTCAATTTTAGATTCATCTACTTCAATTCCTTGAGCTGAAACAACATAGCCTAAGAACACCACTTTGTTTGTGCAAAAAGTACACTTCTCAAGATTAGCATACATTTGTTCGGTTCTTAGCACTTGTCTAATGTGTTCAACATGTTCCTGCAATGAGTGGCTATATATCAAAATGTCATCAAAATAGACTACCACAAATTTTCCAATGAAGTGTCTAAAAACATGGTTCATTAATCGCATGAATGTACTAGGGGCATTAGATAAACCAAAAGGCATCACTAATCATTCATACAACCCAAATTTTGTTTTAAAGGCTGTCTTCCACTCATCACCATGTTTCATTCGAATTTGATGATATCCGCTACGCAAATCAATGATAGAAAAGATAGTAGAGCCACTCAATTCATCAAGCATATCATCTAACCTAGGAATAGGATGACGATAACGAATGGTAATGTTATTGATTGCTCTACAGTCTACACACATTCTCCATGTACCATCTTTCTTAGGAACAAGAATGACAGGGACGGCACAAGGGCTAAGACTTTCGCGTACATACCCTTTTTCCATGAGTGCTTGAACTTGTCGCTGAATTTCCTTTGTCTCCTCCGGATTTGTGCGGTACGGCGGACGGTTGGGAAGTGGAGCTCCAGGTACCAAGTCAATTTGATGTTCGATGCCTCGAACGGGTGGTAAACCAGCGGGTACGTCCTCCGGAAAAACATCCTCATAATCTTGTAACACATGAGAAACCACACTAGGAAGAGAGGTTAAGTCATTAGTAGAAAGCAAAACTTCTTTATATAGTAATACCAAATGCTCTAAAGGGGATCAATTCTCATCTCTCGCAACTCAGATTTGGTGGCTATCATGACTAACTTTTTCTCTCCCTCACCCTTTTTTCCACTCAGTTTTAGTTTATGGCTCTCACTCACATTTTGTGGAATTACACCCTTTTGCTCCTTCACTTTCTCACTCTCCACTTTCACCTCAACCTTTTGCATGTTATCATATATAATTTGATAACGAGTTAAAGGCCTTAACAATATTTCTTTATTATTCCACATGAACTTGTATTGATTAGTTCTTCCATCATGAATCACAGAACAATCATATTGCCATGGTCTACCTAATAACAAGTGACATACTTCCATGGACACAACATCACATTCTACAGTATCACGATAAGAACCAATCTGAAAACTAACATCAACTATGTACCCAACATTCATAGACCCATTATTGTTTAACCATTGAATTTGATATGGATGTGGGTGTTTCTTATATTTCAAACCAAGTTTAGTGCAAAGTTCTTTGCTAGCTAAGTTATGACAAATACCCCCATCAATAATAACTTTACAACACTTACCATCTTTACTCACTTGAGCTTTTGTTTGGAAAAGATTGCAGCGTTGTTCATGGTTGGGCTTTGCTTGAACGCTCAATACCGAAGGGGTGCACACAAGGATAGGACCGGATTCGGGGTCACAATACCCATCCCTATATGTTTCTTCTTCGCCTTCTCCCTCATGGCCATTCTCATGCGCCTCGAAATCAGCAAGGTGCTCTCCATCTTCGTCACTAGCAGAATCATATTCTCCATTCTCAGTTATTAACATTACCTTGTTATTTGGACAATCCTTTTGCATATGTCCACGACCAAGACACTTTATGATACGGGGTCGCCCGATCTTCTCGACGTAGGATGGATACTCACGGGAGTCTTGATGAATCGGAATGATCCTCCAATGCCAATGCAAGGGACGAACACTCTTTAATCCGCCAAAACACACTCATGTTGATTTCGCCGACCACCAAGCGAAGATCTATCGTGCACCCAATTCCCAACGGAAAGGCTGAATGATCTTGATTGAAGAAATTCACTCCTAATTCCCCATAGAACTTCGGTAGCAATGCTAAACTCGAACAAACTTTAGTAGATTCATTATTCTCAAACGTGGTCTCCTTACAATGGGGGTCTAACCCTCAATATATAGTTCCCTCTCCACCTCATGGCTGGCCAAGAGGTCCTAAACCAACTCCAACTCATCCCTACATGTATTTGGAAACAAACTCACACAAAAGGAAAAACCTAAATTTAAGCTGTCATAATGTTTCTATCATAAATTTTAATCCGTGTCTAATTTGAAGGTGGGGCCAGATCCATTGCGTAGCCCTTTAAATTATCTTTCCAACGAGTACAAGAACACCTAAATCGGACTCTGTTTGTGAAAGTTATGGCCTTTTTAGTAAATGCCTATCAGGCTGTTCCGAACCGAATCCGAATTAAATTCTGAGTTGAATCCGAGTTTGAATTGGATTGAGCACGTGGGAGATCCGAATTTGGCCTGAAAATCTTATCAAAAACTTGTAGTTTAAGTCCTTGTGCTCCTCCCTTTTGCTCTCCCAAGTCTTCACATGAATCAAACCTAAGAATACATAAAACAATAGCATGAGGTAGTATTCCAAGTTCATCATCAATTAAAAGAAACTCCTTAAGAAACAAATTCACCTGATAATATTTAATGCGGCTCAATACTTCTTTCCAGTAAATTAATGTATTTGACTGAAAAGTGCTAAGCTTGTGCGTATCCGCATCATCCTCCCCTTCTTCAAGAAAAGCCGTCATCGGCTTTTGGTAACCTGAAATTGTACTAAGCAAAGAATACAACGTATATGCATGGTATATATATTTGCCATCAACTCTTCTTTTGCTTAGCATATCAAAAACATCTGAAGGCGTAGTAGATAAAAAGAACAACACATATGCAGCATTGTACATGATTGTACATTAAAGGATAAATAAGTAGGCTTAAGAAATCTTTTGAAACATGCAGCATTGTTGTTGAAACTCATCTCATTGTGATCATGATATGGCACAGAAGATTGTTTATCCAAAATATGCAATTTCAATTCAGCAAACTTATCACATGTAATGCATATTCGGTAAACATAAAACTTATCATCTATACCATAATTTTCAATCAAATTGAACTTATATGTATATGCATAGGTACTAACTAGTGATTTTAAACATGAAATTTTAGCAAAATTCTCAATCACACTAGATAGTTCTTTAGGATCTTCAAACATGATATAATATAAAGAATCATCAGGAGATATTCTCGTAAGAACTTCCTTATGAGTAATCAATTCCACATTATGTAAATTGAGCAAAGAAATTTTAGAACATGGAATTTTCATTCGTATATATGAGTTCCCACAAGTACTCACCATTTCACAATTAATTTCAGCGCCAATATTGTTACCTTTATTGTTCTCCTCAGTTGATGTAGGTGTTGTACGCATTAAATCATCATAATGTAACAACGGGGCTGCAAGTACTTCATCTTTAACTATGATTATCTCCTCATCGTTTATCTCCAATGGTGCCAGTTGTTGAACATTTGGCTCCTCTTCTTTAATATCAACCTGCACAATGTGAGAAACAACACTAGAAGTAGATATTAATATGTTAGTTTCAAAATCAACCTCACTTTGTCTATCTTCTACTTCTCTCTTTTCTTTTGGTGTATCTCACACTCTCAATTTGGATGCTCTCAAACTCACATATGGTGGAATCACACACTCACTCTTTTTAACACTCTCACTCAATTTGGCTATGTGGCTCTTATTCTCACATGGGTTTTGATACATCTCAATTGTTGTATTTATCATTGGGGCAGCACAAGATGTCTCCTTTATCGAAGGGGAAGTCCCATGCTCGGTCATCTTCTCATGTGTCACACTAGTGGAACCATAAGAGCTGAAGTATGAACATAGATTGAACCGTGATGTACGTGTCTCCATAAGTCTCTTCTCCTCCTTAATAGCACAATTCACAAGATCATGCAAGTTACTAAAATATTTATGTTGAAGTATAGCGGCGATCTCGAATTCAAGCCACCCTTGAAGTATGCCTTCTCCTTGATGGACTAGTGACACCCAAGACGACACATCGCATCTTGCAGTTCAAAATAGTAATCTTGGACAGATACTCCCTTATGTGATATTCTCCGGATGGTGAAGCAATTCCTGCGCAAAATAGGATGGCACAAACTCGCTTCTCATAAACGCCTTCAAATCTAACCAAGATTTAATGAGTTGTTTTCTAATTAGTTGTTGCCACCAACTATAAGCATAGTCTTCAAACTCCCTTGTGGCACGATCACCTCTTGGTCTTGAAAAGTTTCAAATCTAAACACTTTCTCCATTTGCCATTCCCACTCAAGATACTCCTCTGGATCATCACTGCCATAGAAACGAACAAAGCTATCTTTTTGTTGTTGCGGACGAAGTGCTTGCACAATATCATTCACGATGTTTTTGTGTAACACCTTCATCTGTTGATTGAATTCAATATGGAAATCCTGCATATCCGCCTTAAGTTGTACGTGCTTAGCAGTGGTGCCTGATTGGAGCTCTTGTTGCAATGTACTTCTCAATGCCTGATGTTTAAATCGAGTTATCGGGGTATTAAGATTAACTTTAATCTCATCACCATAGTTATCTTCTCCACCTGCCATGGTTAGATTTTACAAAGAAAACACCAAAACCACAAATATATCGGCAATATGTGGAGTTCACTCAATATCACTTTTCCTCCCCCAAGTAAAGTTCATACCTTTCAGAAGTGAATTGAGGCCAAAAGAAACTTACACTTGGTGGTGGCTATAATAACAAGTGATGATCAAGCGGATTTAAAAGTGACTCACAATTGCACGGCAAAAGATATTTTGTGGAGTTGGTTTGGAAGTATTTATCCTACACGATCTGATTTCTCGATATTGTAAAATTAAGTAATAATCCAAGTTAGAATACTTTGCCTAGTGCTGATCCAAAAGATTTAAGTGAAATATATGAACGCACACGCAAAGATCAATGTGACTCGATGCAAACAAAGGAATGAGCTAACTAGAGACAAAATGAAATTAAAGATTAGATAGCTCGTTTTGCACCAAGTACTAGGAGAGACGCTAGCCAATTGCAATGATATGAATGTAAGGGCACAAGATTGCTCAAAGGAATTAAATACACAAGCTGAATTTATGGACTAAGAGCTCATCCTAAATTTGGCCAATGTTTTTTTTTCTTTTTTTTTGAGCTATCTTTTTTCTCCTTCTTCTTTTTTTTCAAGGGCCGAACTAGGTTTAATTGTCTCTTTGATTTTGCACAGTCACAAATATTCAAAGAAGATGTAGAATACTCAAGAGCGACCCTAGATGCAATATTCAATGACTAGTCTCAATTGATGAAATAAAAATAGCATATTTTTTTTGCGATGCGATACTATAGCAAATCCGAATCATCAGTAACAGCGTGGGAAAAAAGCGTAGATCCATGATTCTCAGAAAGCGATCATGACTGTAGCGAGATCGATTTTTATGGAATTTTGGATTGGACACAAAGATTCAGCTACGCAAATAAATGTAACAGCCCAATGTTTATTTCAAAATTTTGGATAAATTTTTTTATATTAAAATTAAATTAATTTGGTTTAAAATAAAAATAAGAGTTTTGTTTGTGTCAAATTTGAATTTTGTTTGCCTCGATTTTACGCTTTTAGAAAATTTGGATTTGAAGAGTAATTTAAAGTAAAACTTAAAAATATTATTAAATAAAATGATATTTTGATTTTATATAAAAATTCTAATTCAAATTAATTATTTGGATTTATTTGGCCTTTACTTGGTGTTCTGAGTTTTTCTGGAGTTTTAAAATCTATTTAGAAAATAAAAAGTATTTTAGGTATGAAAATTAAAATACCAGCAGTAGTTGAAAATATTTTTATTAAGTCCAAAATGTCTCTAGGAAGTTCTTTGAATTTTTCTGGAAATATTGGATGTAATTTCATATTTTTCTGAGCTTTATTGAATTTTCTGGTGTTTTATGAAAATCTAAATCAAATTTAATCCTCCGCCGCCCGATCTAATCTCGTGCGCCCATCTTCACTTAACCCCTTCGCTCTCCATCCGACGGTCCCGATTTTCTCCTTGCGCCGCATCGCTCATCCGACCGTTCGCTCTTTCCTCTATCTCTTCTCTCTCGTTGATAAAACCAGTCCCACCTGTCAGTGAATAAAATTATTTTTCTTTACAAAAATAATTCGGCTAGAAAATCAAAATTCTTGCTGACGTCATAAATTTGTTTTCCACAGAAAAATAATTCATTTGAAAATCATTTCCCTTGATGACGTCATAATTTCATTTTTCTGTTCAAAAATAATTCCAGAAAATCGGTTTATTCCTTTCTCCCTTTTCAAACTTCCGAGAGCCAGTTCTTTTTCGTTTTAACTCCAATTGAGCCCATTTAAATTTCTAAATTCATCTAAAATTCTAATCTATCCATTTATATGCTATTTTCAAATTTTTACATTTTTTGAATTTATTTGGTTTGACTCCCGACATCGATTCGTCGTCTCTGTTGAGTTTTAGTCTGTGCCGTAATTTTTCTTAGACTTGCCTCGCCGCATTCTACGCCTTGCTTCCTTCCGTTTCCCCGTAAAGCCTCAACAAATTTTTGCCTCCGACACCTCGCCGTGGCCGCCAATGGCATCTCGTGTCCCCATTCATCCGGTAGTGTTTTTTCCCAATCCGTTCGCGTCATATTGTGCTAAACCATCCCAGATAGCTACCTTTCAAATGGTTTTGGATTCACTTCACCGAGCACCAAGGTATCAAGTTTTTCCTTTTTCTCTACCGTCGTCGTTCAAACGTCGATTGTATCGTCTCCGATGAAGTTTCGACCAGCCAATAATTTTCCTAGCTTCACCATGTCGTGTTCTACCCTGTGCTCACCCTACATCTCCACGTTCCATATCCGGTACTAACTTTCGAACCTGCCGTTGTCGCAACCTCGCCGTCACTGCCGTTTTTCCCTCGTCGCTAGTGATTGCCGCCGTTCCTCGACGCCGTACCCTCATCCCACCTTCACCTCGTCGTCGGGGTTCCATTTTGTCCGTTCGCCACCACCTCGCAACCAACCGCACCGTCATCGTTCAAAAGTAATTCTCGGATTTTGTTATCATTTCATGTGATATCTAAAACTTCCAGATATCCATTCTCCCTCATTCGAACTCCGAATCCGTTGATTCTTTCTCCTAAATTCATCTAAAATCTTAACCTTTCTTCCCGTATATATTATATATTTTTGTGATTTTATTTGTATTTATTTGTTCTTTTGTATTCGTCGTTTCGCGCGTAGAATCCGATATCGCCGAAGAATATTCTAAGCAGCAACAAGAAAGTCAAGACACCGCACACGAAGGCAAGTCTCCTTTGAACATCTTGAACCTATGTTTGTGAAATGTTTTGATTATTTTAAATTTAATGCATTGCTATGTTACATAAAATGATAATTCCTGTTCTAGAGATAATAGTTAAACCGATAATTGTTATACCCTCATTTGACATTGACAACCATGTACCTTTGACACCCTAGGATTTCCTTGTCTCAATAATGAGATTATTATTAAACTTTGGTAAATGTTGTAACGGTGGTAAAATGCTTAGTCGTGCTATATAACCTTTGGTAACTTGGATTGAGAAATTATATTTTTGTGCAACTAGACTTTTGTTCAGAAATTAGTGGTAATTGGTGCTACCACTGTTCCTTCAAAAATAAATAAAATGTGAAAAATTAGATTTAGACCAGGGCGGATGGTTGGATTGGATTGGTGCGGTTAGCACGAGAACTTGTAAAGTGTGTGTTCCGCCCTAGTCAATTAAGGACCGATGCTTGTGTTTGTCGGTGAGCACTCTGGTACAACCACATGTCTATATGGGTGCGACCTAGCTAACTAACTTACAATAGTTTAGTTTAGGTACCACCGTGGAAAGTGAGTGCTAGGGTGTCTTGGTTATTCACGATGAGGGACGGGTTTCTTGTACTCATATGACGCAAGAGGGGCTTCGATTGGGTGGTTTAACCCTCACGGTGAAACCTCGTGGGTGGTGTCTAGCTAGGCGGAGTAAGGTAAAAGCTTTGTGATATGTTATCTGGGTCTCATGCCTAAGGAAGCATGTTGGCTATTAAGATGACTTATCTCTTGTGGGTAAAGTGTACAACCTCTGCAGTGTAAAACTATTGAATAGCCGTGCCTACGGTCAAGGCGGCAAAGAATGCATTCACATGGTAGATATTTGGTTTTGGTTTTAAAATAAAAGTTTTGGAGACCGGGAGTGGCTGGAACTCCCGGAGTTGTCCTGGCGGATGTAGCCAGTGTGGGTGGATGTAACCCGTTGTCTTGAATCTGGTGGATGTAGCGGTGTGGGTGGATGTAACCGTTTTCTTGATCCTTGGCGGTTAGACCCGGTGATCCGTGTTGGTGGTGTAACCTTCAATTTTCAATTTGAAAATTTCATTAAAACAGTTACCTTGTTTAAAATAATGCCTTGAAAATATTTAATGGTATTTGAAATAAAATATTGCTTTGTGCAAAAGAACCATATAACCCTCCTTTGTTAAGCCTTGCATCTATTGCATTTTCCCAAGACTTGCGGAGTACTTTATGTACTCACATGCTACACTTAAAACAAAATCTCAGAGGAATATGAAGCTCAGGAAGGAGATTACGACTACTTCACGTTTGGATTCGACGAAGGATTTCCGGAGTACTAGGTTGCGATTCCCCAGTCAATTGCCTGTGGCGTATTGATGGTCTTCGCCGAGTTTATTTTGCTTCACTGTGTTTTGTGGTGTGTGCGAGGTCTTGAAACCTCGGTTGTAATAAAGAGGTCTTTTAGTCCATACTCTCTATTATTGTAATAAAGCGTTGTTGGTTATGTATTCATCTGTTTGTTGTGTGCACTAGTTTTGATCCGGGACTAGTCTTTGTAATACCTGAAGGGTCCGGATTCGAAATCCGGGTCCCGAGCAGAGATGGTATCGAGCCAATTTGACCGTAGGGCGTAACCTAGTTAGAATGGTCGTTAGTAGAAGAGCTTCAAAATTTATTTTATAAAATAAAAAAATTAATAATGTGCTATCCTCATCTTTTCTCTTCTTTCTATCCTTACCTTCGTTATAGTATTCTTCCTTCTCTATCTGCTTATTCACCTTTTGGAATTAGATCTACTTTCCTCTGTAATTTCTATAGTTGGCTCAATGAAGTTGCGTCGAGAAGCACACAAGAAGAAGCGTCAAGATGAAGGAACGATGAATAGTTCTTTGGTGGTAGTGCCCAAGTAAAGTGCTACAATTTTAGAACGATTATATATTATTTGTTTGTGTGCTAGATGCACTGTACCAAGTCTTTGTATACTTGTAGTACAGTCATCCTTAAAAACTATTTTAATTTCAAGCTAAGTTTTGTCCAAGCTGTTGTTTAGCCGTTCCCTTGATCTCTTATCTATGCTACTTACCTCTTACCTTGTGCTAACCCCAGTTACCACAACAGTGCAAGCTCCAATTCTTTCACTGCAATCTATGTTTAGAAAATAATTGAGGACCCAGAGTATAGGGAAGACAACAAACTTATGGAAAGTACTCTTGTCGGGAAAGCTATCTTAATCAGTAGATGTCAAGTTAGGTACTTTAGAGAATTATTGCTAATGTGATATAGGTGGATGTAGAATTGGCAAGATTGGATAATATTCAAGAGGATTAAGATAAAAAGGTATATTTGTGGATACTGATTGATTATAAATAAATCTAAAGAGTGTCATCTTTGTGTATTGATTAGAGAATAAGTACAAAGTTGAACTTGGAAGAGCTAATTAGATCATGGGAATTAAACTTTGCTTTGGATTTATTATCTAGGATTGAAAGGAGCAATTGGATGAAAAACAAGATTTTGTTGATGGAATTATTTGTGATCGTTGGAGAATTAGTATTAAGATATTGATCCAATAAAGGGAGAGATTAAAAGATTAAGAAGTTGAATTATCATAAACAATTCATGATATCAATTTTGGGTGATTTGATCATAAAGAGTGGATGAATTTTCTGGAGTTAATCGATTATCAGAGTTTGGTGGACCTATTGATGATGAGTGGGTACTAGTGGAATTCTAGAAGATAATACACTTAGATATCTTGGTGGATTAATTTTATCATTGCAAAGTGGACTTTGATATGTCAATTAGAATTTGGTGGATTTAATAGATCATTGCTAGATAATTGGATTTGAACGAATGGGATTAAGTAGATCATTTAAAGATGTTTAAATGAATAATTTGGAGGATTTAAACTAATTATGGGAGATAGATTGTCCGATAAGAATTAATTGAGGTATTTGGATTCATTCAAATTTGGTGAAATCAAAATGATGATTATCAAGAGATTGGTGTTGGTGGATTATTGAATATTAAATTATTTCTGAGATGATCTTAAAATTGATTGTTGATTACTAAAAGGTTGGATTAATTTGATCAGAGTTATGGATCTGTTGGATTAGATAATGATCAGAAAGCAATTGGTGGAAATCACAAATTGCAATGTTATTGGATTCTTGTTAGAAAAATTCTATGGTTTGCCGTCAATTCAAATTATAGCAAAGAATAAAAGTTTATGGGATTATTTGTTGAAATCAATAAGGTGCATTTGTGGTATATGATATTGGGATCAGGCATTTTTGAAAAGTTGAGATAATTATGTCATTCTCGGAAGAACCCTTGTGGAAGTTAAGCCTTTTTGGTGGAATTCTGAATTAATTGATAGGATAAGGGCAATTGAAGTTAACCTAGAGTTTGCAGCCGACTAAAGATGTACTACTCCAATTTGTTGTTGTCTTCTGTATTTCTCAGTTGAAGGAATACTTCATAGTACCAAAGAGCAAGTCAGAATCAGAAGAAACTTAGGAGCGAGAAGAAGATCAAGAGCAGCATTTCACTCTCCTTTCTTTTTCCTAGTCCGTCCGAATCTCGGGGACGAGATTCTTTCCAAGGGGGGTAGTTTGTAACAGCCCAGCTGTTTATTTCAAAATTTTGGATAAATTTTTTTTATATTAAAATTAAATTAATTTGGTTTAAAATAAAAATAAGAGTTTTGTTTATGTAAAATTTGAATTTTGTTTGCCCTGATTTTCTGCTTTTAGAAAACTGGATTTGAAGAGTAATTTAAAGTAAAAACTTAAAAATATTATTAAATAAACTGATATTTTGATTTTCTATAAAAATCCTAATTCAAATTAATTATTTGGATTTATTTGGCCTTTACTTGGTGTTCTGAGTTTTTCTGGAGTTTTAAAATCTATTTAGAAAATAAAAAGTATTTTAGGTAGGAAAATTAAAATACCAACAATAGTTGAAAATATTTTTATTAAGTCCAAAATGTCTCTAGGAAGTTCTTTGAATTTTTCTGGAAATATTGGATGTAATTTTTCTTCACTTAACCCCTTCGCTCTCCATCCGACGGTCCCGATTTCCTCCTTGCGCCGCATCGCTCATCCGACCGTCCGCTCTTTCCTCTCTCTTCTCTCTCGTTGATAAAACCGGTCTCACCTGTCAGTGAATAAAATTATTTTTCTTTACAAAACTAATTCGGCCAGAAAATCAAAATTCTAGCTGACGTCATAAATTTGTTTTCCACAGAAAAAAAATTCATTTGAAAATCATTTCCTTGATGACGTCATAATTTTATTTTCAGTTCAAAATAATTCCGAAAATCGGTTTATTCTTTTCTCCCTTTTCAAACTTCCGAGAGCCAGTTCTTTTTCGTTTTAACTCCAACTGAGCCCATTTAAATTTCTAAATTCATCTAAAATTCTTATCTATCCATTTATATGCTATTTTCAAATTTTTAGAATTTTTGAATTTATTTGGTTTAAACTAAATCTCAATTAGAATTTTTATTTAATAAAATTAAATTAAACATTAATATTTGCTAAAAATATTTTATTTAAGTTCTTTGAGTCTCAAGGAATTTTCAGAATTTATTTTAGATTTTTCGGAGTTTGTTTGAGCTCAATTTTAAAATCTCAAACAAAAATAAAAAAAGAAAGAAGAGAGGATGAGCGATTGCAATGACCTGTTCATCTTCTCGATTACATCGAGCCGCGTTGCCGCCGCCATGGCCGTTTTCTACAATCTTTGATTCCCATTGATTTTCTCAACGGTTTTTCGCAAAATAAATTGCATTCAATTCCTCTCATCAAGACCTTTTAATTCCCTACCATTTCCCCTATCATTCATGTGTATTTACACGAATTTAAAACCTTGCTCTAAATGGCATGAACGTTTGATCTCTCTCTCCCATCCACCTCCACCCCTATAAAAGGGAGCATCGGGTGCCCCTTCTTATCCTCACTCAACCCCCGAAATTTCAAGTCCTCTCTCCCTTTCTTCTCTCCACAATCGTCATTTTACTTTTGTGTACCGAGCCGCTTCCTCGGTGATTGCGCCTCCAACAGTGGAGTCCGGTCACTTTTGACCACACCGTTGGCTTTTCCTTCTCGCGTTCTACGTGGTGCTCCCCTCGCCTTCGCCGGAGCATCGCCGGACCACCGTGGCCAAACCACGCCGTCGTTCCTCTCCTCGCTGCGAGCCGACCGTGCGTGTTGGATCAAAACCGAGGTGAGCATTGTGTTCCCAACGTTCTCCTCTTCGTTTCGCCGCAAACCTTACCCTCTAACTCCTCTCCGTTTGCCCGAAGCGCCGATGTCAACCCGCCGGTCGCTTAGTGTCTTCTCCGCCATATTTCTCTACCATCCGATGTCCGTTGGACGAGCCGCTGGTACCGTTGAGTTCGCCTCGACACGTTCTACGCCATGCTTCTATCGCCATCACTTGAAGACTCCCCGAGTCCTCGTCGACCTGGTCAAGCCAGACGCTGAAACCGTGCCTTCGTGCGTACACCACTTTTTGGGTAAGCGCTTTGATTTTTGTTCACGTCATATCATGTCCTAGCCTCCAAGAAATTTATCTATCATTTTTATTTAATTTTTCGTGGAGCCAATTGTCGAAATTGAACTTTCATAAAAATGGCGTTTTGACTCCGATGTTGATTCGTCGTCTCTGTTGAGTTTTAGTCTGTGTAGTAATTTTTCTTAGACTTGCCTCGCCGCGTTCTACGCCTTGCTTCCTTCCGTTTCCGCGTAAAGCCTCCACAAATTTTGCCTCCGACACCTCATGGTGGCCAATGGCATCTCGTGTCCCCATTCATCCGGTAGTGTTTTTTCCCAATCTGTTCGCGTCATATTGTGCCAAACCATCCCAGATAGCTACCTTTCAAATGGTTTTGGATTCACTTCACCGAGCACCAAGGTATCAAGTTTTTCCTTTTTCTCTACCGTCGTCGTTCAAGCGTCGATTGTATCGCTCCGATGAAGTTTCACTAGCCAATAATTTTCCTAGCTTCACCATGTCGTGTTCTACCCTGTGCTCACCCTATATCTCCACATTCCATATCCGGTACTAACTCTCCAGCTTGCCGTTGTCGCAACCTCGCCGTCACTGTCGTTTTTCCCTCGCCGCCAGTGATTGCCGCCGTTCCTCGACGTCGTACCCTCATCCCACCTTCGCCTCGTCGTCGGGGTTCCATTTTGTCCGTTCGCCACCACCTCGCAACCAACCGGCACCGTATTGTTCAAAAAGTAATTCTCGGATTTTGTTATCATTTCATGTGATATCTAAAACTTCCAGATATCCATTCTCCCTCATTCGAACTCCGAATCCGTTGATTCTTTCTCCTAAATTCATCTAAAATCTTAACCTTTCTTCCCATATATATTATATATTTTTGTGATTTTATTTGTATTTATTTGTTCTTTTGTATTAAATGGTTTAGCGTAGAATCCGATATCGCCGAAGAATATTCTAAGCAGCAGCAAGAAAGTCACGACACCGCACACGAAGGCAAGTCTCCTTTGAACATCTTGAACCTATGTTTGTGAAATGTTTTGATTATTTTAAATTTAATGCATTGCTTTGTTACATAAAATGATAATTCCTGTTCTAGAGATAATAGTTAAACCGATAATTGTTATACCCTCATTTGACATTGACAACCATATACCTTTGACACCCTAGGATTTCCTTGTCTCAATAATGAGATTATTATTAAACTTCGGTAAATGTTGTAACGGTAGTAAAATGCTTAGTCGTGCTATATAACCTTTGGTAACTTGGATTGAGAAATTATATTTTTGTGCAACTAGACTTTTGTTCAGAAATTAGTGGCAATTGGTGCTACCACTGTTCCTTCAAAAATAAATAAAATGTGAAAAATTGGATTTAGACCAGGGCGGATGGTTGGATTGGATTGGTGCGGTTAGCACGAGAACTTGTAAAGTGTGTGTTCGCCCTAGTCAATTAAGGACCGGCGCTTGTGTTTGTCGGGCCGAGCACTACCGTACAACCACATGTCTATATGGAGTGCGACCTAGCTAACTAACACAATAGTTTAGTTTAGGTACCACCGATGGAAAGTGAGTGCTAGGGTGTCTTGGTTATTCACGATGAGGACAGGGGTTCTTGTACTCATATGGCGCAAGAGGGGCTTCGACCGGGTGATTTAACCCTTCACGGTGAAACCTCGGTGGTGGTGTCTAGCTAGGCGGAGTAAGGTAAAAGCTTTGTGATATGTTATCTGGGTCTCATGCCTAAGGAAGCATGTTGGCTATTAAGATGACTTATCTCTTGTGGGTAAAGTGTATAACCTCTGCAGAGTGTAAAACTATTCGAATAGCCGTGCCCATGGTCAAAGGCGGGCAAAGAATGCATTCACATGGTAGATCTTTGGTTTTGGTTTTAAAATAAAAGTTTTAGAAACCGGGAGTAGTTGGAACTCCCGGAGTTGTCCTGGCGGATGTAGCCAGTGTGGGTGGATGTAACTCGTTGTCTTGAATCCTGGTGGATGTAGCCAGTGTGGGTGGATGTAACCCGTTTTCTTGATCCTTGGGGGTTAGACCTAGTGATCCAGTGTTGGTGGCTGTAACCTTCAATTTTCAATTTGAAAATTTCTGTTAAAACAGTTACCTTGTTTAAAATAATGCCTTCGAAAATATTTAATGGTATTTGAAATAAAATATTGCTTTGTGCAAAAATAACCATATAACCCTCCTTTGTTAAGCCTTGCATCTATTGCATTTTCCCAAGACTTGCGGAGTACTTTATGTACTCACATGCTACACTTAAAACAAAATCTCAGAGGAATATGAAGCTCAGGAAGGAGATTATGACTACTTTGCGTTTGGGTTCGACGAAGGATTTCCGGAGTACTAGGTTGCACTTCCCCAGTCAATTGTCTATGGCGTATTGATGGGTCTTCGCCAGAGTTTATTTTGCTTCATTGTGTTTTGTGGTGTGTGTGAGGTCTTGAAACCTCGGTTGTAATAAAGAGGCCTTTTAGTGCATACTCTCTATTATTGTAATAATGCGTTGTTGGTTATGTATTCATCTGTTTGTTGTGTGCACTAGCTTTGATCTGGGACTAGTGCTGTAATACACAGAAGGGTCCGGATTCGGAAATCCGGGTCCCGACAGAGATGGTATCAGAGCCAATTTGACTTGAAGGACGAAATGGCAGCAGAGGGGGTGAATGGTGCCTTAAAATTCTTCCCCGAGACAAAGCGAAATCACACCGAGAAAGACAAAGTTGTAAAACAAACAAGCAATCGACCATTGCAGACCGTGGTGAAAATCAAAGCGAAGAAGACAATAGTCGGCGATCGAAAAACATGGATCAAGCCGTGGTCGAGCGGGCTTAGGAGGTCGAAACCGATTTTGTGACACGGCAATGAAAGCCAATGAGTGGTCGATCGGTTGCTCGATCGAGAAACGAGAAGACACCAAGCAATAAAACCAATCGACAACAGAGAAGATAGTCGCCGAGCAAAGATGAACGAGTAAATACTATAGTCGACCGAAAGCAGAGCAGCTCGGTATACGACCGCCGTGACAAGAACTCAGAGAACTTTTGCCACGAGAGATCAAAACGAATGAAACTTGAAACCTAGCAAGAACAAGATATTTAAAAGTGAATTTACCAAGAAAATCAAAAGTCTTTGCTAAGGATGGAGAGAGTGCCTCGGTCGAACTCAGTACAAAGTAACCAGAAGCGGCAGACCGAAAACACAGAAATTTCTCTGTCTTGATTTTTGCTCTCGGGAATGAATTGACCAAGTGGTCTTAGAGTATGAATCCCAGTTCAGAGCAAAAGGATACAAGCCAACTCTCAAAGAAAATACATAAAACAGAAGGAAATCAGAGAGGGCAAATGCAACAAGTAAATCATCTCAAAAAACATGGAATGATACAGAGATGAATCAATCTCTTCTATTGCACATGGAGGTTTCTGACCACTCCATCGGAGGTACACGAGCATCCATGCTCTTACCCGAGACAACTCACACAAGATAGAGAGGAACACTCAGAGCACTCGGGGGACAACCTCACTTCGCTCCTGAGACCTAACCTCTCTATTTATAGTCTCACACGCTAACGGGTCTCAACAGACCACCCGTTGAGAGAGTCCAGGTGCTGCAGGCCTCGGTGCTTTGCCCATTACCCGGTGTAGCGGCTCCACCGCTTTGCCCAATAGCACCACCAACTCCACGAGCTCTCACAGAGCCTCTCCGGTGGTCACAGTGCTTTCAAAGGGCGGCTTCCCAGCGGCTTTGACATTTCTCCAAAATGTCCCTCCGCGCCTTCCGAAGCTTCCTCCACCGCTTTCTTGTCCATCTTGTCGGCCCCACAGCACGACACGTCCTCTTGACTTTTCCACGTCGTTCGGACCTCAACAACTCCCTTGTCTAGTCCCGACCTCCTAAGCCTCACCAAGACCGTCTCGGTTCCGCAACCATCACGCACAACAAAACCATCACATAGCACCGATCCAACTCGCACTCCACAGAGCTCAAGTCTCTTTCCACGAAATTAGATTTTACCAAACCTTGTCAAAATGTAGAACAAAACAGTCTACAAGGTCCACAACAACACAAGGAACCCAACCGACCAAACCTCACCGTAATCGGACATGAAATGCACCTCACGACCAATTTTAGTGATCCCGCACGACCACGGTCATCCAACCGATAACGTGGTCGAACGCGGTTCGACCACGTTCAATTCTCGCTAACGTGGTCGTAGCTCTCCGGCGCTGGCAACGCGTCGCACCACCGAGTGCCACAACGTGGTCGTGGCTCCTTTCCCTAACGTGGTCGAGGCCTCGAGCTCCCAACGTGGTCGTGGCGCCCACCGACCACGGCCAAAGTGGTCGAGCGCCCGACCGCCCAACGTGGTCGAGGCTCCGATCCCACAACGTGGTCGTAAACCCTAGCGCCGAGTGCCGACCACGGTCAAATCTTCGAGGGCTCATAGCGTGGTGAGCTTTGGCGCTACAACGTGATCGAGCGCTCCCAATTGCCAGCGTGGTCGTAAACCCTTCCGACCACGGCCAAAGAACTCGTGACGTTGCTCGGTGGAACCCGATGCTCGGCAATGTGGTCGTCGCGCCACCCGATATGCGCCAACGTGGTCGTGCGCCCCACCACCGCCGGTTTGCCGAGAACACCTCAGCGTGGTCGTGCGCTCACGAGCGAATTCGACCACGACCAAACGTGGTCGTATGGCATCCTACAAGGTCGTACAAGCCAGGGACAAGTCGTACACGACTTCATTTCGTCCAGAGTTAAGATTTTGCGATAAAAGCCCAAAACAAACTCAATTTTCCTTCAACCAAGAGTCAAATACTCATCACAAAGATAGGATCATCTCCACATGATCTCTCAATCTCCCCCTTGATGAGTATATTGACAAACACCGAGAATTAAGTTGAGTTTGTAGAAGCCGACATGGTCGAGAATGAAAATGAATTTATGACCATGTCAACAGAGAGAACACTAGAGCAATAAAATAAAGAGCAAATTGATCTCCAAAGCTCTAGCAAGTTCCCAGAATTTGAGAAATTTTCTTTTTCTCCA
The DNA here is from genome assembly GCA_036346245.1 of Bonia amplexicaulis. Classification (NCBI taxonomy): domain Eukaryota; kingdom Viridiplantae; phylum Streptophyta; class Magnoliopsida; order Poales; family Poaceae; genus Bonia; species Bonia amplexicaulis. Next base: position 78,311 of record JAYGGG010000447.1, on the reverse strand, counting down.
ATCTATTCTCCCCCTTTTGGCAATAAACACATCAAGTATGCAAGAGAGAGAATAAGTCATAATGATGGATGGAATGGCTGATTTGATTATTCAAAGTATGCAGAGCCATGAGAATTATCCAAAATGACCAAAATGTATTACACCAAGCCATAATATACAAATATGCTTCAAAGATCATGACTAAGTATGTAAAGTGAAGCTAAGCAACATAAGGTATATTCTGAATTTTAATTGGAGTGCTTAGCAAGTTAAGTCAAACAAGATTTTAGTCTAGCTAATGATATCCACAAATGATGCAAGCCATGTCAATAAGCTAAATGGAATCAAGAAGCTAGTGTTGAGCAAACTAGAGTGCTATTTGTTCAAGAATGATACAATTGTTGAAGTACATTGAACATTTTTAGCAATTGAGCACATTTGATATTTTTCTTTAGAGATCACATGGTTGTTTTCAACCATCTTTTTATTCAGCCATGTGCTAGACCTCAAGCCTTATGCGATCATTCCAAGCGAGAAGCTTAAGGAAATGATCTTGGTCATCCAAAACTCCCCTGAGTTCATGCCTTGTGCAATGGCAAGCCGTCTCATGAGAAAGAATTGGTGAGATCAGTTTTTTCGCACAAAAGAGATCTTTTTGCTTTTAATAGATTGTACTAACTTATGTGTCATCAAGAACCTAATATAGCTCAATCTATTGCTCAACAATGATTCAAGACTCAACTCAGCCTATTTGACATGGCAAGAATCATAAAAAGATAATACAAAGCTGACTAGTCTCAAATATGAACATGACATGAATTAGGTCAAAATTTAGCATTTGAATTAACCTATCATGGCAAAGACTTGACTACACATATAAAGTCATGATCAGATTAGCAATGGAGCACAAATCATGGCAAGATGTAACATAAGAGAAAATATGTCATGAATGGATAATAATCAAGGCTCCATGTATTTATATTATAATGCAGAATGACATGCAGAAAATCCAGCTCCCCCTCAACAAGTGATGCAGCTTTTAGTTCAAGTTGAGTTAAGTCAATATTACATTCCAGAAGCTCCCAAATGAACTCCCCCTGAACCAAAGCAACAAAAACAAGAAGCTGGCAAAGAAAACAGACAGTCCTTAAAGCATAGATAAGATATAGAGGATACTAAGGCTCAGACTGACTCTCATCTACCCTATATGACTCCAGGACTAGTAGCTGACCGTAAAAACACACACTAGAGAGCAAACACGTACCCTGTCTACCCGAGGGTGGCCCAACCCTCGCTAGAGCCTAGAAGAAGTGAGTGAGCTCAACCTAGTGAGATAAGAAACAGCTATCCTGAAAGCACAAGATAAGAGCAAGAAGTCTAAGCACTCAGCAAGAGACACACTCTAACCTATGCTAGAAGGACTAAGCCCAATGCACCCGCAAATGCAATGCAACAGAAATGAGACAGAAGCATAATCAATATAGTAAAGCAGTAAAGTCCAAGCTCCCCCTCACAACAGTCCATAAGGACAAACCACCCCAAGCTCTCCCCGCAGAGCTGAAAACCTCGTGCTATCCAAAGGCTTGGTGAAGATATCAGCCAACTGGTGGTCACTCTCCACAAACTGGAGCACGATGTCACCCTTCTCTACATGGTCTCGAAGAAAATGATATCTGATATCGATGTGCTTGGTCCGAGAGTGTTGCACTGGGTTCTTAGCAATGCTAATCGCAGACGTGTTATCGCAAAAGAGCGGAACACGATCGATAGCTAACCCAAAGTCCCGCAGAGTCGAGACCATCCAAAGCACTTGCTCTGATAACTAGCTGCGACAACGTACTCGGCCTCTGCGGTGGATCGTGCAATCTGGATCGCTTCCTCAAAGACCAAGAAACGAGAGAAGTGCCAATAAAGCTGGCGGTGCCGAAGTGCTCTTCCTATCTATCCTACAGTAGGCAAAGTGCGCATCCGAATAGGCTCTAAGGGATGAGCAGGGATGAGGAAGAGTACCGATACCATAGTCAATGGTAGCTCGAAGGTACCGAAGATGCGCTTCACTTGCTTTGGCGGTGAGATCTGAGGAGAAGCTCGAAACCGGGCACAAAGACACAGAGAAGTGTATGTCGGTCTCGGGCGGTGAGGTACAAGAGAGCCAATCATACTTGAACTCTTTTGATCAAGCGGCTCGCCGTCCTCATACGGGTCAAGTGTGGTAGTAGAAGCCATCGGAGTTGACACCGCTTTCTATCACTCATGTCGAAGCGTCTCGGGAGGTCACGGGTGTACTTGCCTTGATGCAAGAAGGTACCCTCCGACTCGCTTGATCTGGAAGCCAAGGAAGAAAGTCAACTCACCCATCATGCTCATCTCAAACTCGGTGCTCATGACATCCGAGAACTGTGAAACTAGAGCATGGGAAGAGCCGCAAAGATGATGTCATCGACATAAATTTGGACGAGCGTAAGGTCATTACCAAGCCGTGAATGAACAAGGTCTTGTCAACTTTACCCATCTCGAAATCATGTCTCAATAGATAGGACTTAAGCCTCTCATACCAAGCTCTAGGGGCTTGCTTAAGTCCATACAACGCTTTGGAAAGCTTGAAGACATGACTTGGGTATTTGGGGTTCTCGAAACACGGAGGTCATCGACATAGACTTCTTCCTCAATGAAGCCATTGAGAAAGGCACTCTTGACGTCCATCGGTAAAGCTTGAAACCTTTAGAAGCTGCAAAGGCAAGCGAATTCTAATGGCCTCAAGGCGAGCTACGAGGGCAAGGTCTCCTCGAAATCCGGACCCTCAACACAGGGAGTACCCTGTGCAACCAGCCTAGCCTTGTTTCAATGACTACCCCATCCTCACTTTGCTTGTTCTTGAACACCCATTTGGTTCCAATGATATTTTGATCTCGAGGGGGCTCAACAAGCGTCCAGACCTTGTTTCTCTCGAAACTCTCTAGCTCCTCATGCATGGCGTTGACCCAAGACTCGTCAGATAAAGCATGACAAACGTCCTTGGGCTCAAAGGAAGCTACAAGGCGAGTGGAGATGTAAAAGTGACACGCTGGACTTGGAACGTGTGACTCGCTCAAATAGATCTCCAATCATCCGCTTTCGGAAGGATGAGATTTTTGGATATGTCTTGGAGGTCTGGATGAGATGAAGAAGTGGCCTCTACCTCGTTACAGACGGGGTAGGAGCAGAGCCACTAGCTCGGAAGATAGCGGGTAAGGTGATCGCCTCGAGGTGCGGTGGAAGAAGGCACCTCTAGGGGTGGAGAAGGGACTGGATCGAGTAGACAACCCTCATCTCCATCATCCTCATCATCCACAAAGATGGTCTCGGACTGCTCTAGTGAACCTGAGATATCGGGCCTAGTCCCCGGACTGGCCTCATCGAAAGTTACCTCACAGGTTTCTACTATTTTACTAGACTCGCAGTTCCAGACCCTATAGGCCCGCGAAGAAGTCGAGTAGCCCAGAAAAAGTCCATCACAAGAACGTGACTCGAACTTATCTAGGTTCCCGGACTTTAGAATAAAACACTTGCAACCAAACACACGAAAATGAGAAACACTAGGCTTTAGCCCGTATCTCAACTCATAAGTGCGGTGCAAGTGTGCCCAAGAAAACTCGATTGGAAACATGGCACGCGGTGGCTATAGCCTCACCCAAAACTTCCGCGGTGTAGAGTACTCATCAAGCATCGCCACGCCATCTCGACCAAGGTACGGTTCTTTCTCTCCACAACGCCATTCTGCTGAGGGACGTATGGAGAAGAGAACTGGTGCTCTACACCCGTCTCACCACGAAACTCTCAAAGTAGGAATTCTTGAACTCCGTGCCATTGTCATCGCGGATCGCTCGTAAGGCACCGGAAGCTCAGCGAAAGCCTCTTGAAAAGACCTCGGAAATGTGAAAACGTCTCATCCTTGAGGCTAAGAAAACACACCAAGAGTACCTCGAGAAGTCATCGACCACGACAAGAACATACCACTTCCCTCCTGCAGATTGCACTCAGTGGTCCGACCGTGTCCATGTGGAGCGGTGTCCGGTGCATCGGTCATAGTCACTTTGTGACCGAGGGTGAGAAGCAACCATCTTGCCGTGCGGCATGGGCGCAAACAAGATCTTTGACCATCTTGAGTTTCGGCAGACCACGAATGAGATCGTGGCTAACTCGGGTCAAATGGTCAAATCAATATGACCAAGTCTCCTATGCGGAAGGAAAGGTCGCGGGACTCGAAGCAAGCAAACAACGGAGAGGATCACCAAAGACTCGGAAAAATCAGCACGAAAGATCCTCCCAAAGCGAGAAATCCATAAACCGGACTACCAAGAATCAAGAATTTTGCAATTGTTTTCTTAAAGCTCACCTCGAAATTGTCATCGGTGGTGAGAGATCGAGAGCAAATTGTCTTTAGCTTGCTAACTAAAGCAACATCTTTCAAAATAAATGAATCATTAATGCATACAGTACCTTTGGCGATGACGGCCCAGATGAAGCATCTCCAAAGGTGATAGTCTCATCACCGGAGCACGAGCAAGGAAGAAAACCAGCGGAATCTCCGGTCATGTGTCGTGAACACCGGAGTCTACAAGCCAAACCTTTCCCTTCCACGCCCGGCGAACTGAGTCAACAAGAGCAAAGTCTCGATCTTGGGATAAATCAAGATAGATTTTGGAACCCAATACTGAGTCACACGTCGAGCAGAAGAAGTAGTCACACACGGCTGACCTCTAACTACCATATGCTCTCCGTCGCTCAAAGAAGCAGAAGGTCTATGTGCAGACCTGAAGCTGTTGCTGGGTCTGACTGCTACGGACGAGCGAGTCGGTGCACCGACAACAGGCTGATCACGCCGCGGGTAGGCATCTCGATGGGAAAACGAGATCTACCCTCAGGACGGCGGAAGTCACGACCAGAGGAAGCACGAGGACGAAAAACAGAAGACTCAGAAAAACCAAGTCCTCGGTGCTGCCCAAAGCTACCAACAGTAGCAAACCTAGACCTCGTGTTGGTCTTAGGTGCACTCAAGGTCTGGGGCTGACCACAATACGCCTAAGAGACTCGGCCACGGTCTCTTGGCGCGATCTTGGCGCTTGAAGCATTGGTCAATCAGATGTCCATCCTTCGGCGTAAGGTGCAATGATACTTCGCCTTCTGAGGGGCTGAAGTAGCATGAGATGGCTTCGCCTTCTGAGAGGCCGAAGCTGCAGGTGAAATCACCTTGCTGTCAGAAATCCCTTGGACAAAGCCCGCTGATCTAAATTGAACTTTCTTGTTCTTGGGCTTGACCTCGATCACACCTGCGGCTACGGATCTGAGCACGGCAGGTGGATGTTTCCTCACATCCTCACGGAAATCATATCCTAGACCCTGTTTGAACTTGCAAATCTTTGATTGGTCTAGAATAAGATTGAGATCCTTCTTGCCTCCTACAAATTTCTCGAGAGTGTTCATAAGGCACCGACACTCCCGAAGAGAGAGGTGCAAGAAGAGCAAGGAGGAGGAGAAACAGCAGAAGGTAAGGGAGCAGAGAACAGCCAGCAGCGAGGAAGAGGCGGCTTGTGCACGCACGGTAGGCGTGAGAAGGGACAGTCCTACTGCTAGCAGGTTGGTTCGCATCGCTAGGCGTCTCTACCTTACCCGGGGGCTTCTCCCCCTTCTCCACAATCACATTACAAGCACAAGGTGGCTTCTCTAGTAGGTCCTTAGTTAGCTTCACACATTTCTCATCCAATGCAGTCAAGTTAGATTTTAGTTTGTTACAACTAATGCATGGTGAGCTAACAGGGTCCTTAGAAGCAAACTGAGCCAACTTCTTATCATGATCAATCATTTCTTGAAACTGTTTGGAAACAGATTCAAGCTCATCAGTCAGTTTAGGACAATTCACACATGAAGCAATAGGCTCAAGTAGAAAAGCTTGTAATTCAGCAATTTTATGATCTGCCCGTTTTAGGTTCATCTTCAAATTGTTACAACTTTCACAAGTCTCGGGCAGATCGAGAAGCAATGTATAAAGACCTTTAAAAGCATTATCCTTATCCTCACATGAGGTGCAAGAAGTAGTCTCAACGGTAGATGAAGGAAAAATAATCCTAGACATCTCTAGTTCAATGACGGACTAACATTCTCCACCTTAAGAATATCTAGCTCAGAGGTCACACTATCATATGAAGTCCTTAGCTTCTCCATATCACCAATCAAGGCAGGGCATGTATCACATTCGTCACGAGAGGAAGCAGAAGTAAGTGAAGTAAGCTCTCGTGACAATCTAGCTACTTCCTTCTCTAACTCAGTACACCTAGCCTTAGCTCTAGCACGAAATCCACCTAGCTTAAGAAAAGCATGATTGAGCTGGTCATAGGTGGGGCATACCTCGTCCGAGTCGGAGTCAGACTCATTGTCGCTCGATTAAGCCTCAAGGGCCATGAAGCACATCTGGGAGAAGTCTTGGCGCTCTTGGGGTCTTGATCACCCGTCCCGTCGTCGTCGCTCCATCCCTCCACCTCGCTGAGGTCGAGGTCATCGAACGCGGTGAGGACGCGGTGGAACAGCTTTTTGGCCTTCCCAAAGTCGCGGTACTTCTTTTTGCCTTGCGTCTGAGCTGGAGGCTTCTTGTTGCGGTTCTTGTCGATGTAGTCGTTCTTGCCGGAACCGCCAACGTCAGTTTTGCCCTTCTCCAGTTTGGGGCAGTTTGCCCGAATGTGGTTGGGGCCACCACACTCAAAGCAAATCACTGGTCCTCTTCTTTTTCCGTCCCTCCTTCTCTTGTAAGCATGGGAGAACTTCCGAGCTAGGAGGGCCAGCTGTTCATCCTCTAGCTGCTCTAACTGATCATCGGTTACATCACGAGAGAGCAGCTAGGAGAACCCAAAGAGAATCGGCAGAAGAACCGAGTCAAGTGGGATCCGTGACTAGAGCCATCGATTGTGACTTCGACCGACGAGAGACTATGTCAATCTCGTGAGTCTTGAGGCGCGAGTAAAGCGCATCAAGAGTCAAGGTCGAGAGGTCCGTGGTGTCCTTGATGGTAGTCACCTTCATCTCCCAAACCCAAGATCGAGTCTGAAGCATCTGTCGGCGTTATCCGAGTCGGAGTATGTGAGACCGACCGCTCGGATATTGCTCAAAATGTTGTGAAAGCGTGAAAAGCACTCGTCAAGGGACTCTCCAACAAGCATCTCGAATTTGTTTGTATTCGCTTGAACCGATCTGTCGAACCGTCTTGATCCGGGAGGTGCCTCATGGTATGCATCGAGGTCACCCGGATGTCGTGGCGGACGACGGTGAGAGATGCGATCAAATTCGCTCGCTCAATCCTCGTATGATGATGTTCCTTACCTTTGCATTTGCCTCAACATCGCCCATATTCCGGCATTGATGTTCTCATCGGCGGAACAACAAATTGTATTTTCACCTTCCGCCAAATCGCATACCCACGAGCACGGATATATGTTTCCATTCGGCTCTTCGGAAGGGTAATCCAGGCCATCGAAAATAGGCGACTTGGTGGAATACTTGTCTTGCCATGGCTCTTTGAGACCGGTTAAGATCTATGAAGAAGAGCTAACCGGCTCGATACCAATTGAAGGACCGAAATGGCAACAGAGGGGGTGAATGGTGCCTTAAAATTCTTCCCCGAGACAAACGAAATCACAACCGAAGACAAAGTTGTAAAAGCAGACAAATGCAATCGACCGATTGCGGACCGTGGTGAAAATCAAAGCGAAGAAGACAATAGTCGGCAATCGAAAAACATGGATCAAGCCGTGGTCGAAGCAGGCTTAGGAGGTCGAAACCGATTTTGTGACACGGCGTGAAGCCAATGAGTGGTCGATCGATCGTTCGGTCGAGAACGGAGAAGACACCAAGCAATAAAACCAATCGACAACGAGAAGATAGTCGCCGACAAAGATGAGCAAGAATACTATAGTCGACCGAAAGCAGAGCAGCTCCAAGCACGACCGCGTGACAAGAACTCGAGAACTTTTGCCACGAGAGAATCAAAGCGAATGAAACTTGAAACCTAGCAAGAACAAGATATTTAAAAGTGAATTTACCAAGAAAATCAAAAGTCTTTGCTAAGGATGGAGAGAGTGCCTCGGTCGAACTCGGTACAAAGTAACCGAGCGGCGGATCAAAACACAGAATTTCTCTGTCTTGATTTTTGCTCTCGGAATGAATTGACCAAGTGGTCTTAGAGTATGAATCGATTCGAGCAAAAGGATACAAGCCAACTCTCAAAGAAAATACATAAAACAGAAGGAAATCAGAGAGGACAAATGCAACAAGTAAATCATCTCAAGAACACAAACATGGAATGATACACAGAGATGAATCCAATCTCTTCTATTGCACATGGAGGTTTCTACAGCCACTCCATCGGAGGTACACGAGCATCCATGCTCTTACCCAGAGACAACTCACACAAGATAGAGAGGAACACTCGAGCACTCGGGACAACCTCACTTCGCTCACGAGACCTAACCTCTCTATTTATAGTCTCACACGCTAACGGGTCTCAACAGACCACCGTTACGAGAGTCCAAGGTGCTGCGGCCTCCAGTGCTTTGCCCATTACCCAGTGGCAACGGCTCCACTGCTTTGCCCAATAGCACCACCAACTCCACAGAGCTCTCACAGAGCCTCTCCAGTGGTCACAGTGCTTTTCCAGTGGACAGCTTCCCCTGCAGCTTTGACATTTCTCCAAAATGCCCCTCCGCTGCCTTCCAGGAAGCTTCCTCCACCGCTTTGCTGTCCATGCTGTCAGCCCACCTGGCACGACACGTCCTCTTCGGCTTTTCCACGTCGTTCTGGACCTCAACAACTCCCTTGTCTAGTCCCGACCTCCTAAGCCTCACCAAGGCGTCTCTGGTTCCCGCAACCATCACGCACAACAAAACCATCACATAGCACCGATCCAACTCGCACTCACACGGATCTCAAGTCTCTTTCCACGTAAATTAGATTTTACCAAACCTTGTCAAAATGTAGAACAAAACAGTCTACAAGGTCCACAACAACACAAGGAACCCAACCGACCAAACCTCACCGTAATCGGACATGAAATGCACCTCACGACCAATTTTAGTGATCCCTTGCGACCACGGTCATCCAACCGATAACGTGGTCGAACGCGTTTCGACCACGTTCAATTCTCGCTAACGCGGGTCGTAGCTCTCCGGCGCACAACGCGGTCGCACCACCGAGTGCCTGGCGTGGTCGTGGCTCTTTCCCACAACGTGGTCGAGGCCTCGAGCTCCCACAACGTGGTCGTGACGCCCACCGACCACGGCCAAAGTGGTCGAACGCCCGACCGCCCAACGTGGTCGAGGCTCCGATCCCACAACGTGGTCGTAAACCCTAGCGCCGAGTGCCGACCACGGTCAAATCTTCTGAGGGCTCATAGCGTGGTCGAAGCTCGGCGCTACAACGTGATCGAACGCTCCCAATTGCCAACGTGGTCGTAAACCCTTCCGACCACGGCCAAAGAACTCGTGACGTTGCTCTACCGAACCCGATACTCGGCAATGTGGTCGACGCCACCCGATATGCGCCAACGTGGTCGTAACGCCTTCCGACCACTGTCAGTTTTGCCGAGAACACCTCAACGTGGTCGTACGCTCCTGAACGAAATTCGACCACGACCAAACGTGGTCGTATGGCATCCTACAAGGTCGTACAAGCCAGGGACAAGTCGTACACGACTTCATTTCGTCCAGAGTTAAGATTTTGCGATAAAAGCCCAAAACAAACTCAATTTTCCTTCAACCAAGAGTCAAATACTCATCACAAAGATAGGATCATCTCCACATGATCTCTCATGACTGTAGGGCGTAACCTAGTTAGAATGGTCGTTAGTAGAAGAGCTTCAAAATTTATTTTATAAAATAAAAAATTAATAATGTGCTATCCTCATCTTTTCTCTTCTTTCTATCCTTACCTTCGTTATAGTATTCTTCCTTCTCTATCTGCTTATTCACCTTTTGGAATTAGATCTACTTTCCTCTGTAATTTCTATAGTTGGCTCAATGAAGTTGCGTCTGAGAAGCACCTGAAGAAGTGCGTCATCATGAAGGAACGAGGAATAGTTCTTTGGTGGTAGTGCCCAAGTAAAGTGCTACAATTTTAGAACGAATATATATTATTTGTTTGTGTGCTAGATGCACTGTACCAAGTCTTTATATACTTGTAGTACAGTCATCCTTAAAAACTATTTTAATTTCAAGCTAAGTTTTGTCCAAGCTGTTGTTTAGTCGTTCCCCTGATCTCTTATCTATGCTACTTCCCTCTTACCTTATGCTAACCCCAGTTACCACAACAGTGCAAGCTCCAATTTTTTTTGTGTGTTTTCAGTTTATGGACTATAGGAAAGTAAGTAACAAACTGAAATTTAAAGGGATAAAATCCTACCGAGTAAACCGCGCCCTGATACCAAGATGATACGGGGTCGCTCGATCTTCTCGACGTAGGATGGATACTCACGGGAGTCTTGATGAATCGTAATGATCCTCCAATACCACCGCAAGGGACGAACACTCTTTAATCCGCCAAACACACTCGTGTTGATTTCACGACCACCGCGAAGATCTATCGTGCACCCAATTCCCAACGGAAAGGCTGAACAATCTTGATTGAAGAAATTCACTCCTAATTCCCCCTGGAACTTCGGTAGCAATGCTAAACTCAAACAAACTTTAGTAGATTCATTATTCTCAAATGTGGTCTCCTTACAATGGGGGTCTAACCCTCAATATATAGTTCCCTCTCTACCTCATGGCTGGCCAAGAGGTCCTAAACCAACTCCAACTCATCCCTACATGTATTTGGAAACAAACTCACACAAAAGGAAAAACCTAAATTTAAGCCGTCACAATGTTTCGGTCATAACTTTTAATCCGTAATGAATTTGAAGATGCGGACAGATCCATTGTGTAGCCCTTGAAATTATCTTTCCAACGAGTACAAGAACACCTGAATCGGACTCTGTTTGTGAAAGTTATGGCCTTTTTAGTAACTGCCTATCAGGCTGTCCCGAACCGAATCCGAATTGAATTCTGAGTTGAATCCGAGTTTGAATTGGATTGAGCACATGGGAGATCCGAATTTGGCTTGAAAATCTTATCCAAAACTTGTAGTTTAAGTCCTTGTGCTCCTCCCTTTTGCTCTCTCAAGTCTTCACATGAATCAAACCTAAGAATACATAAAACAATAGCATGAGGTAGTATTCCAAGTTCATCATCAATTAAAAGAAACTCCTTAAGAAACAAATTCACCTGACAATATTTAATGCGGCTCAATACTTCTTTCTAGTAAATTAATGTATTTGACTGAAAAGTGCTAAGCTTGTGCGTATCCGCATCACTTGAAGCATTGGATGGAGCTACTCTTGGCCGTAGAACCAATAGAAGATGATGAAGTGGGGACTGATCCTCTCTTTGGAAAAGGAGTGGCGTTCTTGGTACTCGGGGCAGCACGTGCACTAGGACTAAAACTTCCACTAGATGGATTAGATTTAAACGAATTGAAACGAGATGTGGTTTTACCTCCTGTAGGTGCTGTACGGGGAGTGTAGGAAGATGATCTTGAAACCCTCATGTCCTGTTGTACTTGCCTCTCAGCCTTAGTGGCTTGATGCACCAACTCCACCAAGTTGTTGTAAGGTTGAAATTCGGCGATTCGCTTGATGGAAGGATGCAAACCAGCAAGGAATCGGGCCATAGATTGCTCTTCTTGTTCATAAACATTAGCCCTTATCATAGCCATTTTCATTTCTTTGTAGTACTCCTCAATTGTGAAACTCCCTTGCTTCAAATTCTGTAATTTATCAAAGAGGTCACGTTTGTAATGTGTAGGTACAAACCTTGCACTCATATGGTACTTCATCTCTTCCCATGTAGTGATGGATGGCTCATTATTCCTCATCCTTTGGTTTTGCATTTGCTTCCACCAAACCAAGGCATAATCATTGAATTCTAGTCCCGTCATATGGATTTTCTTCTCTTCAAAATAGTTGTGCAAGCGGAACACCTTGTCCACCTTGAGCTCCCAAGTGAGGTATTCTTCGGGCTCATGTGTACCTGAAAATGAAGGCATCGTAAATTTGAGCTTACCAAATTTCTCCTCATGTGGTCGTTCTTCGTCGTAACGATTACGGCAGTGGTAGCCGTCATCATGGTACGGAAAGTCATCGTCGTCAAAGTGAAGTGCTCCCCCACCACGGCCTCCATGTCCATGGCCCCTCCCCGGACCATGAAAGCCACCCCCTGCACCTCTCCCAGGGAAGGGTGGACGGATGGCGTTTGCCACCACACGGTCTCGCTGTTGCTGTGCATCTTGGCCACCTCGAGCAACGCCTGCTTCCTCATCTCGCGGAGGGATGTCACCCCCACAATGAACACTACCTTCCTCTTGTTGTGGTCGAAGTGCGCGCACCACATCGTTCACAATGTTGGTACGTAGCACGCTCATTTGTTGGTTCATCTCAATGCGCATGTCTTGTGTTGAATTGTTGATCTCTGCCTTGAGTTGCTCCTCCAAGGCCGAAGTAGTGGCGGCGAACTCATTGCGCAAAGTTCCCGTCAAAGCTTAGAATTGAAAACGCATCACCGGGGAATTCAGACCATGCTCCTCTCCCATGTTGTCGTCTCCACCTGACATGGTTAGTAGCACAAGGAAAACACAAAAACCACAAATATATGGGTAATATGTGTTCACTCTATCTCACTTTTTCTTCTCCCAAGTAAAGTTCTGACCTTTCCGAAGTGGATTGAGGCCAAAAGAAACTTACACTTGGTGGTGGCTATAATAACAAGTGATGATCAAGCGGATTTAAAAGTGACTCACAATTGCACGGCAAATGATATTTTGTGGAGTTTGGTTTGGAAGTATTTATCCTACACGATCTGATTTCTCGATGTTGTAAAATTAAGTAATAATCCAAGTTAGAATACTTTGCCTAGTGCTGATCCAAAAGATTTAAGTGAAGTATATGAACGCACACGCAAAGATCAATGTGACTCAATGCAAACAAAGGAATGAGCTAACTAGAGACAATCTGAAATTAAAGATTAGATAGCTCATTTTGCACCAAGTACTAGGAGAGACGCTAGCCAATTGCAATGGTATGAATGTAAGGGCACAAGATTGCTCAAAGGAATTAAATACATAAGCTGAATTTATGGACTAAGAGCTCATCCTAAATTCGGCCAATGTTTTTTTTGAGCTATCTTTTTTTTTCTTCTTCTTCTTTTTTTTCAAGGGCCGAACTAGGTTTAATTGTCTCTTTGATTTTGCACAGGTCACAAATATTCAGCAAGATGTAGAATACTCAACAGCAGCCCTAGATGCAATATTCAACAGCTAGTCTCAATTGATGAAATAAAAATAGCAGATTTTTTTTGCGATGCAGTACTTTAGCGAATCCCGAATCACTGTAGCAACGTGGGAAAAAAGCGTAGATCCGCTGACATCAGAAAGATCATGAATCAGTAGCGGATCGATTTTTATGGAATTTTGGATTGGACACAAAGATTAAGCTACGCAAATAAACACGAACGATCAACACGTAAACAAAATTTCTAATGGATCAAGACATAATAAAACTCACGAAAATAGCAGATGCGAAACTAGGGTTTGGATTTTTTTGTGTGTTTTCAGTTTATGGACTATATGACAGTAAGTAATAAACTAAAATTTAAAGGGATAAAATCCTACCGAGTAAACCGCGCTCTGATACCAGGATGATACGGGGTCGCCCGATCTTCTCGACGTAGGATGTATACTCGCGGGAGTCTTGATGAATCGTAATGATCCTCCAATGCCAATGCAAGGGACGAACACTCTTTAATCCGCCAAAACACACTCGTGTTGATTTCGCCGACCACCAAGCGAAGATCTATCTGCTCCCAATTCCCAACGGAAAGGTTGAACGATCTTGATTGAAGAAAATCACTCCTAATTCCGTATGGAACTTCGGTAGCAATGCTAAACTCGAACAAACTTTAGTAGATTCATTATTCTCAAACGTGGTCTGACTTACAATGGGGGTTTAACCCTCAATATATAGTACTCTGTCCACCTCATGGCTGGCCAAGAGGTTCTAAACCAACTCCAACTCATCCCTACATGTATTTGGAAACAAACTCACACAAAAGGAAAAATCTAAAATTAAACCGTCACCATATTTCGGTCATAACTTTTTATCCGTGACTAATTTGAAGGTGAGGCTGGATCTATTACGTAGCCCTTGAAATTATCTTTCCAACGAGTACAAGAACACCTGAATCGGACTCCGTTTGTGAAAGTTATGGCCTTTTTAGTAACTGCGTGTCAGGCTGTCCCGAACCGAATCTGAATTGAATTCTGAGTTGAATCCGAGTTTGAATTGGATTGAGCACGTGGGAAGTCGGAATTTGGCATGTAAATCTTATCCAAAGCTTGTAGTTTAAGTCCTTGGGCTTCTTCCCCTTTTGCTCTCCCGTCAAACGGGCTTGTTTCCTCCTTGATCAACCGCATCGCAAAAAAAAATATGCTATTTTATTTCATCTTGCTATTTGCTACAGTAATTTCAATGGCTATCCGTGGTTTACTCGGTAGGATCTTATCTCTTTAGGATGATATAAAAAAATTGTTGATTTTGATCTCCTCAAAATTAGCACCACAAAAAAAAAATCCGATCTGCTGTAGTTGCGCTTGATGTCGAGAAAATAGACTATCGCCAGCGCTGCGATTGTATCGTGCTATTCGATCCGGTTTCGCTTGCATCATCGTGTTGATCTAGAATTAACCGAAGCATCATTAGTGATTGGGGTTCGGTGATTGCACTTCAAGCGTCCTATTGGATTGCTAGCAACATGTTGCCAACGATTTGTTCCAATCAAGACAATTCAAACTGCTGCCTTGGAGATAGAAGCCGAGTTTAACTTCTCAAACTAATATCTTCTCGCTACTTAATGCATGTCTCGGTTTGGCTACGGACTCTAAAGCCTATCTTTGTAAATTGCAACGATAGCAGCCGAACACATTGATAGTTTGAGAGCTTTACTTATATTTTATTCATCAATTGAGTCACCATTACATCCATCATCTCTTCCGATAATAACCAATACCAATCAGATAACTCGTGTCTAGCACCCATAGGTTACGAAACATTCCTCCATGATCCACCGTCATGGTCTGCTGGCTTTGATGCTCCTCCTCTCCACCATGACGTGTTGTTGTGCCGTCATCATTGTCTTTGCAATGGTGAAGCGGGAGGAATCTTAGGTTCTTTACATGAGAGGAAGGAGGATGAAAACGAAGACACACCGATAGAGTCAGTATCACACGCAACCCGCTTTTGCTCGACCGATCAAACATGCCACCGGTAATATTGATGGTTCATTTTGTTCGGAAGAAGGATGTGGCACGAGGAGGCACTTCTATCGCACTCGCTTGGTGAAACCCGCGGTCATTAGGCCCCAACGGTCATATTGAATGGCATCACCGATGAACTCCTCCCAATTATGATCCCAATCGAAGCGCATGTTTCTATGCAAAGCGTTGCCAATCTCCCATGCTGATCTAACACCATCTTTGGTTGTTTGTATAATCCCATCGCATATCCAATAGTTGGGCGCATGGGTCTCCCGATCGATGTTGTGGTCATAATCTCTTAGTGCCCCTTATACAAGATGCACTCCTCGGCGATCTTGGGGTTCATGTCGAGGGATACCAGTGTACCGGCAACCTCCTTAGCCTCTTCACGCAATAGCTCCCACCCTTCATTATACCAAACTGGACCACTCGAATCACAACGATAGCAACATCGCTCACCCAAAAATCTTTTCACTTCCTCGACGATCTTGGGGTTCATGTCGTTCCTTTTGGGCCGAAACCTCCCACAGGAGGTCCACAGACCTTGTTTCTCAAAAATGTTGTTATGGGGACACCACACTCGTATAAATCAATGTAGTCACCGCTCCGTTGTGGAAAACCACCAGGAATCTACTGTTCATAAGAGTTGTAAAGATCACCCCCGTGACATCTTCTATCAACCCTCTAGAGCCCTGCTCCACCCCGTTGAAATCATCGTCCTCGTCACGCTGGTCGAAGATGGCCATCACCGACTGGGGAAGCCCCAGCTCCTTCGCGATTGCCTTTTGCAGGGCCCTCTTACTTTCCCATAGCGAGCAATCGACATGGATAATCTTGTCAAAGCCCGCCGTCCCAGCAGCAGCCCCGATGATGATCCGAGTCGTTTGGCTACCACTTTGAGAACGGCGGATGCCCCCAATCCACGCCATCCATCGACGTAGATCACATTCCCCTTGCTTGTATCATCTAGAAAACCAATTATCTTCCCAGCTGCACCATCGATGTTGTCTGCCACGATCCAGGTCACCTGCATTAATTAATACTGATTAATTAAACATGACCGATCCTTTGACATTAATTGCAAGGCCGGCGTATCCTACGTTAATTATCGTGATGGATTAGGGATGTTGTAAGAACAACAGAATGCCAAGGAGAAATAATAATTTCAGTTCTAAAATGTTGAGTTACAGTGGGTGCCTTAGGAAAGCAGTAGACAACACACTTTGTTACTGGTCAGATATACTTACTCTGGTCAGATATACTTACAGTACTAGGTTGTACAACGTCTGCAAGAAGCAAACTTTCCAAACTTAAGCATTTCGATCCATAACAACACTGAAAATAAGTTCGCTTAAAATAAATAGAAAAATTGAATGCATGGTCAAATGTGTGTAAACCATGCAAATTAATATGTGTAGCGAATGATAGCTGTTTATATATATTGTCACTGAGTGATTTTCGTTCAACATGAAAAAAATAGTCACTGAGTGATTTACCTCCACAGGCATGATGAATCTATCCTGGCTATTGTTTAATTACATCTCGGTCGATCTTCGCTGTATCTGCAACTCCAGATTTCCTTGTTCTTTCAGAATTGAAGCTCGTTGGTCGGCTGATCTAGCAAGCTTTAACCCCGGTCACATCAGACAGCTCCAGATATCGCCGGCCGACCACACTTGATTATTCGCTCCGATATGTCCTACACATACAGTTTATGCATGCAATCATTCATTATATAATGACCATGTACATATACAATGGACCATGTTTCTTCTTTGATCGATCGACCAACATTGTAAATTAATTAATCAACAATAATACGTATGATACTAGTCTTCATACAAACTAAATACTAATTAAGCTGGAGTACAACATGCATATATGCATGATCCTAAATAAATGCAGGAGAGGATCCATATCATGTTGATTGATTGGTGCGTGTAGTTACCTTGATCATGACGTTGAGAAAATCGATCGGGATGGAGTACCTATCTGGAATTAATTATGAATTAAGCCATGCATACATATGTATAGATCGATCGATCAGGTGGAAGCACGAGGAAGATGTACTGAAACGCGTGTATGTTTGATGTATATGACAATGGACCTGCGCCTAAGATAGAACATAATAGAATAGAAGCGCCACTGAACTGCGTGTATGTTTGCTTTGCTTGGTCTGTTCCTTCCGTTTGCTTCTTTTGCTTTTCTGCAAAGCTGCAAATCTGCATCATCCATCATCAGATCCTTTGCTTGTATTGGTGGCAAGCTACCTGGGCTTAAAGATGATAAAGGTAAAAAGGCTGTTAGTTTCTTGCAAATCTTCCATTTTCCCGAAAAAGAATCGATCCCTAGTAATCAATCTTACAAATAATACCAAATACAAATGTTGGAATATGACTCAAATAGATTAAATCCTACTCGAATAAGTCTATTCTAGTCCTACTCCAATTAATCCTGCAAGAGCCTATAAATATGGGCCGCCTTGTACATGTAATCCTGCACGGTTATTAGTGGATTTGTCTCCCGTGGTTTTTTCCCTTCACATTGGAGGGTTTTCCACGTAAAAATTCGCATCTCTTTTGTCTCTTTTTCTTAACAAGTGGTATCAGAGCATTGGAGATCCGATCTAATAGCGACACCGTCCACGTTCGTCCGCTCGTCCAAATATCGGCGAAATCATCGAAGGTGCTTTGCGTGTTCGTTGCTGCTCCGGCCGGATTTCACCGATTCTCAAAGACCGTTTTGAAAGATCGGCCGCTGCGTCCTCGGCAGAAGCAACACAACAGATCGAGCAGCAGATAGCAGCACCCAGCCATCCACATCGCCGTGTTGCAGCACACAGATCGAGAAAAGAAAAATCAAACCGCCGAGTGTCCCAGGAAGTTTTTTCTTCAGAACCTACCGTATATTTTTTTTTGATCTGCAATTTTTCTCCAACATGTCATCCACTAAATTTGACATTGAGAAGTTCAATGGCAAGATCAGTTTTTGCATATGGCAGGTTCAGATGAAAGCTGTTCTCATACAAATTGGCGTTCGAAAGGCTTTGGGTAATAAACCAGATGACATGGCTGACGATAAATGGGAGGAATTGGATGAAAAAGCACTATCTGCCATACAACTTAGTTTGTCTACAGATGTTTTGCGCGAAGTTATTAATGAGACGTCCGCGTCCTCATTATGGAAGAAATTGGAGACGTTATACATGAAGAAAAGTCTCGCCAACAAATTGCGCCTCAAAGAACGTCTGTACACTATTCGCATGGCAGAAGGTACCTCTATTCAGTCTCATCTTAATGAGTTTAATTCGCTCATCATTGATCTTGAGAAGTTAGAGGTGAAAATTGATGATGAGGATAAGGCTATTTTATTGGTTGTCTCTTTGCCTGCTACCTTTAAACACTTCAAAGAAATTATGCTTTATGGCAATCATGATACTCTTAGTTTTGAGGATGTTAAATCAAATTTATTGTCCAAAGAGAAATTTGATACTGATTCTCGTTCTGAAGTTAAAGCTGAGGGGCTAATTGTTAGAGGTAGATCATCCCAAAAAGGTGATTTTTCTAGATCAAAGTCCAGATCTAAATCAAGAGACAGTAAATCCAATTTTTTTTTGCCGTTATTGCAAGAAAACTAATCATGATATTTCTGAGTGTTTCAAATTAAAAAAGAAGGAAGAAAGGAGTAAAACTCAGAAAGAAAGATCTGCTGAGGCTAGTTTTGTTGGCAATGAATCTGATGGTGAGGCTCTTATCAGCACTACTAGTTTGGATAATCGAACTGCTTGGTTTATTGATTCAGCTTGCACTTTTCATATATGTCAATATAAAGAGTGGTTCTCTACTTATGATTCTGTTAGTAGTGGTGAAGTTCTGATTGGTGATGAGTCCCCGCTTGAAATTATTGGAATTGGTTCTGTTCAAATTAAGACTCATGATGGCGCTATTAGGACCCTTACAAATGTTCGCCATGTTCCTAGAATGAAAAGAAATCTTATTTCCTTGGGCACTTTAGAATCCATGGGATATAAATATTCTGGTGATAATGGTGTTCTTAAGATTTCGAAAGGCGATCTTGTTGTGTTAAAAGCCAATAGAATCAACAGTCTCTATCACTTGCAAGGATCTACAGTCACAGGTGTTGCAGCTGTTTCTACTATTGCATCGGATCCTCACATCACCAAGCTTTGGCACATGCGCTTGGGTCACATGAGTGAGAAAGGTATGCATCTCCTATGCAAGAAAGGTCATTTAGATAATATTGGCAAACTTGATTTCTGTGAACATTGTGTTTTTGGCAAACAAAAGAGGGTTAGTTTTAGCACTGCAACTCATCAGACCGAAGGAATTCTTGATTATATTCATTCTGATCTTTGGGGCAAGTCTAAGTTTCGTTCTATTGGTGGATGTGAGTACTTTATGACATTCATGGATGATTTTTCTCGCAAAGTTTGGATTTATTTCTTGAAACATAAAGATGAAGCTTTTTCAGTGTTTCAGAAGTGGAAAATTTTGGTGGAAAACCAAACTGGCAGAAAGATAAAGAAGCTTAGAACTGATAATGGATTGGAATTTTGTAATGGTGAGTTTGCTAACTTTTGTGCTAATCAGGGTATTGCAAGACATTTGACTGTTCCAGGAACCCCTCAGCAGAATGGTGTTGCAGAGCGTATGAATCGTACTCTTCTGGAAAGAGCTCGTTGCATGCTTTCAAATGCAGGCCTTTGGAATAAGCGTGCTCTGTGGGCCGAAGCGGTTTCTACAGCTTGTTATTTGGTCAATCGCTCCCCAAATTCCGCTATCAATTTTCAAATTCCAGAAGAGGTTTGGTCAGGTAAACCAGTTGATTATTCTAATTTGAAAACCTTTGGTTGTCCTGCTTATGCTCATGTTAGCACTGGAAAATTAGAGCCTAGAGCAAGAAAATGCATATTTGTTGGTTATGGTTCTGGTGTCAAAGGATATCGTTTATGGTGTTCTGAAGCTCACAAGTTGATCATTAGTCGCGATGTTACTTTTAATGAAGGTGTTTTACTCTCATCGAGTAGTGATAATGTGGGTTCTTTGTCCACAATTGAATCTGAAATTGATGAAGCTGTTTCAAGGAATACAGAATTTGATATAGTTTCACCTATTGTTAAAAACGATTCTTTAGTTGCTCCTACCACACAGCAAGTTTCTGATTCATCATCTTCTAGTAATAATGATCATTGTATTGCTCGAGAGAGAACAAGAAGAAATATTCAATTGCCTGTTAGATATCGTGACACTGATGATATGGCTTGTTATGCTCTTCTTGTTGCACAAGATGTTAATGATATTGTTGAACCTTCTTCTTATTCTGAAGCTATCTCATGTGACAATTCTTCTAAGTGGTTAACTGCTATGAATGAAGAAATTGAGAGTCTTCATAAAAATCATACATGGGATTTGGCAGAGCTTCCAAAAGGTAAGAAACCTTTAAAGTGCAAATGGATTTATAAGAAGAAGGAAGGTATTTCTGGAGTTGAACCTGCAAGATGGAAAGCCCATTTAGTGGTGAAAGGTTTTGACCAAAGGGAAGGTATTGACTTCAATGAAGTTTTTTCTCCTGTTGTACGCCACTCTTCAATTCGGGTTATGCTTGCTTTTGTTGCTTTATTTGACTTGGAATTAGAGCAACTTGATGTTAAAACTGCTTTCTTACATGGAGATTTAGAAGAGGAGATTTTTATGACACAACCTGAGGGTTTTGCTATTCCTGAAAAAGAGCATTTAGTCTGTCATTTGAAGAAATCTCTCTATGGTCTTAAACAAGCTCCTAGGCAGTGGTATAAAAGGTTTGATTCCTTTATGATTGCACAAAAATATTCACGCAGCAACTATGATAATTGTGTTTATTTCAAGCGATTTCCCAATGAATCTTTCGTTTATTTGCTGCTTTATGTTGATGATATGCTCATTGCTTCTCATGACAAATCATTGATTAATGAGTTGAAGGCTCAACTTAGTCATGAATTTGAGATGAAAGATCTTGGTCCTGCAAAGAAAATTCTTGGCATGGAGATTCTTCGTGACCGTGAGGCTGGTAAATTATTTCTATCTCAGAAAAATTACATTGAGAAGATTCTTGACAAGTTTAATCTTGGTAATTGCAAGCCTGTTTCTACACCTTTTGCTTCATATTTTAAATTATCTTCAAGTCAATGTCCTGTTAATGAAGATGACAAAGACTATATGTCACATGTTCCTTATGCCAGTGCCGTTGGCAATCTTATGTATGCTATGATTTGCACTCGTCCAGATTTAGCTCATGCAGTTAGTGTGGTTAGCAGATTTATGCATAATCCTGGCAAAGAACATTGGAATGCTGTTAAGTGGATTCTTCGTTATTTGAAAGGCACTTCTAATTTTGGCTTGATGTTTGATAAGAATAAAGTGAAGACAAATAATGTTGTTGGGTTTGTTGATTCTGATTATGCCGGAGATTTGGATAAAAGAAGGTCTATTTCTGGATGTATCTTCTCTTTGTGTGGTTCAGCCGTTAGTTGGAAAGCTTCACTTCAACCTGTTACTGCTCTTTCCACTACTGAAGCAGAATATATTTCTACTACTGAAGGTGTCAAGGAAGCTATTTGGTTGCGAGGTCTTGTTTTTGAACTTGGTATTCCACAGGATATTAATACTGTTTATTGTGATAGCCAGAGTGCTATTTGTTTGACCAAGAATGATATGTTTCATGCCAAGACCAAGCACATTGATATCAAGCACCACTTTATTCGTGATATTGTTGCTCAAGGGCAAGTTATTGTGGGGAAGATACATACTGAAGATAATCCCGCAGATATGCTTACAAAGTCACTTTCAAATACTAAGTTCAAGCATTGCCTGGACTTAGTAGGCATCCGTGGTGCTTAGCAGCCCTTCGGGGCTTTGGAGACATTTTCTTCAGGATCATATTTATAGGGTTTTTGAGTCAAAGGGAGGTTTGTTGGAATATGACTCAAATAGATTAAATCCTACTCGAATAAGTCTATTCTAGTCCTACTCCAATTAATCCCTGCAAGAGCCTATAAATATGGGCCGCCCTTGTACATGTAATCCTGTACCGGTTATTAGTGGATTTGTCTCCCGTGGTTTTTTCCCTTCACATTGGAGGGTTTTCCACGTAAAAATTCGCATCTCTTTTGTCTCTTTTTCTTAACAACAAATATAGAGCGAATACGAATCAAAACAAACATGATCATAAATAATTAGTTACGGGCAGGTTTGCAGTACAGAAGTTTTACATAAAACATTATAAAAGGCCCTCAAACCCACCGTTCGTTACCTAGGATCGATTTGCCAAAATAGAATGTGGCCTCCCTTGTTTGAATTTGCCTTTTTGTTTTTGGTGGAACGTGAAATGTCTATGGCTCACGGAAAAGCTAAAGGCTGGGTAGGGGTGAAAACGGATTAAATATGGACGAATAATATGTCATATTTATTTTCGTAAAATATTTTCTCCTACGCGGATATGAATACAAACACTTCGGATATAAATACAAATAATACCAAATACAAATATAGAGCGACTACAAATCAAAACAAACATGATCATAAATATTTCTCAAGATATGAAAACAACCTTAAACTGTTTGCGTTACTTGGTCTATTCCTTCCGTTTGCTTTTTTTTGTTTTTCTGCAAAGCTGCAAATCAATAAGGTGCACGCATCATCCATCATCTGATTCTTTGCTTTGTATTCATGGCTAGCTACCTGGGCTTAAAAAGGCTGTTAGTTTCATGCAAATCCTCCATTTTCCCTAAAAAGAATCGTTCCCTGGTTAACAATCCAATTTTTCTAACTTGCGTTTCAGTTGCAGTAACGAACGATGTTGGCCAACAATGTACTACTACTACTACTACTACTACTACTACTACTACTACTATTAATAGTGGTAGTAAATTGGTTCTCTAACGTACACTAGTGTCAACGACTATATGCCAATAATCATATGTGGATTAGTTATGGACATTTTGCAGCGCAGAAATTTTACATAAAACATTATAAAATCAATTTGCCAAAACAGAATGTGGCCTCCCTTGATTGCGTGTCATCATTGGGACGTTTTCTCTAAAGTTTTCTAACAGCCAGCCATCAAGCCAGCACAACCCATTAGTTGATTTGTTAAATATGATATACAGTTTGAATTTGCCTTTTTTTGGTGGAATGTGAAACGTCCGTGACTGACGGTGATGTGGTGTGCCTGATTTTCTCGATGTAGGATCATTGATAATTTATGCAATCAAGTGAAATTGCCGTGGCCAATACGTTGGCAATGCAACGACCTGCGACGTGCGACTCACTTCAGCGACAAGGATAATTGCAACAACTTTCCAAATAAACATGAACAGGTTTGTCTCCTTACAGCCCGGTTTCGTCAGATACTCAGATTAGTTGCCACTCCAACACATATAACAATTGTTTTAACACTGACGCCTCAAGATCTAAAAATTGTGCCTTTGGCATATGCATCAATGCCTCCTTACGCGATTCTCCTTCCAATTGCAGGTTGCAAGTTCAGGTGCAAGGACCACAGTCCACTTCACGTTTGGAAGCTGAAGCTCATGCCTCTTGATGGCAGTTACAGTTGCTAACCAGTTTCAGCTCTTTTGGTTCTTTTTTTCTTGATTGCCAGGTACTCGTGCAAGCCCTTTCATCAGGAGACGTACTGTCCAAGCCAGGGCATTCGACCATTAGACCAATACTGCTGCAGATCAGGGAGAAATGCCAGTTCATGAGAGTTGAATTGATCTATGTCAACAGGAAAAATAAACAACAAGCTGATCAATTAGCCAAACAGGCTCTAAGAGTTCATTACAGCACTGAAGAGAGACTGTTGTAATCATGTGCACCAAAACAACTGCCTTTTGTTGGCAGCTCTTTGTAATCATAACTATGTCGTGAAAGTTTGTAACATATCATGATTGCAATGAATAGAGCTCCCATAGGGCTTTTACCTTTCATAAAAAGTATTTTTTAACTAGTCATTGTTTATCCTACAAGATTGAATTGAATGGGATAACTCAAAAAAATTGTGAGAGTACTAGTAAAACGCTGAAAACCTTTTGTGCTCTACTAGCAAGAAAATGTTTGTACCATTGATGATAGATAACTGCACACTTCCGTTACTAATTTAATCCGTAAACAATGATAAAATAAAGTGTAGTGGGCTGGGCCAAAAACTCATTGGAAAGCTGATCCAAAGAAAACTGAAGGACATCGGTGATATATCATGTACTATGTCATGATATATCGCCTAAAATCATGATAAATCACCAAAATTGC
Source organism: Bonia amplexicaulis (assembly GCA_036346245.1). Lineage (NCBI taxonomy): Eukaryota > Viridiplantae > Streptophyta > Magnoliopsida > Poales > Poaceae > Bonia > Bonia amplexicaulis. The sequence goes on along the minus strand of JAYGGG010000447.1, from coordinate 53,658 downwards.
CAAATTATGATATCTGTGCAAATTTTTAGCAATGAATCTTTTTTACACAGTCTCCCAATTTTGTTTTGCGATTACAGTGAGTACCCACATGACACATAGGTGGCGCACTATGTTGCATGGATATTTCTGAAAATTGACGTATCGGTATTGGATACGGATATGGCAGCGATATAGCTAGACACGTATCCTGCCCATATCGGTGATTTTTTGATTCTTCAAAAAAGAAAATAATTTCTAATACTCGGTGGATACTTCCCCGATATTTTCTCGATACCTCTTACCTTTTATTCTACTTGTTACGAAGTCATCTGTTCGCTCGTTCTGTTCTCATAGGCGCACGCAATTCCTCTCACCCCCGATGTCGCTTCCTTGCTCTCCTGCCCACACTGCTACTACTCCCCTGAACATGTTGGCCATCGTCGCTCCTGCTCTCCCTATTCCCCAGATCCGACGACTGGATTTGAGTGGATAGATGGAGGAGAAACAGAGTCCTAGTGTCCAAATTTCATCACTTGGTGGGCATCGTTGGCTTATCACCATCCCTCCTAGTTTGCTCTCATCTCTCCTCTTTTCGCTCTCTACTCTTTATTTTTCTCTATGCTTGTTGAGGAACAAGAGAGAGAGAGATCGAGATGGCAGCTGCAGATGAAAGTAGAGAGAGATTGAAGATGGGTAACCCTAAGTGGCCATGTAGGGTGGTGGCTGCAGATGGAAGTAGAGAGAGATCAAAGATGAGTAACCCTAAGTGGCTGGTTGTGGTGGGATTGTATGCTAGTGCATTGTTTTGTGCAAGCGAGCTAGTGAGTTGCTCTTTGTTGGTAGGATGGTTGGTTATGATGTGTTGATGATCTGTTTTGGCTATCCATTTCCTTGTAAGAAATTAATTGTTTCTGTATTTTTATCACTTGTGTACAAGCACACACACACACACACACACATATATATATATATATCACTATATTAGTGTTTTAGGAGAAATGGTAATGTGATGCTGATACATACCACCCCACTAAGAGGTGGTTTCCAATCTCCCAAGATTCATATGGTAATGTGATGCTAATACATACCAAGCTTTGGCTCCAACAGCTCGGTGAGTTTTGAAGAGGGAGCTAGTGCAGGCTTTAAGAAGATACTATTATTGTTGTTCCTACTGCAATCCGTACCATGGTTCAAACTAGTGCTATTTGGGGAGAATCAACCAGAGGTGGGGCGCCATATAGTGGTAAACGCATGCACACATTTCGTGAAGTCACGGATTTATTATCGGCCTCTGCAATTTTAGGCATGTGTGGCGTGTGTTCGGGGTGCAATTGCAAAGTGTGCGCGTATTTATGATGGCGTGTCTACCTCGTGCATGTGTTAATCCGAACTAACCCTCTTTGCTTTTACATTTTTAAAATTTTCAGATGGCAAGTTTTAGGATCTCCAAGTGGGCTAAGGTCAACCTGAATGACCCCTGTTGCCTTGGACCGTGAGTACACCCATCATGTGTATTTGACGCTGGGAATTAGTTACACTCACTATTTGTCTCTAATTTTCTATTTTGTACTCCCTCCATTTCTCTATATTTATCGATGGCCTCAATAGTATCCGTTTTCAAAATATTTATCCATTATGATAATCAAGAGCATAATTATTATAATGTTTTTCACTCTCTATTCTTATTTAAATGTTTTGGAAGAGGGTAACGTGGTTGTGTTATGTTATTTAACTAGGGGTATGGGTCTGTATGGTTATTTTTTCTTTTATTTAGTGTCGCATTGATATGTGCATATGATGTGCTGTGGACAATGTAGTAAAACGGAGGGAGTATCATGGAGGACTAATTTGTGTGAAGTACATTACTACATTATGTCTTGGTTCCTAACTCGTAAGATATCATATTGCATTGTAACTCTTTTCTTGACCAATTGCAATACGGAGACACTACCACAGACTGGAAAGCTCCCAAGTGCCAAACACACCAACGGAATGATGATTTTGACTTTAATTAAATAGCTTTTAGGAATGTTGGGATGTTACACAGCTACCAATGAAAGCTACTCCAGGAACCACTAATGGTAAACAGTGACAAGGAAATGCAAGCTGATTCAACTTGCACAAGAAGAGCTGAATCTATGGATCTATCTAGCATCCCCCTAGCCACCATCTGTGTGCAGAAACAAAGCACTCTGTTCGTTCTAACATATTTCTCACATCAGAAATCATTAACTTATTATTTGGGCGATATGGTATTTAATTCGTTTAACATCCTTAACACACAGGTCGCTGCCCATGTCATGAACAGAACGCTAACTCCTATTGGACAGCCAACTAATGCAAGAATGTCAGGATAGCGCTAATCTACATTTTTGCCAATGTCATATCAATTCAAGCTTTTCATTTCATTCAATACATGTACAAGAAAGGAAGAAAATAAATTATCCACACATCACATGGTTAATCAAGAGCTATTACTACACACAGCATTGAACAATAAATAACAAAAACGTCAAAATCTATCTTGTATCTCTGATGCAAAAGAATACTTACCGGGTGAGACAATGGGAGTGTTGGGTTGATCTCGGCTAACCAACTCCGAGATTTCAGGGAGGAGTTCTCCTCCACTCGCGCCATGATCGGAAGCGACATAACCAACTCATGGTTTTCGGTCCCGGTCACCCAGCGCTATATAAAAAGTCTAGTGTCTCGGCAGGCTTAAGATACCCAGTTGTTCTAAGCCCAAAAAGAACCCTAACAAACCCAACCGATCGTCTTGGGTGCTGTGGTGAACGAAGGCCGACTACCGCTGCTGCCGGCCACCTCTACTCCGCCGTCCTCTTCCACGACTCCGACGACTTCACCACCGCCGACGGCCGACCACCTCACCATCTCCCTCACCGAACGCACATCTACATCGTCTTCATAGCTTCCTCTTCCGGTTCGGGTACGTGCCTGAGATTTTTCTCCTAAGGTGTTCATGTTTTAGTCTAGGGATTAAGGGTTCATGTTGATGTTTAGTCTTAGTATAACTTTAACAATGGTATCAGAGCCGTACCTAGACTATTATGAACCCTAGTTTTTTTTGGATCTAATTTTTATGTTTCGGCTTAGCAATTAGAAGGAGAGGAATCTATTTTCGGTTTAAAACCCTATTTTTCCCCACCCGAACCCCAAACAAGATTGGACTTAGATCGGCGGCGAAGAACACAAAAAAAAAGACTGGGAATCGACGGCGGGACTTACCGTTGTCGGGCGCCTCTGCGGCGGCACCGGTGCCACTGCCTCATGCCGCCGCCGATGCCCTCTCCTGCTGCCGTGCGCGCTGGCCGCCATGGCATGCAGCCGTCGCGCTTGTCGCCGCTCGGTGGCCGCCGCGTTCGCCTCGCTCTCCTCGCTAGGGGCCGCCGCCTTCACGTCGCAGCCGCCGCTGCGTCGGCCGTCGCTATGCGTCGCCGCCGCTTCGTCACCGCCGCTGGCTGAAGCCGCCGCCGCTGTGAGCTCCGCGTCTTGCCGCCGCGCCGCATCGTCCGCTCCGTTTTTTCCGCGTGGGCGGACACAAATGACTTTAGGGTTACGGTTAGGGATATTATCTCACGCGCGGGCATTTTCGGCCGTCCTATCGGATCGGACGGCCATCCATTTATGGGCCTAAGTTTTCGGCCATTGAGATTCTCGGCCGTCGGATCAAAATCCGACGGCTCACGCGGTGCATGCGTGTTTTAGGCCTAGCGTGAATGGGTCACCGACGCCTTTTCGGGCCGTATGCGGGTGGTTTTGGGCCGCCCCGCACTCACGTGTTTTGGCCCATGAGCGGGCTGCCGACGTTTTGGGCCGAGCGCTTGTGCTGGGCCGCGCCGTCTTTTTGGGCCCGAGCGGGATTTTTGCCCGTGAAGAGTTGTGGGCCGAGAGCTCATTTTGGGGCCGATTTTTTCGACTTGAATATCTTTTGAGGCTGTTTTTAAAGCCCAAATTTCCTTTTGAGGCCAAATTTTTGGCAGAAATTTTATATTTTAATTTTCAGTACATTATTCTTTTGTTTTAAAAATTTTTATGCACTATTTTAATTAATTAAAAGGCTCAAATTATGATGTATCATTACCATATTTTAATGCATAATCTCAAATTAAAATTGAACCAACGGGATATTTAAATTTGAGATTTTATGATTAATTTTGGCATTATGTATTCATATGATTATATTCGACCAACGTTGTTTATAATCGTATGTCGCCATAGTTATTCAGTTCTTTTTATTTTCTGCCCAATGGTGATATGAATTAGAACTGTAATTTTATGCATGTTATTAATCGCACCAACGTAGGGTTAATTGCATGCAATATATATTTATATATATATATATATATATATATATATATATATATTTATGATGATTCTAATTTTGCCCTGTATTTTTAATTCAAAGACTTAATGCTTGAACGTTGTCGCCACTATTGATAACATTGAGCGACTCACGGGAGCAATTTTTCCTTGTGGAGAGAACAATTTATGTTGTCCTTGGTGTTTTGGACCTTGACTATGCCTTAAGAGTAGATCGTTCCGTTCCCCACCGAGGGTGAGGAGAATTTTGCTGAGAAAAAGAAAATTTATGAGGATAATGCTGAAAAATGGGAACCGCTTATCACTTATGATTATGAAAACCTCAATTTCAGTCATGATTCTGAAAATGCTAAAGAGTACATGGCTTCAATTGAGGAGAAATTCAAAGGTTCCACTAAAGTTTATGCCAGTACCTTAATTCAGAGGCTCTTAACCTCTAAATATGATGGGTCTGGCAGTATAAGAGAGCATATCATGATGATGACTGATATGGCAGAAAAACTTAAGGGCATGGACATGGCAATTTCTGATGGTTTTCTAGTTCATTTCATTATGACATCACTTCCTTCTGAGTACACAGCTTTTAAAATTAATTACAACACTCAGAAAGAGAAGTGGAGCATGAGCGATTTGATCGCCATGTGTGTCTAGGAGGAAGAGAGAATAAGAACAGAAAAGAAAGATTTTTGCCTTTAATGTTGGTGGCTCTCATAAAAGGAAGTTCCAAGGGGACTTCAAATCTAAGAAGAAACTGCATTTCTCCCCCAACTCAGATAAATCGGGGCCTAAAGTGCACAATGCACCAAAGCCTCATATTGCTTCCGCTGCAACATCCAAAGGGGGGAATGCCACTTCTGCAAACAGCCAGGGCATTTTCAGAAAGACTGTGTAGGCTTTCTTAAGTGGCTCGCCAAAAGGGGCAATGATACAATTACTTTTATTGATGAAACACTTTACGCTGATTTCTCTCTTAATGCTTGGTGGATTGACTCAGGTGCAACCGTGCATGTTAACAATTCTTTACAGGGATTCCTTACCGCGACAACACTAAGAAAGGGGGAGTAAAATCTTAGAGTCGCGGATGGAAAGGAAGCCGAAGTGAAATCAGTCGGATATGTTTCATTAACTTTAGACAACGGCTTCCTGCTTCGTCTCAATAATGTAGTTTATGTTCCTTCCATCAGAAGGAATTTAATTTCAGTTTCTTTATTAGACGATGAAGGTTTTAAATGTATTTTTGGAGACAATAAATACATTATTAAGTTTAATTCTATTGATGTTGGTCTTGCTTTTAGACAAGACAAGCTATATATGCTTTCCCTTAATGAATCTCCAGTATTGAATGTGTATGACGCTAAACGCAAAAATAATGATGAGACTTCTTCGAAACTGTGGCACTGTCGTTTGGGCCATATTTCGAGGGGGAGAATGGAACATCTCATCAAAGAAGACATTCTCCACCCATTAGATTTCTCTGACTCAGACCACTGCATTGATTGCATTAAAGGAAAATATGTAAAACAAATAAAGAAGGGAGCTACTCGCAGTACAGGACCCTTAGAATTAATTCATAGTGATATTTGTGGTCCTTTTCCTGTGACATCAGTGGATGGTTTTGATTCTTTCATCACATTCACTGATGATTTCTCCCGTTACGGTTATATTTTTCCCATTAAAGACTGATCTGAATCACTTGACAAATTTAAGATATTTAAGGCTGAAGTTGAAAATCAACACAACCTAAGAATTAAAGTGGTAAGATCGGATCGAGGGGGAGAATATTACGGAAGACATGCCCCTTATGGACAAATTCTTGGCCCTTTTGCTAAGTTCCTTCAGGAAAATGGCATTGTTGCCCAGTATTCTATGCCGGGCGAACATTAGTAGAATGGTATAGCTGAAAGACGCAACCGTACACTTATGGATATGGTACGGAGCATGCTTAGCCATTCTAATTTACTAATTGGTATGTGGATGGAAACATTAAAGACAACTGCACACATTCTTAATCAGGTACCCAGTAAATCAGTACCTAAAACACCTTATGAATTATGGACTAGGAGAAAACCGAGTGTGAAATATTTACGAGTGTGGGGTTGTCGTGCTGAAGCTAAGTTGTTTAATCCACACATTAAGAAATTAGACCCTAAGACAATAAGTTGCCATTTTATTGGATACCCTGAAAGATCCAAAGGGTATCGATTTTATTGTCCTGATAGGATAACTAAGTTTGTAGAAACAAGACACGTTGTGTTCTTAGAAAATAACGAGGACCTGGAGCCCAGGAAAATAGATCTTGAGGAAAAGCGGGTTTATGTTCCTGCACCGCTCATTCTAGAGATCTTTATTCCTGTGCCTCAAGAGGTTGCACCTCCAGTAGAAAATGTTGTTGTTGCACCAACTGTTGAGGTATCTAAAATTTCTAATGTTACAACTAATGATGAACCTCAACAGCCTCCTGAAATAACTAATGAACCTCTTAGAAGATCACAGCGGGAGAGAAGATCTGCCATTTCTAATGATTATGTTGTTTATATGAATGAGGATATTAATGATATAGGAAAGGTAGATGATCCCACCTCTTATAAAGGGGCCATAATGAGTGAACATTCGTCTAATTGGCTTGAAGCTATGGAGGATGAACTAAAGTCTATGAGCACTAATGATGTATGGGACTTAGTAGAAATTTCTGACGGAGTCAAAACAGTAGGCTGTAAATGGGTCTACAAAACAAAACATGACTCTAAGAGAAATATCGAAAGGTTCAAAGCAATGCTTGTAGCAAAAGGCTTCTCATAAAGAGAAGGGATTGATTATAATGACACCTTTTCTCCTGTCTCAACTAAAGATTCGTTCAGAATTGTTATGGCACTAGTAGCTCATTATGATTTAGAGCTGCATCAGATGGATGTTAAGACGGCTTTTCTTAATGGCGACTTGCAAGAAAATGTTTACATGGCTCAACCGAAAGGTTTTGTCGTGGAAGGCAAGGAGCACATGGGATGCCGACTTAAGAAATCCATTTATGGCTTAAAACAAGCGTCGAGGCAGTGGTACCTCAAATTTGATAAGATCATAAGAAGTTTCGACTTCAAAGAAAATGAAGTTGATAACTGTATATACGTTAAGTTCAAGGGGAGTAAATTCACCATTTTAGTACTTTATGTGGATGATATCTTATTGGCCAGCAGCGATAAGGATATGCTGTTTGAGACCAAGAGATTTCTTTCATCCAATTTTGATATGAAGGATCTCGGCGATGCCTCTTATGTTCTTGGCATTGAAATTCACCGAGATAGGTCTAAAGGAATAATAGGTTTATCTCAGAAAGCATACGTTGACAGAGTACTGAAGAAATACAATATGCATAAGTGCTCTGGCTCATCTGCTCCTATTGTTAAGGGCGATAAGTTTGGGACATTTCAATGTCCAAAGAACCAATATGAAACTGATCGGATGAAGTCGGTTCCTTATGCTTCAACTGTCGGAAGCATTATGTATGCTCAAGTTTGTACACGCCCTGATTTAGCTTTTGTAACCGGGATGCTTGGCAGATATCAGTCAAATCCAGGACCATATCACTGGAAAGCCGTTAAGAAAGCTTTGTGTTATATGCAAGCTACTAAGCATTTCATGCTCACATATAAGTCTTCTGATAGCCTTGATGTTATTGGTTATTCAGATTCAGATTTTGCGGGATGTGTTGATACTAAGAAATCCACGTCAGGTTATATCTTCACACTCACTGGAGGAGCTATCTCGTGGAAAAGCTCCAAACAAACCCTTACGGCATCTTCAACGATGCAAGCTGAGTTTGTGGTATGTTATGAGGCTACCGGGCAGGCTGTATGGCTTAAGAATTTTATCCCGGGACTTAGAGTGGTAGACAACATCTCTAAACCACTCACTTTATACTGCGATAATGAACCCGCAGTCTTTTATGCAAATAACAATAAGTCAAGTGGTGCTGCCAAACACATTGACATTAAGTATCATCTTTGTGAAAGATAGAATCCGGATCAAACCATAAGTATCAAGCATATTAGTACTAAGTTAATGCTTACGGATCCGCTTACTAAAGGCTTACCACCCAGTATTTTTCGTGATCATGTTGCCGGCATGGGTTTATTGGAAAGCCTCTGATTCTGGATAAAATGACCTTTTAAACAAACCAACTCCCATTAAGAATAATGAATATCCATTCTAAGATAAAAATAGTACGCTATAGGTATGAGGTTGTATGGTACTTTATTGACCATGCAACACATTGCCTTGGTGTGCTGTTTTATCAAAGGATAGGCTTATGATGTTAGCCTTACGATCAAAGGGGAGAATGTTGGGTTGATCTCGGCTAACCAACTCCGAGATTTCAGGGAGGAGTTCTCCTCCACTCGCGCCATGATCGGAAGCGACATAACCAACTCATGGTTTTCGGTCCCGGTCACCCAGCGCCATATAAAAAGTCTAGGGTCTCGGCAGGCTTAAGATACCCAGTTGTTCTAAGCCCAAAAAGAACCCTAACAAACCCAACCGATCGTCTTGGGTGCTGTGGTGAACGAAGGCCGACTACCGCTGCTGCCGGCCACCTCTACTCCGCCGTCCTCTTCCACGACTCTGACGACTTCACCACCGCCGACGGCCGACCACCTCACCATCTCCCTCACCGACCGCACATCTACATCGTCTTCATGGCTTCCTCTTCCGGTTCAGGTACGTGTCTGAGATTTTTCTCCTAAGGTGTTCATGTTTTAGTCTAGGGATTAAGGGTTCATGTTGATGTTTAGTCTTAGTATAACTTTAACAGGGAGATGTTGGGCTAGCGGAGGAAGAAGTCGATGTTCAGATTAATTTGAAGTGCCTGGAAATAAATTGTACAAACTCAAAAAGTATCAATGATTTAAGAAGGAAAGGAAAAAAATGAAATCAGATCTCACTAGCAGCTAGTTGTACAACCTCTATATAAGTTAGATTATGTGTAACATGGATACATCTTACAGCTCAGGAGAAAATAAACATAAACTAGATTATGTGCAACTGCGGGATATACACTTCATTTACTGATCATTATATAAAAGATAGCAATTAGAATAAAGGGAAGATAATTAAAGCAATTAGAATAAAGGGGAGATAATTAAACTAATTTAAGTAATAATGTCATGGGTCTGATTTTTGTATTATCAGATGCTAGAAGTTACCTCCAAGGCAGATGTGAAGTAGACTGATTTATGCTCCCATGCCTCACGCACTTGCTGCCTCTCCTTGCGCTCCCGCTCCTCGTGCTCCCGCTGCCTCTCGAGAGGTGTTTCTATGCTTCTCTCAATAATGATTTGTATAATTTTTAAAGCAAAATGAATGATAGATAGGTATTAGTTACCTCTTCGTATGCTCTGAGATTAGTGCTACTCTTGTTAGAGAGGAAAACATAAAAGCACTACTCAAATTATAAAGTTGTGTTCTCCCATGATTAGTGCAAATTCCATTCATTTTCTATTCACAAGTGGAAATAAACTAGTTGTTCTGAACCAAGAGTCCTCTTAAAGAAATAATACCGCAATCCCTATGTCCTATTAATAAGCCACAATCCCTATATAATTCGTCTACAAATCCTCACACAAGTCACCAGCATACACCAAATCGCATTACACATTGAAAATTTTCATGCCATACATGCAAAATATAAACTTACTTCCAGTGGTCACCTTGTATACTTTAGCTATGCGAAGGATCCTGCAGGATGTGAGAAAGGGAGCAGCTGTTGGAACACAGACGTGGGAAGCAAGATGACAGTGGTGGACGAAAGACAGAGCTTTGAAGCTTTATAAACTACTGAAGCTTGCAAACTTTTAGCTACACCCATACTTCAATATACGCATACTTTAGCCTGGGAACTACTAGTTATCACCAAGGCACACTCATTTACAAAAGGAGTTCTGGTCCTTTTATAGTCCACTAAACCGACTCAGGACAAACACAGCTACGTACTCCAGGGTCTTCTTTTCCTCTGTCGGCAGCAACAATGGCCAACTTCTTTAACTTATACGGCCACAAGGGCTCGTGAACCGACTCAAAACCCACACAGCTAGTATACTACTTTGACATCACATACCTAGTTGGACTTTACATCCAGAGATTTCATGCATGTGCATGTGCTAGTAAGACTATATGTATGCACCTCCTGATGGTTATATTGATCCCAAGCCTACTTGCTCCAGAAAACTCTTGACTGGGTGTCAGCATAAATATCCAGTCTCTCGTTTTATACGGCTAGTTACTAAGTAAGTGTTCGCACTAGATGCACTTGATAACTTTTTGTCTTATACAGCAGCAACAAGATTAACTCAACAGCAGCTTGATCATCACAAGATGGAAACAAGAGGGAAATCCCAATCGAGGAGCAGCTTTACAGTAAAGAAGAGAAGAGAGCCGATTAAACAAATAAAGGGAGTACCTTTTGTTGGGTTGATCTCTGGCTAACTGCCTGAGATTTTTCAGGGGGGCCGAGTCCCCACTCGCGCCTTGATCGGAGGCGGTTGCCAACTCCTTTTGGTCACGGTTCCGGTCACCTAGCGCCATAACAAATAGGATGGGTTTTCGACAGGGATATATGCACTAGTTGTTCACGTCCTCCACACACCCAAATATTGCCCGATCTATTACGGGTGCCTTAGGTGAACGAAGACCGACGACCTCGCCGCCGGCCACCTCGACCGCTGGCCACCTCGACCGTCGGCCACCTCAACCGCCGGCCACCTCAACGACCGCATCTACTTCATCACCGACCGCACACCTACATCGTCTTCATGGTTTCCTCTTCCGGCTCGGGTTAGTACTCATGCTTTCCACTCTAAAATTAAGGCTAGGTGTTCATGCTTGATCTAAGGATAGGTCCTTTTAGATTCATGTTTATACATAGAATAAGCTATCATTGGTATCAGAGCAAGTCCCTTAGATCCTCATGAACCCTAGAAATTTTTTCGGATTGTTTTTATTTTTTGGATCAGCTAGAATTTTAGAAGGAGGGAAAGGGGTTCAATAGATCTATTGAATTAAAAATCCCATAAGAAAAATCCTCTTCCCCAACCCCTCAAACCCGGCGGCTAACACAAAAAAAAACTTACCACCGATCCGCCGGCTACGGTCGCCAAACCACGCGCTGCTGTTGCCGCGCCGCCTCCTCCTCTTGCTCGGGTCACGGCGAAAGGTCGCCTCGCCGCGCTTCGACGCCGGGGGCGCTACTGGTATGGTCTTGCCGCCGCTGGCTATGCCGGCGAAGGCAGGCGCCTGCTCCGCCGGTGCCGCTCGGGCCGGTTCCGCCGCCGCGCCACTCGGGCTCGGGCCGCTCCATGGGCGCCGCGCCGCCTCGCCTGCCGCCTCGGGCCGCCGCCAGCTCCGGTTGGGCCTCCCGCCGCCGATCTCGCCGCAACCGCCGCTCTCCACTCGGGCGTCGCCATGGCCGCCATCTCTATGTCGCCGCCGCTAACGCCTCTCCCGTGAGCGCCAATTTTTTCGGGTGGAGGCAGGGGAAATGCGGCTAGGGTTAGGGTTTGGGGCTGTTTTGTCCCGCCGCACGCGCGATTTCGTCCTTCCGATCTGATCGGACGGTCATCTTTTTTTGGGCCGAGGCGTTATTTTTGGGCTGGCCGAGATCTCAGCCGTCCATTGAAATCCAACGATGCCCGCTTGACGCGCAATGAGATGGGCCGTACGGACGCATTTTGGGCCGTTTTCGGCCGTCCACCGCGCCACTGTTTTGGGCCGCGCACACTTAGTGGGCCCCGCGCGCAAGTGGTGAGCCGACCCGAGTGGGGAGGTTTTGAGGCCGAATTTTTCGGTCCAAATTCTTTTGGGGCTGATTTTTAGCCTAAATTTTCTTTTGAGGCCCAAATTTTCAGCAGAAATTTTATATTGTCCTATTTCAATGCATTTTCTTTTGTTTTACATTTATTTTCATGCACTGTTATAATTTTAATTTTCAGTGCATTTATTTTTGGTTTTAGTATATTTTATGCACTGTTTTAATTGATTAAATGGATCAAATTATGATGTATCATTACCATATTTTAATGAATAATCTGAAATTTAAATTGAACCAACGGGATATTTAAATTTGAGACTTTATGATTAATTTTGGCATTATGTATTCATATGATTATATTCTGACCAACGTTGTTTATAATCGTAAGTCGCCATAATTTTTCAGTTCTATTTCATTTTCTGCCCAACGGTGATATGAATTAGAACTGTAATTTTATGCATGTTATTAATCAGACCAATGTAGGGTTAATTGCATGCAATACAAATATTTATGATGTTTCTAATTTTTGCCCTATATTTTAATTCAGCACTTAATGCTTCGAACGTTGCCGCCACCATTGATCACATTGAGCAGCTCACGGGGAGCAATTTTTCCTCATGGAGAGAACGAATTTATGTTGTCCTTGGTGTTTTGGACCTTGACTATACCTTAAGGGTAGACGTTCCCGTTCCCCCCACCGAGGGTGAGGAGAATTTTACTAAGAAAAAGATGATTTATGATGATAATACTGAAAAATAGGAACGATCTAACCGCTTATCACTTATGATTATGAAAACCTCAATTTCAGTCATGATTAGGGAAGCAATCCCCAATTCTGAAAAAACTAAAGAGTACATGGCTTCAATTGAGGAGAAATTCAAAGGTTCTACTAACGTTTATGCCAGTACCTTAATTCAGAGGCTCTTAACCTCTAAATATGATGGGTCTGGCAGTATAAGAGAGCATATCATGATGATGACTGATATGGCAGAAAAACTCAAGGGCATGGACATGGCAATTTCTGATGGTTTCTAGTTCATTTCATTATGACATCACTTCCTTCTGAGTACACAGCTTTTAAAATTAATTACAACACTCAGAAAGAGAAATGGAGCATGAGCGATTTGATCGCCATGTGTGTCCAGGAGGAAGAGAGAATAAGAACAGAAAAGAAGGATTTTGCCTTTAATGTTGGTGGCTCTCATAAAAGGAAGTTCCAAGGGGGCTTCAAATCTAAGAAGAAGCTGCATTTCTCTCCCAACTCAGATAAATCGGCTAACTGCCTTTTGTTGGATTGATCTCAGGCTAACTGCCTGAGATTTTTCAGGGGGACCGAGTCCCCACTCGCGCCTTGATCGGAGGCGGTTGCCAACTCCTTTTGGTCACGGTCCCGGTCACCTAGCGCCATAACAAATAGGATGGGTTTTCGGCAGGGACGTATGCACTAGTTGTTCACGTCCTCCAGACACCCAAATATTGCACGATCTATTACGGGTGCCTTAGGTGAATGAAGACCGACGACCTCGCCGCCGGCCACCTCAACCGTCGGCCACCTCAACGACCGCATCTACTTCATCACCAACCGCACACCTACATCATCTTCATGGCTTCCTCTTCCGGCTCGGGTTAGTACTCATGCTTTCCACTCTAAAATTAAGGCTAGGTGTTCATGCTTGATCTAAGGATAGGTCCTTTTAGATTCATGTTTATACATAGAATAAGCTATCACCTTTACTTACCAATGCAAGCGGACTGGAATGAAGCATCTCCGGCCAATTTCTTTGAACCAGAGCTTCATCGCAGAATCACCAATACATTCCCACCGATGATTTGGGCTAATGTCACCTGAGAAACTCCAATGCTGTGCTCCCCTTTGCGCTGCCTCAGGTCAACGCCGCCGTGCTACATTAGCCTTCCCCAAGCTCTGCTAACCCCTCAGGTAGCTCCCTCATAGTCTCTAAGTCTCTAGATGTTTCCATTCCAAGGAATTGAGCTCTAATGCTGTAGATCACTGTAATGTTGTGTGCCCTATTTCACCGTCGCTTGGGCTCACTGCGACCACCGCTTCAGCTGTAGCCGGGGCTGTTTGACAATTCTTTGTGGCTTATGTCTTTTGGTGAAATTTTGAATTTTGGTCTGTTTACTGTCAGATTACGGAGAGAGATACTCACTTGCGATTTTGGATGGTACAGATGTTGGGCTTTTAACGTGTACATCGTTTAACTTGTAGACCCTGTCTTGAGAAAATACTCCATTTGAAAGTTAGTAATGTAGTAAAAGCCAAAAGCCACCAGCTTCGAAAGAAAAGAACAGACCCCAAATTAAGGCGTGGAAAGTGGCTTGTAGGTTCACACTGTGTTGAGGATTCCATTTTGGGCCTCACCACCGACCGTCGAGCCTCACATCGCCAGCGATGAGCTCATCTCCCCTCAGCGGGAGGAAGAAAACTGTAACAAGATGGTTAAGTTTAAATCATGATTAGCTTAAAGTTGATATTTTGTTATTTAGTTAAGTAAACACTCACTAACATAAAGAGGATTTCTGCCTAGTTTTGTACGCAGGAAAGAAAAGCAAGAGAAAAAGGGAAGAAAAAAAGAAAGAGGGAAGCAAATAAGAGAATAAAAAATTCAAAAATTTCTTTCGTATTCTTTTAGATTATTTATGATATGTGTGTTTTCTTCTGTGATCAAAGTTATAACAAGTAATATAATCTAATTGCCGAAAAAAAATTCACAAAGCCGATTTACATTTGAGTATCGAGAGTAAGTCCAAGTAAAGAAAAAACATTCTCTTACGTTTCCTTAGTCCAAGAGCAGTTTTAAAATAGTTCAAGTTCTTGATCTGTGCTCAAGATCATGTCGCATACTCTGAAAAGTGGTGTCACCGATGACGAGGCATCATCCAGTACGATGACAAAGAAGAATTCCGCTGTCTTGCTGTATTATCCGATGCTCACGACGAGCAATTATGCAGCATGGGTAATGAAGATGAAGGTGTACATAAAGGTTCAAAGAGTGTTGGACGTTGAGAAGATGTGTTCGCCGTCCAAACTCAAGTCAACAGAGTTGAGATCGAAACATTGAGGAGACGTGTCACCGTTCTGTATCAAATATGAGTTTAGTAAGTCGTAGTTGAGTTCGATTGCCTTAATGTTTTAGAATCTTTGCATCTGGTGGACCCGTACCAGTTGAGTTGAGTTTCTACATGTAGCTTACATGTAGAACGCTTCATGTGCAGGCATGGCTGGTAGTTCATAATTCATTAAGACTAAAACTAGAGTAAAGTCAAGATTAAGAGGGAGATTGTTAGAATTAATCTAGACTTAGAATCCATGTCGTAGTAGAGTCCGTTTCCGAGTATAACTCAAGTTGAAGTTGAATCCAACTTGAAGTCCGAATCGAATATGAGTAGGAGAGTATTATCCTATAAATTAGGGGGGCTTGTACCTAGTTTTGTATGCAAGAAAGAACAAGCAAGAGAAAAAGAGAAGAAAAAAAGAAAGAGAGGGAGCAAATAAGAGACTAAAGAAATCAAGAAATTTCTTCCGTATTCTCTCAGATTATTTGCGATGTGTGCGTTTTCTCCTAGGATCAAAATTGTAACATAATTAGTGCACAATATCTATGTGAGAGACCATGTGAGAGGTGCTCCCATGGTTGTGATGAGAAATTGACACGTATGCTGAAAAGTCTGTGAAATGGATTGTGTTGCTGCTGTTGGTGATATGCCCTAGAGGCAACATGGAGATGTTGAATATATCACATACTATGTTTATGATACATTGCTTTGTTCCTTGAAATAGACATTATCACTATTGATCAATGAGTATGTGACTTATTCATGAGACTCTTAATGCCAAAATGTTGCTATTTCTAAATGATCCCTGATTATATTTCATATGAGGAACAAATATGATTCAAAGATCAGCATATGTATTGATTGATGATCATGTCTCATGGATCATGGTATGGAGATACCAAATCAATAATATGGACATGTGTTAGTGAACATATGTTGGATAGACCCGCCATGAGACACTGCAGAGATTCCAAGTGTCATCAGTTGGTCTCAAGTAGTGTTTATGTGGAATCCTTAGACTTGAGATCATCATGGTTCCCAGCATGCGTAGTAGCTACTTTGGGACTACTAAACACTACTCCGTGGCGGGTAGTCATAAAAGTAGTCTTTGGGTTTGCCATGAAACATGTAGTGGGATGTGAATGATCAAGATAGAATTTGCCCCTCCTTATGGGAGAGATATCTCTGGGCCCCTCGATGTAATGGATTATGAAAGTGCATGGCCATGCCAAGGTGATTGAGGAGTCAATCACGAGTTTATAATCCATCACGGAATCGAGAGAGTGATTGAGCTATTAAGAGGATGACACAGGTCTCGCCTTGAGCTCTATCTATATCGTGAGGCAAAGGGATTAGTACATGAGAACATTACAGGTTCAGCCGATATGATCTTTACGTATACTTTGGGGTTAATATGTCTTGCTAGAGGCCGCTATTAACAGGGTGACCAGAAAGGTGTTTCTGGGTCGCGACCAAGTATACGTGAGCCTACAGGGTCGCACACTTAACGGGTTGGAACACTAATTCGAATGTGATTCGGATATGGGCTCAATTCGGATAGAGATCCGGATAGACTCCTATTGGGCCTCGGTCCACGAGGCCCAAGTGAGGAGGTCTATATATATGGAGGCGAGGGAGAGGAACGCACCGATAATCCCGAGCTAATCCGTAGCCGCCACCTCGAGCCAAACCCTAGCCGCTCGAGTGCCGGTACACTCGCGATCGGCGCCCACCCGGACGTGTGGATACCGTGGAGGCGCTGCTCGCGGCGTTGATCGGCATCAACAACCTACAGATTGGATCTGCTCGTGGTGTGGTTGATCGCGTGGAGGAGACGATCGGTTCGGGACGATCGACTACTTCCACTACTACCTCGACGCGCGTGGTTGGATTGGCTTCTCCAACTCTTCTTCACTTGCTGCTGCGTCTAGTGGTAACGATCCATGATCCCTCCTTAAGCATGATGTTCTTGTGTGCGCGGTAGAAAAATTTTGTTTTCTGCTCTCGTAGCCTACTCGCGATCCATTAGTGGTATCAGAGCCATCTTGCTTAGTTTGCGATCTGGATCAGTGCATATGTTGATATGCGGTTGTAATAGATTGGATCTATTACGGACTAGATCAATCGGTCATAAGGGGTTGGAATATGTATGAGTTGATAGCATCATGTGGCCAAAAAGATTAGTTCGTGCTCCTTCTTTGATGTACGCGCGACTTGCCCCTACCGGCTGGTAACACCATCGGGGCTAACTGCGCGCACAATCAGTAGATTGAGACAACAGATCGAGGTCTTGTGTTGCGGTCTCCTCAAGCATACCGATCGCGATGATTGATGTGATTGATCTAATGAAAATTGAGACATTTTGAATGGCTCGGATTTGGGTTGATTTGATCGGCCGATGAGATTTTCATAGCGATTTCATAGATGCGATCTATGTAATTCCCCTCGACCCCCACCGTGACCGCCGGCGGGACCATGGCTTAACGTACGCATAGATTGTTATAGAAACACATTCATGTCGTGGGTAGAATATGTTCTACGCTTAACTTGTTTTTGCAGGGAATGATGTGAATGGTATGGCATAGATGCATATGTGATGCATGTGTGTTTTGGCGGCCTGTGTGTCGTATTAATCACAGCCGGGTTGAGGCTGTTCTTTAATTGTATAACGACCTGCGTGTCGACTTGTGATGCTTGAGCTCCCCATGTAATTCATTTGCTACCTATTAGTTGTAATAGTTTAGTTCTTTGCTATGGAGGCTTCAAGCATGATGACAAAGAGGACAAGAAGTGTGGCGAAGAGTATCACCGTGGAACCATGGCGATGGCAACCACTACGATACAAAATGCCATACCATTCACGATAATGTGATTATATGCATGTGATGTTTATTTCTTGTCATACTATTCTTTCATGCCATACCAACTAAGGGTTAGTTTTTCATGATAGAATAGCTTCTCTCAAGAAAAATTAAGAATTTGTTTTGATGCCCTTCCAATTGCTGCGCCTATAAGAATCATGATCATTGTTTGGTAGGTCTGCCAAAGCAGTACCATCAACTATCTTGATCTAATAGGGTGGATGTCGGACATCCACATGCACAGATTGGTTTACTTGACAAGGCTATCAAATTAGATTTGGGCCTTGGGGCATGGTGTTGGGAGCCGGGGCATTGGATGCCACCCAACAAACAAGAGTCACATAAGATGTGATTAGCAAGTGTTGCTTACCTACGTCACTAGGTTTCTAGCAGTGATGCCAAAGCTCACTAGAACTTAGATGAACATGGATCTTGACCACTATATGTCGTTAGAGGGAAGACGATTACAAAACATATAGTGGGAGTATCTTTTGTTAAATTGTTTAATGGAAGATCAAACATGAACATAGTGCTAAACTTTGCATATTCTTTGTTGTAGATCATGTCAACTAATGCCGCATCCAGTTCTTTTAATTTGCGATCTATTCTTGAGAAAGAAAAACTCAATGGAACGAACTTTTTGGATTGGTATCGCAACCTGAGAATTGTTCTCAAGCAAGAGCGCAAGGAGCATGTCCTTGAGTCTCCTTATCCTGATGACTTGCCTGATAATGCTACTGTGGCTGTACGGAAAGCTTATGAGAAGCAAACGAATGATTACCTTGATGTGAGCTGTCTCATGCTTGCCACAATGTCCTCTGAGCTTCAGAAGCAATATGAGAACACAGATGCCTACAATATCATTGTGGGGTTGCGTGGTATGTTTGAGAACCAAGCAAGGGCTGAGAGGTTCAACACTTCAAAGTCCTTGTTTGCGTGCAGGCTTGCAGAAGGGAATCCCGTCAGCCCTCATGTGATTAAGATGATTGGCTACATTGAGAGTCTGGAAAAGCTTGGTTTTCCCCTTAGCCAAGAGTTGGCTACTGATGTGATTCTTCAGTCGCTCCCCTCGAGCTTTGAGCCATTCATTCTGAACTATCACATGAACAACATGGACAAGACCTTGGCTGAGTTGCATGGGATGCTAAAATCAGCCGAGGAAAGCATTAAGAAAAGCAGCCATCATGTGATGATGATGCAGAAAGGCAAGGGCAAGCCCTATGTAAAGAAAGGCGCGGTCAAAAGAAAGTTAGCTCCCGATGAGATCGCGAGCAGTTCTAAGGCCAAGCAAGTCAAGAAGGGCCCTGCTCCTGATGCAGATTGCTACTACTGTAAGCAATCAGGACATTGGAAAAGGAACTGCCCAAAGTACTTGGAGGATCTTGAGAAAAAGAAGGGAAGTACGACTTCCGCTCCAGGTATAAATGTTATAGAAATCAATCTTGCTACTTCATCTTCTGATTCTTGGGTATTTGATACCGGATCGGTTGCTCACATTTGCAAATCGTTGCAGGGGCTAAGAAGAAGTAGAAGTTTGAGGAGGAGCGAAGTGGATCTTCGCGTTGGCAATGGAGCAAAAGTTGCTGCGGTGGCTGTTGGCACCATGCCATTGTCTTTACCTTCAGGATTAGTTTTGGAATTGAATAATTGTTATTGTGTTCCATCTCTTTCCAAGAACATTATTTCTGCTTCATGTTTACAAGCAGAAGGTTATGACTTTAGATCTGTGAACAATGGTTGTTCTCTTTATTTCAAAGATATGTTCTATTGTCATACTCCATTGGTGAATGGGTTATATGTTCTTACTCTTGAAGAGTCATCGGTCTATAACATTAATACAAAGAGGCAACGATCGAATGATTTGAATCCACGTTTATTTGGCATCGTCGCTTGGGTCACATAAATGAGAAACGCATGGAGAAGCTCCATAGAGATGGTATTCTGCACTCATTTGATTTTGAATCATTTGAGACATGCGAATCTTGTTTACTTGGCAAGATGACAAAAGCACCTTTCACCGGTCAAGGTGAACGGGCAAGTGACTTATTGGCACTCGTACATTCTGATGTATGTGGACCAATGAGCTCAACAACCAGAGGTGGTTTCGATGCTTCATAACTTTCTCGATGACTTTAGTAGATATGGATATATCTACCTGATGAAGCATAAGTCTGAATCCTTTGAAAGTTCAAAGAATTCCAAAATGAAGTGCAAAATCATTTAGGCAAGACAATCAAGTTTCTACGATCTGATCGTGGAGGCGAGTATTTGAGCCATGAGTTTGGTAATCATCTGAAGGATTGTTGGAATTGTTCCACAATTGACTCCCCCGGAACACCTCAATGGAATGGGGTATCTGAACGGAGAAATCGCACCTTATTAGATATGGTGCGCTCCATGATGAGCCACAGTGATCTTCCGTTGTCTTTTTGGGGGTACGCTCTTGAAACAGCCGCTTTCACACTAAACAGAGTTCCATCAAAATCAGTAGAAAAGACACCATATGAGATGTGGACAGGACAACGTCCTAGCTTGTCTTTTCTTAAGATTTGGGGATGTGAGACTTATGTAAAACGTTTACAATCTGATAAGCTCAGTCCTAAATCTGATAAATGCTTCTTTATCGGGTATCCTAAGGAAACAAAAGGATATTACTTCTATAATCAAGAAGAAGGCAAAGTGTTTGTCGCTCGGCATGGTGTCTTCTTAGAGAAAGAGTTTCTCTCAAGAAGGGATAGTGGGAGCATGGTGCAACTTGAAGAAATTCGAGAAACACCTGAAAACGTTTCAGCTCCTACAGAACCACAACAGGATGAACAAACTGTTGAAGAACCTGTTGTGGACACACCGGCACCACGTAGGTCAGAGAGGTCACGTCGTGTACCTGAGAGGTACATGTTCTTGACTACTCAACAACGGGATATATTGTTGTTAGACAACGATGAACCTAAGACCTATGAAGAAGCGATGGTGGGACCAGACTCTGAGAAATGGCTTGAAGCCATGAGATCCGAAATTGAATCCATGCACAGTAATCAAGTTTGGAACTTGGTTGATCCACCTGATGGGGTTAAAACCATTGAGTGCAAATGGGTTTTCAAGAAAAAGATAGACATAGATGGAGATGTTCACATCTATAAAGCGCGATTGGTGGCCAAAGGTTTCAAACAAATTCAAGGTGTTGATTATGATGAAACTTTTTCGCCCGTCGCAATGCTAAAGTCTATTCGGATCATTCTAGCGATTGCTGCTTATTTCGACTATGAAATATGGCAAATGGATGTCAAAACAGCTTTCCTTAATGGAAATCTGAGTGAGGATGTGTACATGACACAGCCCACAGGTTTTGTCGATCCGCAATCAGCTAGAAAGATATGCAAGCTGCAAAGATCCATTTATGGATTAAAGCAGGCATCTCGGAGTTGGAACATTCGTTTTGATGAAGTAATCAAAGGGTTTGGTTTCATCAAGAATGAAGAAGAGCCTTGTGTTTACAAAAAGGCTAGTGGGAGCGCACTCGTGTTTCTGGTCTTATATGTGGATGACATATTATTGATCGGAAATGACATTCCTATGCTCGAATCATTAAGTCTTCATTGAAAAGTAGTTTCTCTATGAAAGACTTAGGAGGCGACATATATTCTGGGCATCAAGATCTATAGAGATAGATCAAAAAGGCTGATTGGATTAAGCCAAGATACGTACATTGACAAGGTGTTGAAAAGGTTCAACATGCAGGATTCCAAGAAAGGCTTCCTACCTATGTCACATGGTATAAATCTTAGCAAGAATCAGTGTCCTAGTACACCTGATGAGCGGGATAAAATGAATGCGATTCCATATGCTTCAGCTATTGGATCCATTATGTATGCCATGCTTTGTACACGTCCAGATGTCTCGTATGCTTTAAGTGCTACGAGTAGATACAGGTGAAAGTCACTGGATTACCGTAAAGAACATCTTGAAGTACTTGAGAAGAACTAAAGATGTGTTCCTCGTCTATGGGGTGAGGAAGAGCTCGTTGTAAATGGTTACACCGATGCTAGCTTCCAAACCGACAAAGATGATTTTAGATCGCAATCTGGTTTGTGTTCTCACTGAATGGCGGTGCGATGGTGGAAGAGTTCCAAGCGAGAGACAGTTGTTGATTCTACAATGAGCCAGTACATAGCGGCTTCAAGTCGCTAAAGAGGTCGTTTGGATCAAGAAATTTGTTTCTGAGCTTGGTGTGATGGCTAGTGCCTCCAGCCCAATGGACCTCTACTGTGACAATAGTGGAGCCATTGCGCAAGCCAAGGAGCCTAGATCGCACCAGAAGTCCAAGCACATTCTATGGCGATTTCATCTCATCCGCGAGATTGTGGAGAGAGGCGATGTTAAGATATGCAAAGTACACACAGTTTGAACATTGCAGATCCGTTGACAAAGCCGCTTCCCACCCAAAGCATGAGGCTCACACTAGGGCAATGGGTATTAGATACCTACATGGTTGACTCTAGTGCAAGTGGGAGATGTTGGTGATATGCCCTAGAGGCAACATGGAGATGTTGAATATATCACATACTATGTTTATGATACATTGCTTTGTTCCTTGAAATAGACATTATCACTATTGATCAATGAGTATGTGACTTATTCATGAGACTCTTAATGCCAAAATGTTGCTATTTCTAAATGATCCCTGATTATATTTCATATGAGGAACAAATATGATTCAAAGATCAGCATATGTATTGATTGATGATCATGTCTCATGGATCATGGTATGGAGATACCAAATCAATAATATGGACATGTGTTAGTGAACATATGTTGGATAGACCCGCCATGAGACACTGCAGAGATTCCAAGTGTCATCAGTTGGTCTCAAGTAGTGTTTATGTGGAATCCTTAGACTTGAGATCATCATGGTTCCCAGCATGCGTAGTAGCTTACTTTGGGACTACTAAACACTACTCCGTAACTGGGTAGTCATAAAAGTAGTCTTTGGGTTTGCCATGAAACATGTAGTGGGATGTGAATGATCAAGATAGAATTTCCCCTCCTTATGGGAGAGATATCTCTGGGCCCCTCGATGTAATGGATTATGAAAGTGCATGGCCATGCCAAGGTGATTGAGGAGTCAATCACGAGTTTATAATCCATCACGGAATCGAGAGAGTGATTGAGCTATTAAGAGGATGACACAGGTCTCGCCTTGAGCTCTATCTATATCGTGAGGCAAAGGGATTAGTACATGAGAACATTACAGGTTCAGCCGATATGATCTTTACGTATACTTTGGGGTTAATATGTCTTGCTAGAGGCCGCTATTAACAGGGTGACCAGAAAGGTGTTTCTGGGTCGCGACCAAGTATACGTGAGCCTACAGGGTCGCACACTTAACGGGTTGGAACACTAATTCGAATGTGATTCGGATATGGGCTCAATTCGGATAGAGATCCGGATAGACTCCTATTGGGCCTCGGTCCACGAGGCCCAAGTGAGGTCTATATATATATGGAGGCGAGGGCTGAGGAACGCACCGATAATCCCGAGCTAATCCGTAGCCGCCACCTCCGAGCCAAACCCTAGCCGCATGAGTCTTTGGTACACTCGCGATCGGCGTTCCACCGGACGTGTGGATACCGTGGAGGCGCTGCTTTCGTTGCGGCGTTGATCGGCATCAACAACCTACAGATTGGATCTGCTCGTGGTGTGGTTGATCGCGTGGAGGAGACGATCGGTTCGGGACGATCGACTACTTCCACTACTACTTCGACGCGCGTGGTTGGATCGGCTTCTCCAACTCTTCTTCATTGCGCTGGCGTCTAGTGGTAACGATCCATGATCCCTCCTTAAGCATGATGTTCTTGTGTGCGCGGTAGAAAAATTTTGTTTTCTGCTCTCGTAGCCTACTCGCGATCCATTAGCTGCTGTTTCCAAATTTTTGCTGTGTGGAACTACCGCCGTTTGCACGGCGGTACTACCGCCCGGCGATACTACCTCTTTGGGGATTAGTACTACCGCGTGTGCAATCGAGCGATGGCGCATAAAACTTAAGTTTGATTTGGTTGGTAGTGCGACTATTGCATATGAAAATTTCATTATCTCAAGCGGTGCTATGTGATGTGTTTTTTGTCTGTGTTCATTGCAGGACATCGAGGCGGAGTCGTGGCGAGGCACGGGATGATCGGACTAGGCACGACGGTCTTTGAGGTCGAGCAGTCGGGATGTCTTGAAGACGGCGTGGACTCGAAGTGGTTGCGAGGCGTGCACAGCAAGAAATGAGGAAGCTTCCAGGAAGGTGCAGTAGGGGCGTTTTGGGAAAAGCGCAAGACTGCAAAAGCGGAAGCGGATTCGGTTCGAGTTAGTGCATAATGCAATAGGGTTGTTGTCACTAATGGGTAAAGTGTTGTTGTGAACCCATTAGTGAACACTATAAAAGGAGTGGGAGAGGCATGTGGAGGCTATGAACTAGGGAGATTATCAAGATCACCTGAGCATCCCATTTTCAAAATCGAAAGGAAGAATCATCAAGTTTCCTTTTTCCCAAATTGGACGCACTGTACTTTGGTTTTTCTAGGGTTGAGAGGCAGAGCTCAAGTGCCCTCTTGATTTTCTAGTGGAATCTTGAAATTGGTTCTTGGCTTATTCATCTGAGATTGTTTCTTTGCTATCCTCAAAGTTTCCCAAGTCAAGAATCCAAGAATCTTGCAAATTTCGGATTTTGGTCTCTCCTGCCAAGTTTTTCCAAGAAATCCGATTTTCCTGTGATTACTTGATCTTTGTCTGCAATTTCTTCTCAACGAGGTCATTATGATGGTAAGGATTTTGTGCAGATTCTGCGCCTTCTGTTCTCGTCTGTAGCGTGCGGTACTACCGCCATTCTCACATCGGTACTACTGCTCTCCGGTACTACCGTTACTCCATCGGTACTACCGCTTGCGGTCAGACCAGGACTGAGTCAGCAGCTGAGTTCATCAGTGGTACTACCGTGTAGCTTGCCGGTACGACCGTTGAGCGGTACTACCGCTTCTCTCAGCGGTACTACCGCTTACTGGCAGAACAACTCAGAATTGGTGTTTCTCACTGGATTTGTTTCTTTCGATTATCTGTGATTTCCAGTGAGCTCTCTTCTGCTGTGTGGATACTTGAGGGGAGGATTTTAATTTTTGAAGGCACCATTCACCCCCACTATTGCCAATCGGTCCTACAATTGGTATCAGAGCCGGTTAGCTCTTCCTCATAGATTTTAACTGGTCTCTAGAGCCATGGCAACGGACAAGTATTCCACCAAGCCCCGATCTTCATGGGATTGACTATCCCTTCTGGAAGAGCCGGATGAAGACCTACATCTAGGCTCGGGCTCGCCATTTGGCGGAAGGTTAAAGTCCGTTATCTTTGTTCTGCCGATGAGAACATCAATGCCGGAAACATGGCTGATGTTGAGACAAATACAAAGGCAAGGAACATCATTACCCAAGGTCTAAGCAGAAGTGAATTTGATCGCATCTCTCATCTGACGTCGGCCTTCGACATCTGGGTGACCCTCGATGCATACCATGAGGGCACCACCCAGATCAAGACAGTGCGACAGGACCAGTTCAAGCGAGATTACAACAAGTTTGAAATGCTCACCGGAGAGTCCCTAGATGAGTGTTTTGAGCGATTTCACAAGATTCTAAGCAACCTCCGAGCCGTCGGTCTCACGTACTCCGACTCAGACAACGCAAGACAGATGAGGAAGGAGAGGAGCGGCGGAAGGGAAGGCGGAAGAACCGTGCGGCGCGGGAGAGAGAGAGAAAGAGAGAGGAGGCCCGCAGGGAAATAGGGTTCGGTTTTTTTTAAGTCAAATCCGGTAGTTCCGCTGCGTGCTGTAGTTCCGCTCAGCAGTAGTTCCGCAGAACAGTAGTTCCGATTTTCGGGACTTGCGAATTTTGAGAAGAAGGTATAGTATGCAAATGATCCTAGTTTTGCACACAACTAACATCTTTAAGGATCATTATGCATTAAATGTATTAAAATAGTAATTTTAAATAACTTTTGCTTTTAATCAAATTTGAAAACTTTTTCACAAGAACCTTTTCCACAACATTGTCCAAGCCACTCCAAAGAAGTATGCATTTAAGTGAGCCATAAAATTATGCAATGTTGGAATAGTCTAAGACATTTAATTCACTCCTTAACTTGCAAAAATGGCTTTCATCTAAAGGCTTGGTGAAAATATCCGCTAATTGGTTTTTGGTCCGGATGTGGCTAATGCAAATATCTCCCTTGCCAACATGATCTCTCAAGAAATGGTGGCGGATATCTATATGCTTGGTTCTTGAGTATTGGACTGGATTATTTGAGATTTTGACAGCACTATCATTATCACACAATAAAGGGACTTTATCAAAATTGATTCCATAATCCATCAAGGTTTGCCTCATCCATAATAATTGAGCACAACAACTTCCGTGAAACATATTCGGCTTCGGTTGAAAGTGCTACGAAATTTTGTTTCTTTGAGGACCAAGAAACTAAGGATCTTCCTAAAATTGACAACATCCCGAGGTGTTTTTCTATCCACTTTGCAACCCGCATAATCGAATCCGAATATCCAATTAATTCAAATTTAGCACCTTTAGGATACCAAAGCCCTATGTTATAGGAATGTTTTAAATATCTCAAAATCCTTTTACGGCCTTTAAATGACATTCTTTTGGAGAAGCTTGAAACCTAGCACACATACAAACACTAAACATGATATCGGGCCTAGATGCGGTAAGATAGAGCAAACTACCAATCATAGATCTATAAAGCTTAGTATCTACCGACTTACCTCCTTCGTCGAGGTCTAAATGCCCATTTGTTGCCATTGGTGTTTTGATAGCTTCCATCTTCCATCCCAAACTTCTTGAATAAGTCTTTACATACTTTGTTTGGCTTATGAAAGTCCCATCCTTGAATTGCTTGATTTGTAGTCCAAGGAAAAAGCTTAGTTCACCAATCATTGACATTTCAAATTCCCTAGACATCATATCACCAAATTCTTTGCAAAGTCTTGATTAGTAGAACCAAATATAATATCATCAACATATATTTGATAAACAAAAGAAATCATCATTGATAATTTTTGTGAATAGAGTGGTATCTACTTTACCAATTTTAAATCCTTTTGAAACAAGAAAATCTCGAAGGCGCTCATACCATGCTCTAGGAGCTTGTTTTAAACCATATAGTGCTTTAGAGAGCTTGTATACATGATTAGGATATTTTAAATCTTCGAACCCCGGAGGTTGTTCAACATAGACAAGTTCGGAGATAGTTCCATTTAAAAAGGCGCTTTTAACATCCATTTGAAATAATTTAATATCAAAGCTAGATGCAAAAGCTAATAAGATTCTAATTGACTCAAGTCTAGCTACGGGTGCAAAGGTTTCATCATAATCTAAACCCTCAACTTGAGTGTAGCCTTGAGCAACTAACCTTGCTTTATTTCTTACCACAAGTCCGTTCTCATCTTGCTTGTTTCGAAAGACCCATTTTGTACCAATCACGTTTTGCTCCTTGGGCCTTTCCACCAATGTCCATACATCATTTTTGGAGAAGTTGTTTAGCTCTTCATGCATGGCATTTATCCAATCCGGATCATCTAGAGCTTCTTCTACAAACTTTGGCTCAAGAGAAGATACAAACGAATAATGTTCACAAAATGAAGCTACTCTAGAGCGAGTTTGAACACCCTTACTTACATCACCCAATATTTGATCTATTGGATTATCTTTTGCAATTGCATTATGGATCTTGAAGGGTTGTTGTTGATCTTTTGCTTCATCATCTATTTCTTGTATATCGTTTGAAGTTGAAGAGGTAGGTGGTTCAACTTGTCTTGATGAGGTGGATGATGTAGTATCTTCCTTTGGCTTGATGTCGCCAATTTGCATGTTTTCGATGGCTTTGCGTAATCCTTCTTCTCCTACATCATCCAAATTTTCTTGCTCTTCTTGAGAGCCATTAGTTTCATCAAATTGCACATCACAAGATTCTTGAACTAAACCTGAATTTTTATTGAAAACTCTATAAGCTTTGCTATTTGAAGAGTATCCTAATAAAATCCTTCATCACATCGACTTTGAAATTTAGAGAGCGAACACCCTTTCTCAAGATGTAGCATTTGCACCCAAATACTCTAAAGTAGGAAATGTTCGGTTTTCTCCCAATGAGAAGTTCATAGGAAGTCTTTTTCAAAAGACGATGCAAATAAAGGCGATTTATGGCATGACAAGCGGTGTTAATAGCTTCCACCCAAAATCTATCGGAAGTATTATATTCATCAAGCATTGTCCTAGCCATTTCAATTAATGTTCGATTTTTCCTTTCTACAACTCCATTTTGTTCCGGAGTGTAGGTTGTGGAAAGTTCATGCTTTATTCGAGTTCATCACAAAATCTTCAATTTTAGTGTTTTGAACTCGGAACCGTTGTCACTTCTAATTTTCTTTATTTTAAAATCAAATTCATTTTGGGCTCTTTTGAGAAACTTTTGAAAATTCCGGAGGTTTCGCCTTTGTCATTTAAGAAGAACACCCATGTATGTCTAGAGTGGTCATCTACAATAACTAAACAATAACTATTACCTCCGATACTCTTATAGGTTGTTGGCCCAAACAAATCCATATGTAAGAGTTCCAATGGCCTAGATGTTGACATGATACTTTTGGAAGGATGAGAGTTTGCAACTTGCTTCCCGGCTTGGCAAGCACTACAAAGTCTATTTTCTCAAACTTCACATCTTTCAAGACAACAACTAAGTCATGTTTGAAAAGCTTTTAAGTTGAATCATACCCACATGACCTAACCTTCTATGCCATAACCAACCCAAAGATGTTTTTGCAATTAAACAAGTTTTAAGCAAGACTCATTTGAAGTGAAATCCACTAAATAAAGATTTCCAAATCTAAAACCTTTGAAAACAATCTCTTTTTCATTTTCTTTTGAAATAATGACATTTTCTTTAGAGAAGGAACAAGTTAAGCCTAAATCACATAATTGAGCAACGGATAGCAAATTAAAATTTAATGTTTCTACTAAAGATACATTGGAAATGGAAAAGTCATTTGAGATAGCAATTTTACCCAACCCAAGTACCTTTCCTTTGCTATTGTCCCCAAAGGTGATTTTCTCATTGCTCCCGCTCTCAAAGGTGGTGAACATTTTCCGGTCTCCGGTCATGTGTTGGGTGCATCCACTATCCAACACCCAATGCCTTCCACCGGTCTTGTAGTTCACCTACAAAAGAGAATCAAGTTCTTTAGGTACCCAAATTTGTTTGGGTCCTTGGAGGTTAGTAACCAAGGTTTTGGGCACCCAAATGGATTTCCTTTAGCACCCAAAATCGAGGTGCCAATAAAATGAGCAATAATGTTTCCACTTTCAGATTTTCTAAGCATATAACATGAGTCATATAAACCAATGGATTGAATCTTACCCTTAGAACAATTTTGAGACTCATGTCCCAAATCCCGGCATTTTGTACAATACTTACCATTTTCTTTTACAAACCTTGAGGGCTTGTATGCCGGTTTCTTACCTTTCTTGGGAATGTACCCAAGTCCTTTGTTGAATGAGCATCTTTGATCGCTTAATAGTTTATCAAGTGTAGCCTTTCCTTTGTATGCTCTCTCCAAGCTTTTGTTTAATTTTAACACTTGTTCTTTTAAATCTTTGTTTTCATGAACAAGTAAATTATCATGGACAAAAGATAAGGCATTTCTAGAATCAATATTAGAAGAGCATGGCATGGCAAGAAGTTCATCACATGATGTAGATATGCTAGATTTAGATACTTTTACACTTGGCATTTCATTTATAATATCACAAGTTATTCCAATGCTAGTGCAAGATTTTTCATGGATAAGCAGATCATGAGCTTCCTTTAGCTCCTTATAAGATTCTTGTAGAGTTGTATGTTCCCTCTTCAAGATCTTAAATTTTGATTTCTCTTTTCCAAGAAATTCATTTAGTTCAACAAGCATATCCATAAGATCATCATATGAAGGCTCATCATCATCAAGGAATTTTACCTTATCTCCTTTTGCCATGAGGCAAGTTGGAGTGGAGAATAGTGATAGAGCCTCCTTGATTGCAATTCCGACAAGTCCCTTCTTCTTGGAGGACTCATCTTCACTTGACTCGGAGTCGGAATACTCTTCTTCGGAATCCCACTGATGCGGATACGCACAAGCTTAGCACTTTTCAGTCAAATAAATTATTTTATTGGAAAGAAATATTGAGCCGCATTAAATATTGTCAGGTGAATTTGTTTCTTAAGGAGTTTCTTTTAATTGATGATGAACTTGGAATACTACCTCATGCTATTATTTTATATATTTTTAGGTATGATTCTTGTGAAGACTTGGGAGAGCAAACGGGAGGAGCAAAAGGACTTAAACTACAAGTTTTGGATAAGATTTTCAAGCCAAATTCGGACCTCCCACGTGCTCAATCCAATTCAAACTCGGATTCAACTCAGAATTCAATTCGGATTCGGTTCGGGACAGCCTGACAGACAGTTACTAAAAAGGCCATAACTTTCACAAACGGAGTCCGATTCAGGTGTTCTTGTACTCGTTGGAAAGATAATTTCAAGGGCTACGCAATGGATCCAGCCTCACCTTCAAATTCATCACGGATTAAAAGTTATGACCGAAACATTATGACGGTTTAATTTTAGATTTTTCCTTTTGTGTGAGTTTGTTTCCAAATACATGTAGGAATAAGTTGGAGTTGGTTTAGGACCTCTTGGCCAGCCATGAGGTGGACATGGTACTATATATTGAGGGTTAGACCCCCATTGTAAGACCACGTTTGAGAATAATCAATCTACTAAAGTATGTTCAAGTTTAGCATTGTTGCCTAAGTTCCATAGGAAATTAGGAGTTACTTTCTTCAATCAAGATCGTTCAGCCTTTCCATTGGGAATTGGGTGCACGATAGATCTTCGCTTGGTGGTCGGCGAAATCAACACGACTGTGGTTTGACGGATTAAAGAGTGTTCGTCCCTTGCATTGGCATTGGAGGATCATTGCGATTCATCAAGACTCCCGTGAGTATCCATCCTACGTCGAGAAGATCGGGCGACCCCGTATCACCCACTCTCCAATGTGGGCTTTATTTTTGCCATCTTTGTGAAGCTTCTTGAAAAGCTTCTTCTTGCCGTTGTAGCTCTTCTTGTTTGATAACTTTTCTTTGTCATCTTTCTTGTTGGGGTAATTTGAGGCAATGTGCCCTTTCTCATCACATTCATAGCAACGGATGTTGCTATATCGCTTGTTGGAGTAGGAGTGCCCCTTCTTTGCCTTGTCATAGTTTGCGCTTCGGTTTGAACGCCTTCTCATGAACTTGTTCATCCTTCTTACTAGAAGAGCAAGTTCTTCTTCGGAGTTTTCCTCATCCTCTTCGGATTCTTCACTTACCACCGCTTTGGCTTTGAAGGCAGTGATATTTTTGCCTTTTGATGAGGATTGCTCCAAGAGCTCCTCCTTATCCTTCTTGTATAGCTCATTTGTGATGAGGTTGCCCAATAGTTGTGTTGGAGTCATTCTTGCTAACTCCGGTGAGTTGAGGAATAGTGTCACCAACATTTCGTATTTCTCCGGCAAAGCCCTAAGCATCTTTCTCACAATATCAAGATCGGAAAGGTTAGTACCAAGGCCTTTGAGATCATTCACAATATTGTTGAGTCGTGTGTACATCTCATTGATGTCCTCATGAGGCAACATTGTGAATGTCTCATATTTGATCCTAAGCCAATGCAATTTTGCTTCTTTAACCGTGGATGTCCCTTCATGGATTTCGGAAAGGGTTGTCCAAATAGCGTGAGCCGTTTCAAGATTGCTACCCTATTGAACTCATCCGCGTTTAAAGCTCAAAATATAGCATTCATTGCTTGGGCATCTAAATGAGCATTTCGCCCGTCTTGATCCGTTGGATTCAATGGATCAAGCGCCATGACGTAACCCTCATTTACAATTTTCCAAACGCTTGGACTCATGGCCTTTAAATAAATTGACATTCTAATTTTCTAATAAGCATAATTTGATCCATCAAAGAAAGGTGTCTTGCCTATAGCAAATCCCTCGCTAGCCATCATTTTCTCTCTAGACGGTTAAGTCTAAAAATGAGAGACCAAGCTCTGATACCACTTGTAGGATCAAGGATACCGACTAGAGGGGGGTGAATAGACGGTTTTTAAATTTTCTTTTCAACTAGATTAAATTTCTTTAATTCTAAGAACAAGAATGAAAGACAATTTAAGCCTACACAATACTAGTCAAGCAAATAGCAATACTAGTACTAACAAGGGCTAAACAAAGTACTAAGCAAGTAAACTTAGAGCTATTAGAAAGTAAAAGAGAGATGTGCACACTTCGATGTTTTTACCGTGGTATCGGAAACTTGCTTGGTTCCCACTAGTCCACGTTGAGGTTAGCTCGAGCAATCGAACCGGCTCCACGAATTAAGCGAAACACCTCAATCACTAGAGGTAGCTCTTCCCGCTCCGGGTGGCGAGCTCCAACCTTCATAAGAAAACCGGGTCTTCTCACAAGCTCCTTTGAGAAGATCACCGATCAAGCTTCTCCCAATCGTCCAGGTGCCGGCAAGCACCAAGAGTAACAAACCACGAGCTTCGCTTGATTGCAAACTAGTGCCAAGGATCAAACTAGTGAATGCTATGCACTTTTTGCTCAAACACCTCAAATGAATGCTCAAGAGTGAAAGTAGGTGTGGAGCGAATGCCCAATGCTCAAGAATGATCAATAGAGTCTCTAACATTTGTCTATGAGCAGTGGTACGGGTATTTATACCTTCCACCTACCAAAACTAGCCGTTTGGAACAAATTCGAGAAAAAATCGGTATAGCGGAACTACACGGCCCGAGGCCGATAGTACCGCTCCCTATCGGACGCATCGACGGCTATGTCGAGCTTCTGCGGTGACCGTTGGTCCGTCGGCCAGTACTACCGACGTTGTAAGTCTGGTACTACCGCTCACCGGAAGTACCGCAAAGTCGGCGGTACTACCGCTTGAGCCGAGCTCAAAAGTCACTCTCACGGGAAAAAGGCTCGATTCCCTCCGGAACTACGTGGCCGGTAGTACCGCTCGACAGTGAACTACCGCTCTCCTAAAACTCGGGGGCATCCGGAGGTGCTCTGGAGAAAGGGTCCGATCCACCTCGGGAACTACACATGGCCGGTAGTACCGCTCGGCAATGAACTACCGCTTCCTCGATTTTGGAAATGAGTCCGGAGGGTGCTCTGGAAAAATGGGTCCGCTTGAGGTTCGGAACTTCCGATTGCCGGTAGTTCCGATTTTTCCAGCGGTACTACCGCTCGACGGTAGTACCGACGTTGAAAACTGCGGAACTACCGCACGTCCGCACGAAACACGCTTTGGCTTTTAAAACAGATTTTCAAGAATGCATGATCCTAGTTGATCCATGGACACTTAAGAATTGCTATCAAGCTACTTGCCATGATCCCTCTTTATGGTACGATTATTTATCCTATAATCCGGTCTTCCACCATTCTCCTAAGACCAGTAATATTGAAAAGGGGATCCTATTCTACAAATACCTCTATCTTGAACCATGTTTGATCTTCATCCTTATCCTTTGGCTTGCATTTGTCAACCATAACCTGGACTTAACCTTGAAACACTCATTAAATAGTTAGTCCCATATTCATATAAACTCATTAATTACCAAAATCATTTTTAGGGGCCTAGATGCTTTCAATCTCCCCCTTTTTGGTAATTGATGACAACACATTTTATATGAAAATTTAATGTTTGAATATACCACTTATTTTGACAATTAGTTGTATATTCTTTTGTGACTTTGAAGAGAGAAAATTCTAGCAATGATTTTCATTTTGGCAACAATATGAATTTTCCTTTTTAAAGTCAAAGAAGGGTGATACTCCCCCTTAATTTGTGCATGAAATTTTACAAAAGTATAAAATCACATTTTATCACAATTTTGACAAGATGCACAATAGAGATCATAACATGAAACAAGTGATAGAAACAATTTCATAGAAGTAAACAATTGTCATTACATCCAGAATACATCCAAAAGCATAGATAAACCAAGTTCATTACAATCATCCATAAAAACATAAATAGAGATAGATAGCCCTAATAGCCCTAGTTTCCATTCTTCTCCCCCTTTGGCATCAAGTACCAAAAGAAGCTACTCCTGGGGACCGGGAGGAGAAGGGTCGCGACGGCGGCGACGAACATAGCGCATGGGCGATGGAGGCTGAGACAAAGACTGCTCGATGGCTGCAACACGTCCATCCAGAGCAGCTAACTGAGAAGATACTGAGGCGAACCCCTCAGCCTGAGACTCTCTCATCTCAAGGCAGTGGAGTAGATCCGAGAGTGTGGCCACGTCGATCGAGAAGCTGCTCTGCTCTGCTCTAGCTTTGGAGCTGTAGGTGCTGCTGTAGAGGATCCTCCTGCTGCCTGATCAGTCTGGCGAGCTCGAGAGGAGGTGGGAATGGGAGGCTCAGGCCTAGGCTTATATGCCTTATGTCTCTTATTGTAGCTACCTCTGAATCTGAACTTGGTCTCAATCAAGGCAAAAATATAGGGTCCATAATTGATAGACTGTCACGGGAGCTTACCTCACTTATATCTGCTCCCTCCCGTGATGAATGTGATACATGCCTTGCCTTGATTGGAGACATGGACAAGTTAATGACCTCTCATGATAGTCTGTCCTCTGAACTTGATTTAATTAAGGTGGAGAATATTAGTCTTCTTGCTGAATTAGAGATGACTAGGATTGGTGTTCCTTCATCTACTATTGAGACTACATTCTGCACCTCATGTGAGGATAAGGATAATGCATTTAGAGGTCTTTGTACATTGCTTCTCGATCAGCCCGAGACTTGTGAAAGTTGTAATAATTTGAAGATGAACCTAAAACGGGCAGATCATAAAATTGCTGAATTACAAGCTTTTCTACTTGAGCCTATTGCTTCATGCGTGAATTGTCCCAAACTGACTGCTGAGCTTGAAGCTGTTTCCAAACAGTTTCAAGAGATGATTGACAACAATAACAAATTGGATCAATATGCTTCTAAGAATCCTGTTAGCTCACCATGCAATAGTTGTAACAAACTAAAATCTGACTTGATTGCATTGGATGAAAAATGCGTGAAGCTAACTAAGGATCTTCTAAAGAAGCCATCACGTGCTTGTAATGATTGTGCTGATGTTGGGAAGGAGCCCAAGGGTAAGGTAGAGACGCTTAGCGACGTGAACCAATTGGCTAGCAGTAGGACTGTCCCTTCCAAGTCGGTTGTGCATGCACAAGACATTCGTTCCTCTGCTGTTAGTTCTTCCTCTACTCCCTTACCTTCTGCTGTCTCTCCTTCCCCCTGCTCTTCTTGCACCTCTCTCTTCCGGTAGTGTCATTATCTTATGAACACTCTCGAGAGATTTGTAGGAGGCAAGAAGAAACTTAATCTTATTCTAGACCAATCAAAAATTTGCAAATTCAATTAAGGTCTAGGATACGATTTCTCTGAAGATGTGAGGAAGTATCCACCTGCTGTTCTTAGACCCATAGCAGCAGGTGCGATCGAGGTCAAGCCCAGAACTAAGAAAGTTCAATTCAAGTCGTGAGCTTTGTCCAAGGGAGGATTTACGACGACAAGGTGATTCCACTGTTGCTTGACCTCTCGGGCGAAGCCCCATCGTGCTACTTCCACCTCTCAGAAGGTATGCACCTTCTGTCAAAAGGATGGACATTCGGTCGAGCGATGATTCAAGCGCGCCAAGATCGCGCGTATAGACCGCGTTGAGGCTCTTAGGCGTATTCAGGGTCAGCCCCAGACCTTGAGTGCACCTAAGACCAACACGAGGTCTAGGTTTGCTTCAGCTGATGGGTTTGGGCAGTATCGAGGACTTGGATTTTCTGAGTTTTCTGGTGTTCGTCCTCGATACACCCCTGGTCGTGACTTCCGCCATTCTAAGGGTAGACCTCGTTTCACCTGTTGAGATGGCTACCCACGGCGTGATCAGCATATTGCCGGTGTTTCGACTTGCTCTCCCATAGCGATTCGACCCAGCAACAGCTTCAGGTCTACACATAGACATTCTGCTTCTTTGAGTGACAAAGAGCGTAGGGTAGATAAAGGTCAGTCGTGTGTGGCTACTTCTTCTACTCGACGTGTTACTCCGTATTGGGTGCCAAAATCTATTTTGATTTATCCCAGTGCTGAGTCTTCACTCTCTGTTTGACTCAGGTTCGCCGGCTAGGAAGGGAGAGGTTTGGCTTGTAGACTCCGGTTGTTCTCGTCATATGACCGGAGACTCCAGTTGGTTCTCTTCC
Source organism: Bonia amplexicaulis (assembly GCA_036346245.1). Classification (NCBI taxonomy): domain Eukaryota; kingdom Viridiplantae; phylum Streptophyta; class Magnoliopsida; order Poales; family Poaceae; genus Bonia; species Bonia amplexicaulis. Next base: position 17,235 of record JAYGGG010000447.1, on the reverse strand, counting down.
CTAGCCCGTGCTCCAGGTGATGAGACTATCACCTTTGGAGATGCTTCGTTTGGGCGCGTCATCACGAAAGGTACTGCGCGCATTAATGATTCATTTATTTTGAAAAATGTTGCCTTAGTAAGTAAGCTGCATTACAATTTGCTTTCAGTCTCCCAGCTTATCGATGACGATTTCGATGTGAGCTTTAAGAAAAACGCTTGCAAAATTCTTGATTCTTCGGGGAGTCTTGTTTGCAGGATCTCTAGATTTGGGAGGATCTTTCGTGCTGATTTTGTTGAGTCTTCTAGTGATCCTCTCAGGTGTTTAATTGTTTCTGAGTCCCGCGACCTCGCTTTCTGGCATATGAGACTTGGTTATATTGGATTTGACCATTTGACCCGAGTTAGCAGCCATGATCTCATTCGTGGTCTTCCGAGCCTCAAGATGGTCATAGATCTTGTTTGCACTCCATGCCGGCACGACAAGATGGTTGCCACTTCACATCCTCCAGTTACAGTGACTATGACAGATGCACCAGGACATCTGCTCCATATGGACACTGTTGGACCAGCTAGAGTGCAGTCAGCAGGAGGGAAGTGGTATGTTCTTGTTGTGGTTGATGACTTCTCGAGATACTCTTGGGTGTTTTTCTTAGCCTCAAAGGATGAGATGTTTACACATTTTGGAGGTTTGTTTGGTAGGCTTTCTGTTGAGCTCCCAGGTGCCTTACGAGCGATCTGCAGTGATAATAGCACGGAGTTCCCTACTTTGAGAGGTTTTGTGGTGAGACAGGTGTAGAGCACCAATTCTCTTCTCCATACGTCCCCCAGCAGAATGGCGTAGTGGAGAGGAAGAACCGTACCTTGGTCGAGATGCCAGGACGATGCTCGATGAGTACTCTACACCGAGGAAGTTTTGTGCTGAGGCTATAGCCACTGCGTGCCATGTTTCCAACAGAGTTTTTCTCAGGGTGCACTTGCGTCGCACCTCTTATGAGTTGAGATATGGGCGAAGGCCCAGTGTATCTCATTTTCGTGTGTTTGGATGCAAGTGCTTTATCTTGAAGTCTGGGAACCTAGACAATTTTGAATTACGTTCATGCGATGGTATCTTTCTAGGTTACTCGACTTCTTCGCGGGCCTATAAGGTCTGGAACTGCGAGTCTAATAAAATGGTAGAAACCTGTGAGGTGACCTTCGACGAGGCCAATCTAGGGACTAGGCTCGATATCTCAGGTTCTTTAGAGTAGTCTGAGACCATCTTTGTGGATGATGAGGAGGATGGAGATGAGAGTTGTATACCTGATCCAGTTCTTCCCCTCCCTGAGGAGCCTCCTTCTTCCACAGCTCTTCGAGGAGATCAGCCCATGCCTTCCACATCTTCTGGAGTTAGTGGCTCTATTCCTACCTCTTCAGTTCATGAGGTAGAGGTCACTTCTTCATCTCATCCAGGTCCTCCCTGACATATCCAAAAAGACCATCCTTCAGAGCAGATGATATGAGATCTCTTTGAGTGCGTCACTCGCTCAAAATCTGGCTTGTCGCTCTTCTGTCTCCACTTTGCCTTCATTGCCTCTTTCGAGCCCAAAGATATTGACCATGCACTTTCTGATGAGTCTTGGGTCAATGCCATTCATGAGGAATTAGAAAATTTCGAGAGAAACAAGGTCTAGTCGCTTGTTGAGCCCCCTAGAGATCACAATGTAATAGGTACTAAATGGGTGTTCAAGAACAAGCAGAGTGAGGATGGGGTAGTCATTCGAAACAAGGCTAGACTGGTAGCTCAGGGTTTCTCCCAGATTGAGGGTCTTGATTTTGAGGAGACCTTTACTCCTATAGCTAGACTTGAGGCCATTAGAATCCTGCTTGTTTTCGCGGCTTCTAAGGGTTTCAAGCTTTACCAGATGGATGTCAAGAGTGCCTTCCTCAATGGTTATATTGAGGAAGAGGTATATGTTAGGCAGCCTGCAGGTTTCGAGAACCCCAAATACCTAAACCATGTCTTCAAGCTTTCCAAAGCCCTGTATGGACTTAAGCAAGCCTCTAGAGCTTGGTGTGAGAGGCTTAAGTCCTATCTGTTGAGTCATGAGTTTGAGATGGGTAAGGTAGACAAGACCTTGTTCATTCGTAGGCATGGCAATGACCTTCTAGTCGTCCAAATTTATGTGGATGATATCATCTTTGGCGGTTTCTCTCATGCTCTTGTCTCTCAGTTTTCTGATGTCATGAGCACAGAGTTCGACATGAGCATGATGGGCGAGTTGAGCTTCTTCTTAGGATTCTAGATCAAGCAGACTCGGGAGGGTACTTTCTTGCATCAGGGCAAGTACACTCGTGACCTCCTGAGACGCTTTGACATGAGCGATGGCAAGCGGGGTCTACTCCTATGCCTACTTCAGCCACATCGAGACCGGACTGCCCTGCCTCTTGTACCTCACTGCATCATGATGCATCATGATTGGCTCCCTCTTGTACCTCACTGCCTCGAGACCGGACATACCGTGTGTCTGTGCGCTCGATTCCAGGCTTCTCCTCGTGTGTCTCACCGCCAGGCGGTGAAGCGTATCTTTCGGTACCTTCGAGCTACCATTGACTACAGTATCTAGTACTCTTCCTCTTCCTGTCTTTCCCTTAGAGCCTACTCAAACCACGCACTTTCTTTGGGTCAGTAGGATAGATATGAAGAGCACTTCTGGTACTTGCCAATTCATTGGCACTTCTTTTGTTTCTTAGTCTTCTAGGAAGCAGTCCGGTGTTGCACAGTCCACCGTAGAGGCCAAGTATATTGCTGCCGCCAGCTGCTGCAGCTAGGTATTTTGGATGGCTTCGACCTTGCGGGACTTTGGGTTAGGTATAGGCAGTGTTCCACTCTTTTGTGATAACACTTCTGCAATTAATATTGCTAAGAACCCAGTGCAACATTCTCGGACCAAGCACATTGATATCAGATTCCATTTCCTTAGAGACCATGTAGAGAATGGTGACATCGTGCTCCGGTTTGTGGAGAGTGACCACCAGTTGGCTGATATCTTTACCAAGCCTTTGGATAGCTCTAGGTTTTCAGCCTTGCGGGGAGAGCTTGGGGTGTTCTGTCCTTATGGACTGTTGTGAGGGGGAGTTATGTACTACATGATCTATCCTATTTATTATACTCTTGCTCCTTTCTGTTGCATTTCATGGGATGCATTTGGGTTAGGCCTTCTAGCATAGGCTAGAGTGTTTGTCTTGCGTAGCTGCTTAGAGTGTTTCCTATCATCTTATGCTTCTAGGTTGATGCTTCTAGTTGCTTCTCTTCTCATTAGGTGGAGTTCACTCATCTCTTGCGATCTAGCGAGGGTTGGGCCACCCTTGGGTAGATAGGGTACGTGTTTACTTGTAACACCCCATTTTTTACTTTTGTACTAATGTGACTTGCAAGCTCATGCTAACAAAATCAAAAACTTTATTTTCTTTTGGTCATTTCTTTTGAAGAGGAAATTGAAGAAGTGCAAAAGAAATTGAGTTGAAAGCTTAATTTTATCTCTAAAGGGGATAACTCAAATCAGTTTTTTTTAAATATAAAAATAAGGTGTACTTCAAAGAAAAATAATAATTACATGGGTATATAAATATAAAATTAGGTATATAAAATATATGTATATATATATATAAATATACATATATATCTAGAAATAAGTAAATAAATAATATATATATATGTATATAATATATATATATATATCGAATTGAAAAAAAAGCGAAAAGAATAAGAAAATCCGATTCGGCAAATCCCGGCCATTCTCTTTCCTTTCCCTCAAATCTCGATCGTTCATTTTCCTTCCTCTTCCGCCTGACATTCTTCCTCTTTTCTTCTTCCCACCGGCGCCTCCCTCTGTCCTCATCGCCGCCTTTACGCTTCTCGTCGCCTTCCGCCACCAATCGCGCGGAGTGAATGCTCCGACAGCCTCGGATACACCCCCGCCCTCGCCTTGGCCCGGCGGCGGTAGCACTGGGCTGTCTCCCTCCTCATTTTTCGCACCGCCGCTTTACATAAGCCCAGTGCACTCCCGAGGCACCGTAGTCCTTCTCTGGTTTCCCCTCGTGCGCGTCACACCGCCTCCCCACTCCGCGCCTCGGGCGAGCCGAACCCCTCCGCATTCACTGCCGTCCCGCCGCCATCGCCGAGGCAGCGTGGCGCCGGCGGTGACGCCACGCCTGCGTCGCCCGCCACCCACTCTGCCCGGCGTCTTCTCCTCCTTCCTCGGCACTATAAAGGCGCCAAAGCCTCCGGCAATGCCCCACGCTCGGTCGCCTCCGCCAGTAGGTACTCCTCCGGCAATCCCGTCGCCGAGCTCCACCGGCCGTGGCGGGACCTATTGGACCTCTCCCGAGCTCATCATTACCCTCCTTCTCCTCCCCGCCTAATCGGCTTCCTTCCCCTGCAGCCGGCGGCTCTTTCTTCACCGACTCGGCGTCGGGTCTCCTCGGTCGCCGCACCCCGAGCCGATCCTCGCTTTGAGCACCTCCCGACGCCACGAACACATCCCCACAGCGTCGGACCCCGCCGCCCTCCCCAGTGAGCCGGCACCGTCATCCTCCTCGCCGCCGACACCTTCCTCGCCGCTAGACCTCCCGGCGCCGCTCCACCACCGTTCGAACCGCAGTGAGCTCAAGGACGCCGTAGATGCTCCCATGGCGAGCAATTGGACTCCAAGAACCCGAGCCGCCGCGCTTCTTCCCTATTTCGCCGTCCGCCGCCGCTCGCCGGTCGCCGCCCGATCGGAGTTCCGCCGATTCGCCCCTCCCGAGCTGCAGCGCCATGGTGGGTAACCCTTTGGCGGCCGCGCACCTCTGGCCCCTCCGCCACGGCCGGCCTCGCCTCAACGACCGGATGAGCCCGGCGGGGATAACTAATGACGCGACTAACTACTGCCCTAACCAGTGATTTATGATGTCCTAAGCCGGTGATTAAAGAGAATATAAAAGTATCGCTAATTAAGACCCACCGTCATAATGCATTTCTTTATTTTCGGATTTTTCGAAATTGGAACTTGAAATGCCATAACTTCTAACCAAAAGTCCAAATTTAATGAAACTATTTTCTAAATTTTCTAAAATTCATGACCTATCTAATAGAACTGGTTTGGGTCAATTTCGAGTTAATTTGAATTTTTGTTTTATTGGACTCGGTATTTATTTGCTTTTGCTCGTCTGCTATTTTTTGATGCGATATTCGAGTAGAGTTCAAGAAGTGTATGAGCCCCGATTGAAGCAAAGACAAGAACCCCAAGCCCTCGATCCAGGCGAGTCAATGCTTTGATCATTTTGCGCCTATATTTTATGTGAAACTATGTTCATTTAAATTATGAAAATCTGCATGCTTTACTTTATACGCAAACGTATGTCACTCCTAAGGTAGCTAATGACCCTGTATTTACCCCATAATAACATACCACACCAGTAACATTTGAACTCACATGATCATTGTCGCCCTAGGTATAAACTATAACTAAGCTAGTTATAAGTCGTAATACTGCCATGCTAGTCTTGTAAAATCCATGGCCTCAGTAGCCCTGATAATCATTCTTTAATCATGGAAAACTAGTTTTGGGACAGCCATGGGATGTACGTGGCTGATTAATTATGTTAATTTGTGTTATGCTTCTCAAAACCCTAAAATCTGCTAAACCTGTTTGGGCGGGTGGTAAGAGCGGTGGGTGTGGATGTAACACAGGGGTTGTGGAATGAACTGCCCGGACAATTTAAGGACTTAATCCTGTGTGGACCCTCCGTGTATAACAGTACAACCACAAGCTGGCAAATTGTAGGCTTGGCTAAATAATTTACTGAACACTCTAGTCATTTCACGAAGAACGTGTGTAGGTGGGAAATGGAAGCCCCACTTGGAATGGGACACCGGATGTAGGTGACATTGCCTAGGTTAGCGTATGTGGAGAGAGGAGTCCGACTGCGCTATCCTATGGTGGACATCCCGCACAACCTATGGACGTAACCCCATAGGAGTGACATGCTAGAGTGCGAGGTATTGTAAAGGCCTCGTGATATTTTCTCGATCTACATGTCCAAGGCATCATGTACAGCTGTCGGGATGATTATCTCTTGTGGGTAAAGATGTACAATCTCTGCAGAGTTAAAACTATTCGAATAGCCGTGCCCACGGTCAAGGGTAAACACGGAAATCTTCCTTGAGTTAGTTCTATTTCAAGAATTTAACAAGAGAGCGGGAATAAAAATCTGTCGGGTGAATGTAACCTGACTTTGGTAAATCTTCCTGAGAGATGTACTCATGTGTTGGTAATAGGGTGGATGTAACCTTCTTAGTAAAAGTAAGCATTGGTGGATGGAACCTACCTTGTTGTCAATTATTTGCACACCCTTAAATTTATCAAATCTTGAGTTGTTGAAAATTGCTAGGTCCTAGTAGTTTTATATTACGATTATTCCAAAAATCGGTTTAAGCAAATAAAAGAACTCGAACCACCCTTGTTAGCCTTGCATCTATATTTATGTGCATTCTGTGTGTTGACTCGCGGAGCACGATGGTTAGTGTGCTTACACTCGCTCTAAAACCCCCATACAGAACTAATAAATCAAGAGCACTACGCCTACCCTGAGGATCAAGACGCCGAAGGAAATGAAGACAGTGGGTATTAGTGTAGGCCTCGAAAATATTACTCCTCGCCTCAGTCCAGTTGACTCGGCTAGTTTGGCAGGTGCCTCTGTTATTAGTCAGGCCCTTGGCTAATAGCGAAGGTACTCAGGTTGTCCCAGTCGCTTGCCTGTGGCAGGTTGTGCCCTACGCTTATGTACGCTTCCGTTTCCGCTCTTTATGTATTGTAAGACATTTGGCACGACTACCTATTGTAACCTCGACCGACGTGGTCTATTTAAACTCGGTATTGTAATAATTATTTTGCCATGTATGAAATGATGCAAGATTGTATCCGTGAGCATTATCTCGATCCGGGGAATAATGCAAGACTATCACGAAGGATTCGGGCTATAAACTTGGGGTCCGACAGAGCTGGTATCAGAGCATACGACTATAGAAACCTTAGCTAAACTGGTCACGATTTAGGGTTTGCGTTCTAATTGCAAAAACAATCTATAAAAGAAAAATATAGCATAATACTGCTTCACTCAACTCTCTTAGTTCCTTCACTCACCTAAAACTTCTTTTGCATTTTCATCTGTTCTAACCTATTGGTGTTCAAAATTTTAGATGGCCGGAGCTACACCAGTTGGTCCGTGGGATCACTTCTCCCATGGGGACAACAAGGAGGATTTGTTGAGGTTCTATGGCGATTCTTTGCGGTGTCTCGGCTCTGTTGCGCCCTTTGTTTGAGGCAAGAGAGTCCACATCCACAAGATGGACATGTGGACCATGGAGGCCTTCATCTACGCACGAGATAGTGCCAGGGAGCTCCACTCCCACACTATCCAGGCCGAGCCTCCACGGATGTACCTCGTCGACGCCATCCAGGACGCAACATGTCTTGCCGTGGCCCACCTATGCCAAGTGCACAGGGAGAGGCTGCAACAGTCGCCCTTCGCCTACTCACCTCGCATCCGCCAGGGGCAATTTCTTCCAGATCGCCTCGACCACAGGGTGGACAACCCCCAGCTATCGCACCAGATCCAGCTAACGCAGGCGATGTCAGTCTCTTATGCTTTCGCCATGCAGGAGATTGGGCAACTGCGCATTCTCCTGACCGCAAGCCTGCAGCAATCGGATGTCCTCGGCGCCACTCAATCGCTATCGATTGCCTTTCGAGCGGCGAGCGTGAGAGGCTCGCTGCCGAGGCTGGGCTTGAGCGCCTACGCGCCAGGTCGGCCTACCCTCGCCACACCGCCAAGCACGGCGTCGGCCCGGCTCAACGCCACAGTGGTTCCAGCTCTAGCACCAGTGCCAGCTCCAGCTCCGCGCGATGTCGGCACCGATGTCCGCCCGACACCAGCTACAGATTCGGCACTAGCAGCGGTTCAAGGCGAGACCTCGCCCGACCGACGGCGCGCATGAGTGCGCCCACCGCCAATGGCACCCTCGCAGGCCTAGCAGAGACGTCGCCCGCTCCACCTTCATTCCTCCAACGACCGGGACGGATCGAGCCCTTCTGGTCGCGTTCCCGCCCCGATCACCCAAGATCATCTCCTGCTCGCTTGTGAGAGTGTGTCTTCATGCGAGCACCACTCCCCTCCCGCAGGTGTAGACTGTTGTAGGTCAAGGTGGTATATCTAGCAGGCTCTGTTGGTGTGCGTGAGTCTTTCTTCCCAGATGTACCCCCCCTTATGTACCCAGTTAGTAGACGTTGTGTATGCGGTGTTGTGACATGTTGTAAGCCTACGCACTATGCTCGACTGTCACGAAACACCTAACCCCCCTAATGTAATGAACTAATGTAGGCATAACGCCTTGTGTTTTAATGCTTGCCACAGTGTTTTGTCGCTCCTCTTTGTGTGGTTTTCACAGCTAGCTAAGAGGGCTAACCAACCCTCATATATGTTTTCTTCCTTCTGCTTGTCTCTAAAAAGGCTCTAGTTTGTTCCGGATGGCTCCCAAGAGGACTGTTAACCATGGTAGGGGTCGACCTCCAAGGGCCGCAGCTCGTGGAAAAGGCAGAGGCCGTGGACTGAATCTACCCCCACCCCCGCCAGCACCACCAACCATGGAGCAAGTATTGGCACAACAAACTCAGATCCTCCAGGCAATGCTTTCCGGCCAGCAGACCAATGCAACTGGTCGTAACTCCAAGTTGTCTGATTTTCTAAGGACCGGCCCCATGACCTTCTCCGACAAATGAACCATTAGAAGCCGAAGATTGGTTACGTGACACTGAGAAGAAGCTTAAACTGGCCCGTTGCACTAACGAGGACAAGGTCGACTTCGCCACACACCAACTGAAAGGTGCATGGCGGCATGGTGGGAAAACTACCTACTTTGTCATGGGAAGGAGAACCCTTAGGCAACAGTTCGAGATGAAGAAGGGCCGTAAGAAGAAGAAGGAGAGGAAGAGATGGAAAATGGAGACCCATCAGACGCTCAGCAAGGGGAGCAGGAAAGCAATGAAGATCACGATGAAGAGGAAGCTGAATCCATGACAATCGAGCCCACCGTAACCTGGGCAGAATTCAAGACCGCTTTTGGCGAATTTTGTCCCAAAGCGGTATCATGAGAATGAAAAGGAATAAGTTTAGAAACCTAAAGCAAGGCAACATGTCCGTCTCCGAGTACCTCACACGGTTCAACCAGTTAGCTCGCTACGCCATGAGAGACGTAGCCAAACAAGAGGAGAAGATTGATCAATTCTTGGAAGGGATGCATGAAGAGATGCGAGCTCAACTAATTTTACACGATTATTCCAGCTTCCACCACTTGGTAAATAAAGCCCTTGTTCTAGAAAATGAAAGGAAGATCCTAGAAGTCAGTAGGAAAAGGAAATGGATAGCTTCCCGACCTCAGGGCAGTTTCCAGAGCAAACCCGTATATCAAGGCAACCCATCGTTCCGTCAGGTCGCAACACCAGCACCTAGAACCTCATTCCGAACCACGCCTGAACAAGTGGAATTGATCGTCTCGTCCCATAGGTCAATCCCCCACACCCAATGCAGTTGCAAACCTCCACTGCTTCAGCTGCGGGGCCAAGGGGCACTTCGCCAACAAATGCCCAGATCGCCAAGCCACCCCAGGGAAGTTTAACCCAGGAGCTTCCTCATCCCGACTGCAGTTGTCAGCACCAAACAAGGCCCATCAGGCACCTCAGGCGTCACGGACGTCATCGACTCCACACCATGGTCGTGTCAACCACGTCACGGCAGAAGACGCTCAGGAGGCCACTGGAGTACTTGTGGGTACGTTCTCTGTTAAATCAACTCCAGTGCAGGTTCTGTTTGACTCCGGTGCATCGCATTCTTTCATTTCTGGGGGATTTATTGAAAAAGTTAAGCTGCCAACCTTTGGACTTAAGAGACATGTGGTACTTAGTTCCCCAGGGGGACCCCTAATTGCTACTCTAGTTAGCCCAAGGGTAGAAGTCACCATGGAAGGTTATAATTTCGAAGAGACACATCGGTCTTGCCATCCCAAACATTGGATGTTATCCTAGGGATGGACTGGCTAACCAAGAATCAAGGATTGATAGACTGTGCAAATAGGGAGGTAGTACTTGTCGGCGCCTCTGGAAGAAAGATAAAAGTTAAGGTGGACCGCCCCTCTTCAGGCCACGTAATTCATAATATTGAAGTAAAGGCATTAGAGGACACACCGGTAGTTCAGAATTACCCAGAAGTCTTTCCGGAAGAACTGCCGGGTATGCCGCCAGATAGGGAAATAGAATTTGTGATCAACCTAAAGCCTGGGACGGCCCCAATTGCTAAGAGACCATACCGAATGGCAGTAGATGAACTTGAGGAATTAAAAAGTCAAATTGAGGATCTACAAACCAAAGGATTTATTAGACCCAGCTCATCCCCATGGGGCTCCCCCGTATTATTTGTCAGGAAGAAGGATGGCACCGCCAGATTATGCGTAGATTACAGAGCCCTCAATGAAGTAACCATCAAGAATAAGTACCCATTGCCTCGAATAGATGACCTGTTCGACCAACTATCTGGGGCTACTGTCTTCTCCAAAATAGATTTAAGGTCAGGGTACCATCAGCTCAAGATCAGGGCAGAAGATATTCCTAAGACAGCTTTTACCACGCGGTATGGCCTATTCGAATTTACAGTCATGTCATTTGGATTGACCAATGCTCCAGCCTATTTCATGAATATGATGAATAAAGTGTTTATGGAATACTTGGACAAATTTGTGGTCGTATTCATAGACGACATTCTGATCTACTCTAAGACTGCCAAAGAGCATGAGGAACACCTACGGGTAGTCCTCAAGACACTTCAGAGGCACCGGTTGTACGCAAAGTACAGCAAGTGTGAGTTCTGGTTACCCAAGGTTAGTTTCCTTGGGCATATCATATCTGCTGGTGGAGTAGCAGTCGATCCCTCCAAGGTAGAGGCAGTTCTAGAATGGAAGCAACCCACCTCAGTCACCGAAGTGCGTAGTTTTCTGGGACTAGCCGGATACTACCGACGCTTCATAGAAGGTTTTTCCAAGATATCCAGGTCAATGACGAGCCTACTCAAGAAAGAAAACAAGTATGAATGGACAGAAGCCTGTGAAAAGAGCTTTCAGGAATTGAAGAGGAGATTAACCACAGCCCATGTGCTAACCATGCCAGATATACACACAGATTTTGAAGTCTATTGTGATGCATCGCGCCAAGGCCTAGGCTGTGTACTTATGCAAGGAGGGAAGGTCGTAGCCTATGCTTCCAGACAACTCCGTCCCCATGAGGACAATTACCCAACCCATGATTTGGAGTTAGCTTCAGTGGTGCATGCTTGAAAGATTTGGCGACATTACTTGATTGGGAACCACTGTAACATTTATGCGGACCATAAGAGTCTCAAATATATCTTCACCCAAGCCGACCTCAACCTGAGGCAACGAAGATGGTTAGAATTAATTAAAGACTATGACTTGGACGTCCACTATCACCCCGGAAAAGCTAATGTTGTGGCCGATGCCCTAGGTCGCAAACCCCACTGCAACAACCTCATGGTGGAAGAATTGCGACCTGAGCTCTGCAGAGAGTTTGAAGCCCTTAATCTGGAAATGGTAGAACATGGTACCCTAGCGACCATGGAGGTACAACCAACTCTTGAAGACCAAATCAAGGCAGCCCAGAAGGGACACCCTGGAGTTCAGAAGTTTAAACGTCTCATGGCCCAAGGAAAAGCTGCTAAAATGATAGAAGATAAACAAGGAGTGCTATGGTATGGGAAGCGTCTTTTTGTTCCCCACCAGGAGGGTCTCAAAGACCTGATACTCAAAGAAGCCCATAGCTCTGCTTATACTCTACACCCGGGCAGCACTAAAATGTATCAAGAACTGAAGACTTTGTATTGGTGGCCACGTATGAAGAGGGATATTGCTGAGTATGTAGCCTGTTGTGACGTATGCCAGAAGGTCAAGGCCGAACATCAAAAACCTACCGGACTCCTTCAACCCCTACAGATTCCTCAATGGAAATGGGAAGAAGTGGGAATGGATTTCATAACTGGTTTGCCTCACACCAAATCGGGGTATGATTCCATATGGGTGGTAGTCGATAGGTTGACTAAAGTTGCCCACTTTATTCCTGTAAAGATCACCTACAAGGGAGACAAATTAGCCGAGTTATACATGGCCCGCATTGTATGTCTACATGGTATACCTAAGAGGATAGTCTCGGATCGAGGTTCTCAATTCACCTCGCATTTCTGGTCCAGCTTACACGATGCTTTAGGGACCCATCTTGCATTCAGTACAACCTATCATCCCCAAACGGATGGGCAAACCGAAAGAATAAACCAAATCTTGGAAGACATGCTACGAGCATGTGCTCTGGAGTTCACATCAGACTGGGAGAAATGTTTACCCTATGCGGAATTTGCCTACAACAATAGCTATCAATCGAGCCTCAAGATGTCACCTTTTGAAGCTCTTTATGGACGTAAATGTAGAACTCCTCTACACTGGTCTGAAACAGGAGAAGGATACATCTTTGGACCCGATACTCTGAAGCAGGCGGAAGAAAAGGTGCGCTTGATCAGGGATCGCTTACAAGCTGCCCAATCTAGACAAAAGAGTTACGCCGATAACCGGCGAAGAGAATTGACATTTCAAGTTGGAGATCATGTGTATCTTGAGGTGTCACCCCTCCGAGGAATCCGCATATTCAAAGTGAGAGGCAAGCTCGCTCCAAGGTATATAGGGCCATTCCCTATTATTGCCAAGTGTGGAGAAGTTGCATACCGATTAGAGCTACCAGCAAGTTTATCTGAAGTGCACAACGTGTTCCACGTTTCTCAACTTAAGAAGTGTCTCAGAGTTCCTGAAGAGCAGACCTCCGTAGAGACCATCGAGCTACAGGGAGATCTATCCTACCCCGAATGTCCGATCAAGATTCTTGGCACTATGAAAAAGAAAACCAGGCGCCAGTCTATTCGACTCTGCAAAGTCCAATGGAGCAACCACTCCGAGCGAGAGGCAACCTGGGAGCGAGAGGATCAACTCAGAGCCGACTTTCCCTTTCTTTTCTCAGAATAGCAGAATCTCGGGGTCGAGATTCATTTTAAGGGGGGAAGGATTTGTAACACCCCATTTTTTACTTTTTGTACTAATGTGACTTGCAAGCTCATGCTAACGAAATCAAAAACTTTATTTTCTTTTGGTCATTTCTTTTGAAGAGGAAATTGAAGAAGTGCAAAAGAAATTGAGTTGAAAGCTTAATTTTATCTCTAAAGGGGGTAACTCAAATCAATTTTTTTTAAATATAAAAATAAGGTGTACTTCAAAAGAAAAATAATAATTACAAGGGTATACAAATATAAAATTAGGTATATAAAATATATGTATATATATATATATAAATATACATATATATCTAGAAATAAGTAAATAAATGATATATATATGTATATAAATATATATATATAATCGAAATCGGAAAAAGAAAAACGAAAAAGAATAAGAAAATCCGATTCGGCAAATCCTGGCCGTTCTCTTTCCTTTCCCTCAAATCTCAGCCGTTCATTTCCTTCCTCTTCCGCCGCGGCATTCTTCCTCTTTTCTTCTTCCCGGCCGCAGCGCCCCTCCCTCTGTCCTCACCGCCGCCGCCCTTTACGCCGCTCGTCGCCTTCCGCCACCAACCGCACCGGAGTGAATGCTCGACGACCTCGGATACACCCCCCTCGCCTTGGCCGGCCGGCAGCACTGGGCCTGCTCTCCTCCTCATTTTTGCACCGCTTATTCTGCCGCCGTGGTGCACTCCCGAGGCGCCGTAGTCCTTCTCTGGTTTCCCCCGTGCGCGTCACACCGCCTCCCCACTCCGCCCGCAGCCGAACCCTCCGCATTCACTGCCGTCCCGCCGCCATCGCCTCGCCGGCGTGGCGCCGGCGGTGGCGCCACCCACGTGCGCCCGCCACCCACTCGCCTTGCCTTCTCCCTCCTTCCTCGGCACTATAAAGGCGCCAAAGCCTCCGACAATGCCCCACGCCGGTCGCCTCAGCGCCGTAGGTACTCCTCCGGCAATCCCGTCGCCGAGCGCCACCGCCGACGGCGGGACCTATTGGACCTCTCCCGAGCTCATCATTACCCCTCCTTCTCCTCCCGCCTAATCGGCTTCCCTTCCCCGCAGCCGGCAGCTCTCTTCACCGACTCGGCCGGGTCTCCTCGGTGCGCCGCCACCCCGAGCTGATCCCTCGCACTGAGCACCGCCGACGCCACGAACACATCCCCACAGTGTCGGACCCCGCCGCCTCCCGAACGGAATCGGCACCGTCATCCTCCTCGCCGACACCTTCCTCGCCGCCGCCCAGCCACCGCTTCGAACCGCAGTGAGCTCAAGGACGCCGTAGATGCTCCCATGGCGAGCAATTGGACTCCAGCAACCCGAGCTGCCGACGCCTTCTTCCCCTATTTCGGTCGCCGCCGCGCTCGTCGCTGGTCGCTGCCCGGTCGGAGTCCGGCCGATTCGCCCCTCCCTGAGCTGCGCGCCATGGTGGGTAACCCCTTTTGGCCGGCGCCGCCGCACCTACGGGCCCCCTCCGCCTCCCAACGACCGGGATGAGCCCGAGCAGGGGATAACTAATGACGCTACTAACTACTGCCCTAACCAGTGATTTATGATGTCCTAAGCCGGTGATTAAAGAGAATATAAAAGTACTGCTAATTAAGACCCACCTGTCCGCAATGCATTTCTTTATTTTCGGATTTTCCAGAAATTGGAACTTTGAAATGCCATAACTTCTTAACCAAAAGTCCAAATTTAATGAAACTAATTTCTAAATTTTTCTAAAATTCATGACCTATCTAATAGAACTGGTTTGGGTCAATTTCGAGTTCATTTGAATTTTTGTTTTATTGGACTCGGTATTTATTTGCTTTTGCTCGTCTGTGCTATTTTTTCGGTACGATCTTCCGAGTAGAGTTCGAAGAAGTGTACGAGCCCCGATTGAAGCAAAGACAAGAACCCCAAGCCTCGATCCAAAGTAGTCAATGCTTTGATCATTTTGCGCCTATATTTTATGTGAAACTATGTTCATTTAAATTATGAAAATCTGCATGCTTTACTTTATACATAAACGTATGTCACTCCTAAGGTAGCTAATGACCTCAGATTACCCCATAATAACATACCACACCAAGAATATTTGAACTCACATGATCATTGTCGCCTAGGTATAAACTATAACTAAGCTAGTTATAAGTCGTAATACGCTAGTCTTGTAAAATCCATGGCCTCAAGAGTCTCGATAATCATTCTTTAATCATGGAAAACTAGTTTTGGGACAGCCATGGGATGTACGTGGTGATTAATTATGTTAATTTGTGTTATGCTTCTCAAAACCCTAAAATCGCTAAACCTGTTTGGGCGGTGGTAAGAGCGGTGGGTGTGGATGTAACACGGGGTTGTGGAATGAACCGCCAGACAATTTAAGGACTTAATCCTGTGGACCCTCCGTATAACAAGACAACCATAAGTCGGCAAATTGTAGGCTTGGCTAAGTAATTTCTTGAACACTCTAGTCATTTCACGGAGAACGTGTGTAGGTGGGAAATGGAAGCCCCACTTGGAATGGGACACCGGATGTAGGTGACGTTGCCTAGGTTAGCGTGTCCGGAGAGAGGAGTCCGATTGCGCTATCCTATGGTGGACATCCCGCGACAACCTATGGACGTAACCCCATAGGAGTGACATGCTAGAGTGCGAGGTATTGTAAAGGCCTCGTGATATTTTCTCGATCTACATGTCCAAGGCATCATGTATAGCTGTCGGGATGATTATCTCTTGTGGGTAAAGATGTACAATCTCTGCAGAGTTAAAACTATTCGAATAGCCGTGCCCACGGTCAAGGGTAAACACGGAAATCTTCCTTGAGTTAGTTCTATTTCAAGAATTTAAAAAGAGAGTGGGAATAAAAATCTGTCGGGTGAATGTAACCTGACTTTGGTAAATCTTCCTGAGGGATGTACTCATGTGTTGGTAATAGGGTGGATGTAACCTTCTTAGTAAAAGTAAGCATTGGTGGATGGAACCTACCTTGTTGTCAATTATTTGCACACCCTTAAATTTATCAAATCTTGAGTTCTTGAAAATTGATAGGTCCTAGTAGTTTTATATTACGATTATTCCAAAAATCGCTTTAAGCAAATAAAAGAACCCGAGCCACCCTTGTTAGCCTTGCATCTATATTTATGTGCATTCTGTGTGTTGACTCGTGGAGCACGGTGGTTAGTGTGCTCACACTCGCTCTAAAACCCCCATACAGAACTAATAAATCAAGAGCACTACGCCTACCCTGAGGATCAAGACGCCGAAGGAAATGAAGACAGTGGGTATTAGTTTAGGCCTCGAAAATATTACTCTCGCCTCACCCGCTTGACTCGGCTAGTTTGGCGGGTGCCTCCGTTATTAGTCGTGCCCTTGGCTAATAGCGAAGGTACTCGTGTTGTCCCGATCGCTTGCACGTGGCAGGTTTGTGCCCTATGCTTATGTACGCCTGCTTCCGCTCTTTATGTATTGTAAGACATTTGGCGACGACTCTATTGTAACCTCGACCGACGTGGTCTATTTAAACTCGGTATTGTAATAATTATTTTGCCATGTATGAAATGATGCAGCATTGTATCTGTGAGCATTATCGACTGATCCAGGGAATAATGCAAGACTATCATGTGGGATTCCGTGCTATAAACTTGGGGTCCGACATTACTCCCTAGTGTGTTAGCAGACCAGCTATTAGTTCTAGATCCATATGGGGTAGATGAGAGTCAGTTTGAGCCATAGTTCTCTCTATGTCTTGTCTATGCTTTAAGGACTGCTTTTTTGATTTCTTGCCAGTTTCTCGTCTTATTGCTTTGGTTCAGGGGGAGTTCATATGGGACTTTCTGGATCTTAATATTGACATAACTCTACTTGAACTATAGAGATTTCACATGTTGAGAGAAAGCTGGATTTTCTTGCATTTACATGTCTTTCTGCATTGTAATATAACTACATGGAACTTTGATTATTATCCTGTTATGACATATTTACAATGCATTAAGTTGATTAAAATACACAACTTGAATTAATTCATGTCTTGGTAGCTCTTGTGACTAGTCTGTCTTTAGTTATCCGTTTATGATTCTAGCCATGTTAAATAGGGTGAG